>JAGFNQ010006226.1:300429-387481 GCA_024364735.1 Boesenbergia rotunda | reverse complement strand
TCAAGATGATGCACTTGATGTATCATGCCTTATGCTTGCCACCATGAACTCTGAGCTTCAGAAGCAACATGAGAACATGAATGCACATGATATGGTTGAGCATTTAAAATAACTATATCAAGGGCAAGCTAGGCATAAGCGGTTTGAGATGTCTAAATTCCTATTTGTATGCAAGATGCAAGAAGGAACTCCTGTAGAAACTCACGTACTCAAGATGATTGGGTATGTCGAGAACCTTGAAAGACTAGGATTTCCACTAGGCCAAGAATTGGCTACAGACCTCATCCTGGACTGGTACAGAAACTTGAGGATAGTCCTCAAACAAGAACGAAAACTATACATCCTAGAGCAATCTCTTCCAGAAGCACCCGTCGCTATCACCACCCGTGCTAAAAAAGATGCTTACAAGAAGCATCAAGATGATGCACTTGATGTATCATGCCTTATGCTTGCCACCATGAACTCTGAGCTTCAGAAGCAACATGAGAACATGAATGCACATGATATGGTTGAGCATTTAAAATAACTATATCAAGGGCAAGCTAGGCATAAGCGGTTTGAGATGTCTAAATTCCTATTTGTATGCAAGATGCAAGAAGGAACTCCTGTAGAAACTCACGTACTCAAGATGATTGGGTATGTCGAGAACCTTGAAAGACTAGGATTTCCACTAGGCCAAGAATTGGCTACAGACCTCATCCTGCAATCGTTGCCGGAAGGGTACAATCAATTTGTCATGAACTATAATAAGAATGAAATTGACAAACCTTTGCCTGAGATGCTCAGCATGTTAAGAACTACTGAACCCAATCTCAAGAAAAACAAGACCAGTAAAGTACTGATGGTACACAAAGGCAAAGACAAATGGAAGCCTAAAGGCAAGGGTATGACCCAAGCCAAAGGGAAGGCCAACTCTACTACATCCAAGGCCAAAGGCAGAGTGCCTAAGGAAGGGACCTGCTTCCACTGTGGTGAGACCGGACATTGGATGAGGAACTGCAAACTCTACCTAGAGGAACTAAAGAAGAAAAGAAGTGAGAATTCTGCCTCAGGTATTTTTGTTATAGAAGTCAATCTATCTATCTCTTCTTCTTGGGTATTAGATACCGGATGTGCATCTCACAATTGTACTAATGTGCAGGGCCTTCAAGGAGCTAGATCATTGACAAAGGGTGAAGTGGACCTACGAGTAGGCAATGGAGCAAGATTTGCTGCAATTGCTGTAGGAACATATTCCTTGTCTTTGCCCACTGGGCTTATCTTAGAACTAGAGGAGTGCTTTTATGTACCTGCATTAACTAAGAACATAATTTCAGTATCTTGTTTGTACAAGAAAGGTTTTTCATTTATCATAAAGGACAAATGTTGTTCTATAATGCTAAATGACATGTTCTATTGTAATGCACCACTTATGAATGGACTCTATGTTCTGGATCTAGAGAAGCCAATCTATAAATAAATATCAAATGGTTCAAACCAAATGATTTGAACCAAACATATCTCTGACATTGTCACTTAGGACATATAAATGAGAGCCACATATCCCAGCTCCATAAGGATGGATTATTGGACTCATTTGATTTTGAATTATATAAGACATGTGAATCTTGTCTTCTAGGCAAGATAACCAAGACTCCATTTAGTGGACACGGCGAAAGAGCGACAGACTTGTTAGGACTCATACATACTGATGTATGTGGCCCTTTCAATATCGCAGCTAGAGGAGACTATCAGTACTTCATCACTTTCACTGATGATGTCAGTAGATACGGCTATGTGTATCTCATGAAACACAAGTCAGAATCCTTTGAAAAGTTCAAAGAATTCAAGAGTGAAGTACAAAACCAACTTGGCAAAAGTATTAAGATGCTTCAATCAGATCGAGGTGGTGAATACCTTAGCCAAGAGTTTCGTGACCATCTAGCAGAGTATGGGATCATATCCCAACTCACTCCACCTGGAACACTACAGTGGAATGGTGTGTCCGAGCGGAGAAATCATACTCTATTAGATATGGTACGATCGATGATGAGTCAGACAGATCTTCCTACTTCCTTCTGGGGATTCGCTCTAGAAACGGCTCTTTTCACACTTAACCGAGCTCCATCAAAGGTCGTCATAAAGACATCATATACGATATAGACTGGGAAGAAGCCCACGATGTCTTTTATGAGGATTTGGGGTTGTGAGGCTTACGTTCGACGTCAAGTCTCAGATAAACTAGGACCCAAATCTAATAAGTGTTATTTTGTACGATATCCCAAGGAAATAAAGGGATATTACTTTTACAATCCCACACTAGGCAAAGTGTTTGTCGCTAGAAATGACGTTTTTCTATAAAAAGAGTTTATTTCTAGAAGGATTAGTGGGAGTAAAATCCATCTTGAAGAAGTTCAAGATACAGATAGCACTGAGGCCTTAATGGACATTGAATAGGTACCACAAGATGTTGTGGATCATGAAATTGTTGCACAAGAAGTTGTGGATCAACAAGCTGTTAGTGATATGAGAGAAGTGTCCTAAGGGAATCGCCTTATGATTGTAATCATTTATTCTAATAAATGAATATTCACTATTTGAGTATACATGCTTGTGTATTTGATTGAGATCTTAAACTCATTTACTGAATGTCCGCAATACAATTCACAACATGAGAGAATTTGTGATGAATTCACAACTAGTGATTATCTTTACATGTGCAATTGTGAAGTATTGAAATTGTCCCTAGTCGATGAATTGATAAATACGGACACTATCAATTCTGTTGAGACTAGCATGGGTTATTCTCTAATCAGCTGATTCTCACTGGTTGGTGACATTGATATGTCGGGAGATAAACATGAATGCTAGTTAAGGGAACTAGTTTATTGGAGTGACTGGCTGTAAAACTTCATATGATAGTCTACATATAGATATGTCAGTGAAGTTCTTACTACAGCTTAAGTGTGATGTTCCTTTGACTTGCAGTGTTCAAGTCATCTTGGTCATGGAGACTTATACTTTAACATCTTAAGCAAGCATCTCTAAGGAGGTGTGGACCCAGGATGATTGGGTATAAGCCGAAGTGCCCGAAGATGTTTGAACAGCCTACAAAGGATTCACCACTCCTTGCGAGGAGATGTATACCCGAGGACTATCGTCGGATTGTTACTCGAAGCCTCTAGCCAGAGCATGACATGTTCAGAGTATCAATCTCTTAAATACATGAGAGTAATTAGAATTCGTAAGACGAGAAAACGTTACTTGGGCTAGGTGTGACGTAGTCAGCCTAGTGGGGACTGACACACATAGACCATGTCCTGAACCAAGTGGGTGTAAGATGGTGAAGGGAATGGGGCACGATTCATTATAGCTGCTGAAGGGTTTCAAAATTATTTCTGAGGTCAACCGTTGATCTTTCGATTAATTGGGGATCATGATGTACTACTAGGTGCCACTCATGATCGCTCTATAATTAATTGATTAATTATAGACGGCCAATATAAATCGAAAGTCTATTTAGTTACACGCACTACGAGTAATCCGAGGGATTTAAAATAAGTTGAAAATTAGATTTTCCAATCAAGAGAGATTAAGTTTGGTTGAGCCAAACGATAAGTCGAATCTGAATTTTTCAGAGACGCATCGGAAGCGTAAAATAACTAAGTCTTTTGAAGACTTAATAGATGAATTAAATAAGTTTAATTCATTGGGCCTTGGCTTGGATGGGCCGACCAAAGAGGGCCTCCATCCTCTTTGCTTGGCCGGCCACAACAAAGGGAGAGAACCAAGTTTTTGGTTCAATTTATAAAATAAACCAAGTGTGGTTTGTTTTATAAAATTATGGATGATATAAATTTTTATATATAATAAACCAAGGTTTGGTTTATTTTTCATGGAAATTAAAATGAACTATGGATTGGTTTATTTTATAAAATCAATCATGGATGATTTACCATGATAAGGAAATTTATTCCATAAGAGAGAAGAGACTTAATTGAATTTTATCATGAATTAAAATATGATTTTAACCATGATATAAAATCAAACATGGCATGATCGAATAATTTATTCCATATTTAATAAAAAAAATGATGAACCAGGCAGCAGACAAATTGAACCTGGGGTGACCGGCCCGGCCCCACGGAAGTTTCCCACCGGTCACCAGGATAAATCGGGAAGCGCACGCGGTGGTCAATCTAGAAGCCCAGCGTCCCAGGGTTCACACCCCATTTGGAGGAAAAATTCCTGCAAAATGCGCCGTAGCTGTGGATCAAACCGCGGATGCCTGAGTTAACGACTAGTGACCTTATGATAAGTACCATTTTATTGATTATTTAAGTTGCTAAAATCCAAGTTTGACCCATATTTTACTTGCTTAATTGTGAATTTACCCTAGGTTCTAGGACTTATCTTTATTTTGGACTTAATTGTAAATCTTTACATATTTGGATTATTTGGCCACTAAATTTTTTATCTATTTTTTGTAGGCATGAAAGGATCATGGACCTAGGGCATACTGGGTCAAACTTGAGTCGAAAGTGGACCCGGATCGAGTTATCAAGCACCGGATTAATTTGAGCCGTCCGATTCAAAAGTGGCTAGATCTGAGCTATCTGGGACCATCTGAGGCAATCCGAGCTAGGGTTAGGGTTAATCAAGCACTCTGATCAAGATCTGAAGGTTTCATCCAAATCAGAGATCATCCAACCGTTGGATCAAGCTCAGAGGTTTCTAGACTGTCCATTCAAAGATTAGGTTGATCTGGACCATCCGTTGCAAATCTGGAGGATCCGAGCTACCACGAGGTAGATCCTAACCCTTGATCAACATCATCAAAGTTTGGATCAGATCGGATGAAGATCAGCTGTTGGATTTTCTCAAAACGATCTCAGCCGTTCATTCCTATCTATTTAATCAAAAATCACCCACAGTTCAGCTTCGTCGCGTCTTCTTCGCCGCAACTGAGTTCTTCAGCTTTTCTTCAAGTTTTCCATCAGTTTTTCTTCATCCAAGGGGCGCGACCCCTCAATTCTTCTATTAGATCGAGTGCTAGGTCATTGGGAAGTTCATCCGTGAAGTTTCTAGCCTCAATTTGCCCAAGAAACAGAGCTAAGTGAGGGTTTCCTCATCTCTGCCGTTTGCTTACTTTGGATCGGTTGTGCTCCATTTCCATCCACCCGAGCAGTTCAGAGGGGTTCCCTGGAGTGTTTGGATCATCCACAAGCTGCAGCGCAATCGGACACAGCTGAATTGAAGGAATTCGAATGGAAATTTTAGATTTGAGCAAGCTGAGTTGGAATGGATCGCAGATTGAGTTTTTCCATTGATTTGCTGAGCTTAGGGGTGTTAGTGATATGAGAAAAGTGTCCTAAGGCAATCGCCTTATGATTGTAATCATTTATTTTAATAAATGAATATTCACTATTTGAGTATACATGTTTATGTATTTGATTGAGAACATAAACTTATTTACTGAATGTCCGCAATACAATTCACAGCATGAGAGAACTTGTGATGAATTCACAACTAATGATTATCTCTACATGTGCAATTGTGAAGTATTGAAATTGTCCCTAGTCGATGAATTGATAAATACGGACACTATCAATTCTGTTGAGACTAGAATGGTTATTCTCTAATCAGCTGATTCTCACTGGATGGTGACATTGGGATGTCTGGAGATAAACATGAATGCTAGTTAAGGGAACTAGTTCATTGGAGTGACTGGCTGTAAAACTTCATATGGTAGTCTACATATAGAAATGTCAATGAAGTTCTTACTGCAGCATAAGTGTGATGTTCCTTTGACTTGCGGTGTTCAAGTCATCTTGGTCATGGAGACTTATACTTTGACATCTTAAGCAAGCATCTCCAAGGAGGTATGGACCCAGGATGATTGGGTATAAGCCGAAGTGCCCGAAGATGTTTGAACAGCCTACAAAGGATTCACCACTCCTTGCGAGGAGATGTATACCCAAGGTCTATCGTCGGATTGTTACTCGAAGCCTCTGGCTAGAGCATAACATATTCAGAGTATGAATCTCTTAGATACATGAGAGTAATTAGAATCCGTAGGACGAGAAAATGTTACTTGGGCTAGGTGTAACGTAGTCAGCCTAGTGGGGACTGACACACATAGACCATGTCCTGAACGAAGTGGGTATAAGATGGTGAAGGGAATGGGGCACGATTCATTATAGCTGTTGATGGGTTTCAAAATTGTTTCTGAGGTCAACCGTTGATCTTTCGATTAATTGGGGATCATGATGCACTACTAGGTGCCACTCATGATCGTTCTATAATTGGTTAATTATAGACGGCCAACATAAATCGAAAGCCTATTTAGTCACACGCACTACGAGTAATCCGAGGGATTTAAAACGAGTTGAAAATTGGATTTTCCAATCAAGAGAGATTAGGTTTGGTTGAGCCAAACGATAAGTCGAATCTGAATTTTTCAGAGATGCATCGGAAGCGTAAAATGGCTAAGTCTTTTGAAGACTTAATAGATGAATTAAATAAGTTTAATTCATTGGGGCGTGGCCTGGATAGGTCGGCCAAAGAGGGTCCCCACCCTCTTTGCTTGGCCGGCCACAACAAAGGGAGGGAACCAAATTGTTTGGTTCAATTTATAAAATAAATCAAGTGTGGTTTGTTTTATAAAATTATGGATGATAAAGAAATTTATATAAAGAAATTTATATAAAATTTATTTTTCATGGAAATTAAAATGAACCATGGATTGGTTTATTTTATTTTATAAAATCAATCATGGATTGATTTAGCATGATAAAGAAATTTATATAAAGAAATTTATTTTTCATGAAAATTAAAATGAACCATGAATTGGTTTATTTTATTTTATAAAATCAATCATGGATTGATTTACCATGATAATGAAATTTATATAAAGAAATTTATATGATAAATTTCTTATGAAAATTTATTCCATAAGAAAAAAGAGACTTGGTTGATTTTTATCATGAATTAAAATATGATTTTAACCATGATATAAAATCAAGACTTGGCATGATGGAATAAGTCATAGAAAATTTATTTGATAAATTTCTTATGAAAATTTATTCCATAAGAAAAAAGGGACTTGGCGGTTGTGAGGCCACTATATAAAGGACCCAAGGCAAGGCTTGGAATTCATTCGAAATAATCAAAGTATTCTTGCTTGGGCTCTCTCCCTCTCCTCCCTTCTTTCTCTTGGCCGTCCTCTCTCTTCTTTTGGGACCGGGTGCATGTCGACAAGAATACGGGTTCGTAAAATTTTAAATTTTTACGTGCAGCGGAAGAATTAGCATAAAATAATTTCCTAAATTATTTTAACCACGTATCTAGCATGCAACCTTATGATGTGTTGACATAATCATAAATTAAAACTTTGTGGAAAAAGTAAACTAATTTACATTATACCTCTCGTAACTCAAAGTAAGGGACGAGATCCAACCGTAGCGTCCCTTGGAAGCTCCGCCTCTATTCGCGTCCACGCCGAGTTCTCATCGGGATGACTTCGCAAAGTCACGAGTTTTGTGCCGACGAGAACTACTAGATTCTCTATATGCACAACAAGAAAGATCAAGGGAGGAAAGGGAAACTGACCACCAAGAAAACGGAATCGAATTCCGGGAAGAGAGGAGTCGCTATCCGCTTCTTCTTCTTGTTTCGTTTCTCCTTCTTCTTGAAGCTCACGGCAACCTTGCTTGGTGTTGATAGGGTGCACCGGCCCTAGCAAGGAAGGTGGGAGCCGGCCCTAATTCTCCAAGAAGGGCGCTGGCCCTAAGGGAAAGGAGAGGGAGAAGAGAATAAGAGAGAGGGAGAGAGGAAGTTACTAATCTCAATTAGTAATGCCTTATAAGGGCTTGCCTTTGGTTCCTTTATATAGTAGCAACTCCTTTGCTAAGTCTCCCTCTTAACGGAATTAACGGAATTAACGGAATTAGTTATAGGAAATTTATCTTATAAATTCTCTTATTAATTATTCCGTTTAAGCCGAGTCTTATTATAACTAATTTATAATAAAACAAATTCTTCTTCTCTTTAAATTATGGAATAAATTTTATAAGGAATTTATAAACGTTCTTATTATGGAAAAATCAATTCGTAATTGATTTTATAAAATTCAAATAAACTAATTCATGGATTATTTTAACTTCCATAAAAGAATAAATTTCTACAAATTTATTTATATAAATTTCTTTATAGAAATTTATTTATCCATAATTTATAAAATAAATCGCACTAGATTCATTTAATTAATTAAACCAATTAAATTGGTTTTTCTCCCTTTTAATGGCCGGCCAACCAAGGAGGGTTGGCACCCTCTTTGGCCGGCCCAAACCGAGCCGAACCAACGCGAATTAAACTCATTTAATTCGCCCAAAAAACCTTCAAAAGACTTAGCCATTTTTTAGCTTCCATTGCGCCTCTGATTAACTCAGATTCGACTTATTTCTCTTGATCGGAAAATCCAATTTTCAACTCGTTTTAAATCCCTCGGATTACTCGTAGTGCGTGTGACTAAATAGGCTTTCGATTTATGTTGGCTGTCTATAATTAACCAATTATAGAACGATCATGAGTGGCACCTAGTAGTACATCATGACCCCCAATTAATCGAAAGATCAACGGTTTGACCTCAGAAGAAATTATTCTGAAACCCTTCAGCAGCTCTAATGAGTCGTGCCTCATTCCCTTCACCATCTTATACCCACTTGGTTCAGGACACGGTCTATTTGTGTCAGTCCCCACTAGGCTGACTGCGTCACACCTAGCCCAAGTAATGTCTTTCTCGTCCTTTGGATTTCTAATTACTCTCATGTATTTAAGAGACTCGCACTCTTAACATGATATACTCTGGCCAGAGGTTTTGAGTAACAATCCGACGATAGGCCTGGGTATACATCTCCTCGCAAGGAGTGGTGAATCCTTTGTAGGCTGTTCAAACATCTTCGGGCACTTCGGCTCATACCCAATCATCCTGGGTCCACACCTCCTTGGAGATGCTTGCTTAAGATGTTAAAGTATAAGTCTCCATGACCAAGATGACTTGAACACCGCAAGTCAAAGGAACATCGCACTTAAGCTGCAGTAAGAACTTCATTGACATATCTTTATAGATAACCATATGAAGTTTTACAGCTAGTCACTCCAATGAACCAGTTCCCTTAACTAGCATCCATGTTTATCTCTGGACATCCCAATGTCACCAGCCAGTGAAAATCAGCTGATTAGAGAATAACCCATGCTAGTCTCAACAGAATTGATAGTGTCCGTTTTTATCAATTCATTGACTAGGGATAATTTCAATACTTCACAATTGCACATTAGAGATAATCACTAGTTGTGATCCCATCACAAATTCTCTTATGCTGTCAGTTGTATTGCGGACATTCAGTAGATGAGTTTAAGATCCCAATCAAATACACAAAACATGTATACTCAAATAGTGAATTATCATTTATTAATATAAATGTTTACATCATAAGGCGATTGCCTTAGGACACTTCTCTCATATCACTAACAAACTCCCACTTGGCCTAATGCCAATCGCTACGGTATCCAATACCATAGGCTTTAACATGTCCCTCAAACTTGCTTTGAGGCAAGGCCTTAGTTAAAGGATCCGCTATATTCCTTTCAGTGGGAACCCTCTCAATTTGTATGTCATTCCTACTTATAATCTCTCTGATCAGATGATAGCGGCGAAGCACGTGTTTGGATCGCTGATGAGACCTTGGTTCCATTGCTTGTACAATAGCTCCATTGTTGTCGCAGTAAACCGGCACTGCTTCATCAATGGTTGGAACCTCTCCAAGTTTCGAAACAAACTTCTTGATCCAAACTGCTTCCGTGGTATAATCCGCTACGGTGTCTTGTTTGGAACTCTTCCAACTTATTGCGCCTCTATTTAAAGTAAACACGTATCCAGACTGCGATTTGGAGTCATCCTTATCTGTCTGGAAACTGGCATCCGTATACCCACGTATTACCATATCTCCTTCTCCATATATCAGGAACACATCCTTAGTTCTTCTTAAGTACTTAAGGATTGTCTTGATAGCCGCCCAATGATCCATTCCTGGATCCAATTGGTATCTGCTTGTGACACTCAAAGCATACGATACATCGGGTCTAGTACATAACATAGCATACATGATAGATCCTATTGCGGATGCATAGGGAATCTTATTCATGCAAATCCTCTCGTCTTCTGTGTGCGGACACATAGACTTTGAAAGGTTGATCCCATGCCTGATGGGAAGGTAACCTTTCTTGGATTCCGACATGCTAAACCCTTTTAGCACTCGGTCTATATATGTAGACTGCGAATGACCAAGCAACCATTTTGATCTATCTCTATAGATTCTAATCCCAAGGATATAGGTTGCTTCTCCCAGGTCTTTCATGGAGAAAGTTTTTCGACAACCAAATTTCAAGTGTCTGTAAAACTGATATATCGTTTCCTATAATTAATATGTTATCGACATATAATACTAGGAATACGACTGCACTCCCACTAACCTTCTTGTACACACAAGGTTCGTCAGGATTTTGTGAGAAATCAAACTCTTTGATCGACTCATCAAAACGGATGTTCTAGCTCCTGGATGCATGCTTCAGTCCATATATGGATTGTCGAAGCTTGCATACTTTGGTTTTATCAACCGATGTGAAACCTTCAGGTTGTATCATGTATACATCCTCAAGCAGGTTTCCGTTAAGGAAAGCTGTTTTCACATCCATTTGCCATATCTCATAATCATAATGAGCTGCTATGGCTAGGAGTATCCGAATGGATTTAAGCATAATTACCTTCCATGTCGATTTTCTTCTTGAAAACCCACTTGCACCCTATGGGCTTAATCCCTTCAGGTGGGTTAACCAAGTCCCATACTTGGTTTTCATACATGGAATCCATTTCCGACTTCATGGCTTCAAGCCATTTGTCCCTTTCTGAACTTTTCAGAACATCTTCATAACTGATAGGTTCATCATCGCTTATGAGTAACACGTCATTCGATTCACTTACGAGAAATCTGTATCTCTCTGGAATATTGCGTGCCCTATCAGACCTACGAAGAGGTGGTGTAGTTTTAGGTTCAACTGATAGTTCATCACTATGAGTTATCGGTTGTGGGTCTAGACCAGGTGTCTCTGTAATGTCTATTAAAGTTTCTTGAACTTCATCAAGTTCAATGCCACTCCCACTGTTTTCTTATAAAAGAAATTCTCTTTCCAGAAATACAGCATGCCTTGAAACAAACACCTTTTGTTCCAAGGGATGATAGAATTGGTAACCCTTCGTTTCCTTAGGGTATCCAATAAATAGACACTTATCAGACTTAGCATCCAATTTGTCTGATACAACCCGCTTCACATAAGCAGGACAACCCCATATCTTAAGGTGAGTTAAGTGAGGTTTCTTACTATTCCATATCTCATACGGAGTAGTAGAGACTACCTTGGTCGGGACTCTGTTTAGCAAGTAAACAGCTGTCTTAAGTGCATAGCCCCAAAAGGATTTTGGAAGAGTTGCATGATTCATCATCGACCTAACCATGTCCATTAAGGTTCGGTTGCGCCTCTCAGATACACCATTATGATGTGGTGTATACGGCGGAGTCCATTGGGACAATATCCCATTGTCCCTAAGATAATCTTGAAACTCTTGACTTAAGTATTCTCCACCTCGATCGGATCGAAGGATCTTAATACTTTTGCCAAGTTGTTTCTCTACTTCATTTCTGAACTCTTTGAATTTCTCAAAGGCTTCAGATTGTGTTTCATCAAGAACACATACCCGAATCATGAGTGATCATCGATAAAGGTGATGAAGTAGCTATAGCCTCCTTGTGCAAGAGTTGACATTGGTCCACATACATCAGTATGTATTAGACCAAGCACTTCTCCCACTGGATTACCTTTTCCGGAAAAGGGTAATTTGGTCATCTTGCCTTTTAAGCATGATTCGCATGTATCAAATGAACCGAGTTCACATGATTCCAAAATTCCACATCGGTGTAATTCGGTCATGCGTTTCTTACTTACATGGCCAAGACGACAATGCCACATGTAGGAGTCTATTCGATTATCTGTTCGAGCACGTTTGTTGCTAACTTCGATATTGAAAATGTCACTGGATAAATCTAACGTGTAGATGCCATTGACTCAAGATAAGCCTTGCAGTTTCTTCGCCAGTGACCCTCCTTGCCACAATGATGGCAAGTTCCTTTTGGTTTCTTTTCAGTCTTCTTGGCCTTTTTCTTCTTCCCTTTGTTCTGTTCTTTAGCCTTCCTCTTAGAACCTTTCTTCGAGGAACCAACTAACAGTACCGCCTTTTGATCCTGCTTTACAGCGGGCTCAACAGCCTTCAGCATGTTGATTAACTCAGGAATGGTAGTCTCCAGCTTCTTCATCTGATAGTTCATCACAAATTGTGAACAACTTTTGGGCAGACAATTCAGAATTAAGTCAATACTTAGTTCATGATCCATTGCAAAGCCGAGTGTGCCCAGTCGCTCAATGTACCCCAACATCTTTAACACGAATTGTGAGGTAGAAGTGCCTTCCTGCATCTTTGAGGTGAAGAGGAGTCTGGAGACCTCGAACCTTTTGGATCTCGCCTGCTCTTCAAATAACTCATGAAGATAGAAGATGATGGTATAAGCATCCATATGCTCATGCTGCTTTTGCAGCTCAGGTACCATAGATGCTAACATGATGCAACCCGCCATTTCAGAATCGGTCACATGTTTCTGATAGGCCAACAATTGGTCTGGAGTTGCATTCTCTGGAGGATGGTTGGGAAGTTGATTTTCAATGACATAAGCAAGCTTTTCCGCCTTGAGGACTATCCTTAGGTTTCGAAGCCAGTCCATGAAGTTCGGCCCAGTCAGTTTATTGGTGTCCAAAATGGAACGCAAGTTTAGGGAAGACATGATCGAGTGATTATCCTAGAAATACAAATTGAGATTATGTGAGAAGAATGATTAAAGAATGTATCAACATACATAAATAAAATCCTATTTATTTTTCAAATTGATTAACCCTTTTTATCAATTCGAGAGATCGTAGGAACATCTCCAAATAGGTTAATATCCAACCATAGATAAGAACAACCATGACTGTGGCCATCAAGTTTTTCTTAGCTATAAAGGTAGGTAATTACACCGATTACATATCACATATATGTAACTATCACTTTTTGCTATCAACTAATTGAATGTTTGCATAAATCATTGGGTTGTTAACTCATTAACAAGTATGTAACATTTTACATAGCACCCAACTGCACCTCTCTTTACATCGACCTTGGCTATGGCACAACAAATCGATGCTCCAAGCTTAAGGCTGACCCATTAATCAAGAAATAGTTTTAATATGGTTGGAGCTCATTCAACCGTTTAGTCAGGCTTGGATGTGTCCAACAACCAAAACTAAGGATTGACCTCTGACTCCAACTATATTATTCATAAACTAATTCCAAGGTTTGAACATGTTGAGGTTCAAGTTGGGCATGGATGTGTCCATCAACCCAAATGAGAAACAAAACTCCGATTCTAACCATATTAATGGAAGGTGTTAGCCTTAATATTTTTTTTTGCTAGGGGTTTTGGGTCTCATCTTTTCTTTTTTAAGCATTCATGACATTTATGTCATGACTAACGATTTCCTTAATAAAGTATGTATGTGACTTAAGTTATCAAGTCTCATTAATTGAATTAGGAACCGGATTTCCTCATTCTAATTTCATACTTTATTAAAGGAATTGTTTTGGGAAACAATTTCCTAAATTGTCATAATCAATTTCGGAAATAATATGTTTAAGACTTTGATTTCTCTAAATCAAATCTTATTAAATTAAGAGGCAATTCCCTTAATTCAACGACATATTATTTTCATGAAAATCTCATTTAAGAAAACTCTATAGGAAATCATTTCCTAATTAATTTTGGAGACAACAATATGTAAGAGTATCACCTCTTAAAGCATATTTTATTTATGGATTTAATTAATTACAACAAATCGTTTTCTAAGGGTGGCTCCCCGAGGCTCAGATACCCAAAGAAAAATAATTTGTTGTAAATCCAATTTGACGGCTCCCCGAGGCTCAATCCAAATCAAACATGACAATTTCAATTAAAAATTGGGAAATTAAATTACAACAACTAGCTTTAAATTGGACGGCTCCCCGAGGCTCAATCCAAAATAAAGAATTTTGTTGTCAATTTAAAGACCAATTCAAATTTAATTGTCAATTAACTGTCCATGAATTTGTCTAGACTTTCTTAAAAGAAAGTGCCCAAAATTGCGAGATTTCATAAATTGGTTTTCAGAATAATTGTAAGTTTCTGTTACAAAGAAAACTTACATATTTCCAAAATTGGAAAATTTCTAAAATTAGAAAAATTTCCAAAATTGGAAAGTTTCCAAAGATGGAAAGTTTTCACAATTATTATAAAATTTCAGAAAATAGAAAATTTCAAAATTTTGCGAAATTTCATGAGGATTTCCAAACTTAGAAATTCCTAAATCTAAAATTTATTATAATTGGAAAGTCTCCATAATTGAAAATTTTTCCAATATTGAGATTATGACAAAGTGTTCCGCAAAATAATTATATGATTATGTCGAACACTAACCGGCTCTGATACCACTGTTGGGACCGGGTGCATGTCGACAAGGATACGGGTTCGTAAAATTTTAAATTTTTACGTGCAGCGGAAGAATTAGCATAAAATAATTTTCTAAATTATTTTAACCACGTATCTAGCATGCAACCTTATGATGTGTTGACATAATCATAAATTAAAACTTTGCGAAAAGTAAACTAATTTACATTATACCTCTCGTAACTCGAAGTAAGGGACGAGATCCAACCGTAGCGTCCCTTGGAAGCTCCGCCTCTATTCGCGTCCACGCCGAGTTCTCTTCGGGATGACTTCGCAAAGTCACGAGTTTTGTGCCGACGAGAACTACTAGATTCTCTATAGGCACAACAAGAAAGATCAAGAGAGGAAAGGGAAACTGACCACCAAGAAAACGGAATCGAATTCCGGGAAGAGAGGAGTCGCTATCCACTTCTTCTTCTTCTTGTTTCGTTTCTCCTTCTTCTTGAAGCTCACGACAACCTTGCTTGGTGTTGATAGGGTGCGCCGGCCCTAGCAAGGAAGGTGGGAGCCGGCCCTAATTCTCCAAGAAGGGCGCCGGCCCTAAGGGAAAGGAGAGGGAGAAGAGAATAAGAGAGAGGGAGAGAGGAAGTTACTAATCTCAATTAGTAATGCCTTATAAGGGCTTGCCTTTGGTTCCTTTATATATTAGCAACTCCTTTGCTAAGTCTCCCTCTTAACGGAATTAACAGAATTAGTTATAAGAAATTTATCTTATAAATTCTCTTATTAATTATTCCGTTTAAGCCGAGTCTTATTATAACTAATTTATAATAAAACAAATTCTTCTTCTCTTTAAATTATGGAATAAATTTTATAAGGAATTTATAAACTTTCTTATTATGGAAAAATTAATTCGTAATTGATTTTATAAAATTAAAATAAACCAATTCATGGATTATTTTAACTTCCATAAAAGAATAAATTTCTACAAATTTATTTATATAAATTTCTTTATACAAATTTATTTATCCATAATTTATAAAATAAATCGCACTAGATTCATTTTATTAATTAAACCAATTAAATTGGTTTTTCTCCCTTTTAATGGCCGGCCAACCAAGGAGGGTTGGCACCCTCTTTGGCCGGCCCAAACCGAGCCGAACCAACGCGAATTAAACTCATTTAATTCGCCCAAAAAGCCTTCAAAAGACTTAGCCATTTTTTAGCTTCCATTGCGCCTCTGATTAACTCAGATTCGACTTATTTCTCTTGATCGAAAAATTTAATTTTCAACTCGTTTTAAATCCCTCGTATTACTCGTAGAGCATGTAACTAAATAGGCTTTCGATTTATGTTGGCTGTCTATAATTAACCAATTATAGAACGGTCATGAGTGGCACCTAGTAGTACATCATGACCCCCAATTAATCGAAAGATCAACGGTTTGACCTCAGAAGAAATTATTCTGAAACCCTTCAGCAGCTCTAATGAGTCGTGCCCCATTCCCTTCACCATCTTATACCCACTTGGTTCAGGACACGGTCTATTTGTGTCAGTCCCCACTAGGCTGACTACGTCACACCTAGCTCAAGTAATGTCTTTCTCGTCCTTTGGATTTCTAATTACTCTCATGTATTTAAGAGACTCGCACTCTTAACATGATATACTCTGGCCAGAGGTTTTGAGTAACAATCCGACGATAGGCCTGGGTATACATCTCCTCGCAAGGAGTGGTGAATCCTTTGTAGGCTGTTCAAACATCTTCGGGCACTTCGGCTCATACCCAATCATCCTGGGTCCACACCTCCTTGGAGATGCTTGCTTAAGATGTTAAAGTATAAGTCTCCATGACCAAGATGACTTGAACACCGCAAGTCAAAGGAACATCGCACTTAAGCTGCAGTAAGAACTTCATTGACATATCTTTATAGATAACCATATGAAGTTTTACAGCTAGTCACTCCAATGAACCAGTTCCCTTAACTAGCATCCATGTTTATCTCTGGACATCCCAATGTCACCAGCCAGTGAAAATCAGCTGATTAGAGAATAACCCATGCTATTCTCAATAGAATTGATAGTGTCCGTTTTTGTCAATTCATCGACTAGGGATAATTTCAATACTTCACCATTGCACATTAGAGATAATAACTAGTTGTCATCCCATCACAAATTCTCTTATGCTGTGAGTTGTATTGCGGACATTCAGTAGATGAGTTTATGATCCCAATCAAATACACAAAATATGTATACTCAAATAGTGAATTATCATTTATTAATATAAATGTTTACATCATAAGGCGATTGCCTTAGGACACTTCTCTCATATCACTAACACCTTCTTCTCCCTTCTTCTTGCCATGAACACAAGGAGAAGCACCGAGTCGACGAAGTTCTTCCGTTGGGACGATCTTCCTCTCCGGCCATCATCACCTTGGGATTGGGCGCAAGTCATCTTCCTCCTCCTTGCCGGAATTGTGATTCCGGCCAACCTTGTTGGTGAGTTTTTCCGATGTGATTACTTCTCTCTTGGTTTTTGTCGCATTCTCGGAGAATCTAGTAGTTCTCGAGAACACGAAACTCGTGGCTTTGCGAAGTCATCCCGAAGATACTCGGTGTGGACGCGAATAGAGGAGGAGCTTCCTAGGGACGCTTACGGTTGGATCTCGTCCCTTTCATCGAGTTACGCGAGGTAACAAGTAAATTAGTTTACGTTTCTGTAAAATTTTAAATATTTGATCATGTCTACATAACATAAGGTTGCATGCTTAGATGTGTGGTTAAATAATTTGAGAAATTATTTATGCTAAACCTTCCGCTGCACGTAATTAATTTTAAAATTACGAACCCGCATCCATGTCAACATGCACCCGGTCCCAACAAGGGGTTCGAGGCTCACCCTTGCGTGACGAACAAGGAGTTCTTGAGCTAAGGGAGGATTGAGGATTAGTTTTCTTAGTTCATTTCTGTTAAGTTGCTGTAATTTCGATTTCTGCAATTTCTGTTTCTGAATTTTTGTATCAGCTGTTTGAGTTTTACTTTCTGAGTTGTTCTGCTTAATTAGGTTTTAGTTCTTCGAAGTAAGTAGCTAGATATATTGTTTAGTTGACATTTGTTCTCAATTTCAGTTCATTTCAGAATTTAATTGTAGTGTATCAATTCCCTGTTTTGCGTATAAGTTCAGTTTTGTCGTGCCAGCTTGTGTCCAGCTTATCGGTTTCTTTCTTTTGAGTTCCTGAATTGTTTATCAAGCTAGCTTTAGCTTTAACTTCTGAATTATATTTAGTTTGTTTCCTTTACAAAGTTCTCGAAATTAATTTCTGCATTTGGTTTCATCAGATTCGTATCAGTTTTATCCCTGAAAAATTAAGCTTCATTTCTGTTATTCAGTTTTTCTGCACAAGTCTGAACAAAGTTTCTGAAATGGGGATTAGTGGGCATTAATTCTCTAAGATTCGGTTGAGTATTGGAGGTGAATTTGCAACCTGATTTGTGAGTTGTAGCACTTGGGTTTCCTTAGATTTCTGAAGCTGAATCTATATTTCTGCACTCGAAAGGAATTGTTGCATTTTACCTTTGTTTCCTGCATTTTCTGAATTCAGATCTTCCTTCAGCTGTCTCTGGAATTCCCGGCCACAGTTTATGAAGTTCTCAATTGATCTTTGTTTTTCATCTAAGTCGGTTTCTGAAATTTTGTATGTGATCCCTGCATTTCTGGAATTCTGCATTTAGTTCTTGCTTACCTGTACATTCAACTCTGCATTGAGTGTGTTCTTGTATTTCTGCCCTCAAATTTCTGCCAGGTTTCTGAATTTATTAGCCTACTTCCTGAGTATCAGTTAGAGTTATTAGAATTCCTTTTCGAGCAATAGGTTAAGCATTTGATCTCAGTTGGTCTTGTGAATTTTTGAATTAAACTTGTATCTGCTTGATCAGTCCTCTAGTTTCGAATTGTTTCATTCATTTCTGCAAATGTCTTCCTTGATAGCCTAGCCTTCCAATGCTTAGTTGATCAGCTATAATTGCTGTAGTTAGTATCAATCTTTTGCACATCACTTTTCTCATCTTGGTACCAAGTTTGTTAAATTGCTTACACTTTGTATCAATTGAGCCTCGGTAATGACTTTGTATCAATTGTCTATAGAATGCTCAGCCCTTGGTTATTTTGAATTGCAAACACTGTCAGCATTAGGATCAACTTAATATCAGCCTGATTTCCCGAATTTTGCAAGTTGCATTAGTCGATTTAATTGCCCAGTGGTTGAGTTACTAATTGCTATCACATTGTTTGGTTCATTAGTTTGGTTCCCTTCATTTTCATTGCGATTTCATTTCCGATTGCAACCCAAAACCCAAATATTTATTTGAAACCCAAAAATCAAATGACACATAAATACAAGCTCGAATCACACAACATCAACTAGCCCTAGGAAAAATACGACCTGTGGCCCCTTTACTACGTTTTCATTCTTTGATTGCAAAAAGGGTTTCCAGCTTACACACATCTAAATTTTGAGACCCACACATTCGTGACAGCCTCTTTTGGGTCTTATCAAAAATTTTGGCGCCGTTGCCGGGGAAGCAACTAGTTGATTTGTTTGATTTTTTCTTGTGTGCTTATGGGCATATCATTTAATTCTATTTTCTTGTGCTTTATCTTTTGTATACGGTTGCTGCCATTTTTCTTGTTTGCTTTATGACAGGACTGCCAGTTAAAAATGTTCTCATCTACTTACCAGCAGCCGTGTCCACAATTTCAGCAAAACCAACCTTTCAATCAGCCACCAAATCAACAATTTCAGCAGCCCTATTAGAATTTCCAGCAAGCAAATCAGTTTTTTCAGCCTAATTGTCAGCCAAGTCAGCCTTTCCAAAATTTTCAGCCAAATCAACCAAATTTCCAACAAATTCAGAATGGGCAACCACAATTTTTAGTTTTTAAGCAACCAATTCAGCAATTCCAGCCCCAATTTCAGCCACCTTATCAACAAGATCAATCACCTTTTCAAGGAATTCAGCAAGGGTGTCAAGATAATCTGAATTTTCAGCAACTACCCTTCCATCAAGTTCAACCAAACCAAGGATTTCAGCATCTTAACTAAGATTTCAAGCAGCCTTATTTAAATTTTCAGCAGGGAAATAATCAATTTCAGCCTCAACCTCAGCCATGGCAGCAAGAATTTCAACCCATACAGAATTTTCAACAACCTCTTCAACATTCACAGCCATACGATCCAAATTTTCAGTTTCAAAACCAGAGTTTTCAGTCCCAACCATTTCAGCCTTTCTACCAACAATGTCAACCTCAAACTCAGAATTTCCAGGGCTACAATTCTCAGCAAATTCAACCATCATTCCAACCCAATTTTTAGCAGTTTAATCAGCCCATTCAACCATTTGAGCAGCCCCAACAGTTCCCATTTCAGAATGCACAGTCTACTCTTGGTCTTCAGCAGCCTTATGTTACATTTCAAGACCAACAGGAACTCCACACTAACCAAGGGGGCTTTGAGAATCCTAATGATGATGAGGCTCAACAACAAAGGATGATAGAGATGTTGCAACAAATTTTACAACAACAAAAGCTTCTAGACATCGGGGGACGCCTTGGGAAATTGCAAGATCAATTGAATCAGATAAAAGCCCAAAGATCAGGACAATTATCTTCTCAAGCTACTCTTAATTCTGAGGGGCATGATTATGATCTAACTTTGGGGAATGAAGAGGTTGTGTCAAGTTTAAATACTCCAGATGCCGAATTTCCTGAAAAATTTCTAGCGTCCAATTTTCCCATTCAAAACAGCCCCGGAGTTGATTTTTTATCAGTTCAAGGTGACCCTAGTGCATGGCCAAGTCCTTCTTCAAGTGATCTAGGACTTTAAATACTCCATTTTATTGATTATTTTAGTTGCTAAAATCCAAGTTTGACCCATATTTTACTTGCTTAATTGTGAATTTACCCTAGGTTCTAGGACTTATCTTTATTTTGGACTTAATTGCAAATCTTTACATATTTGGATTATTTGGCCACTAAATTTTTGATCTATTTTTTGTAGGCATGAAAGGATCATGGACCTAGGGCATACTGGGTCAAACTTGAGTCGAAAGTGGACCCGGATCGAGTTATCAAGCTTCGGATTAATCTGAGACGTCCGATTCAAAAGCGGCTAGATCTGAGCCATCTGGGACCATCTGAGGCAATCCGAGCTAGGGTTAGGGTTAATCAAGCACTCTGATTAAGATCTGAAGGTTTCATCCAAATCAGACATCATCCAACTGTTGGATCAAGCTCAGGGGTTCTAGACTGTCCATTCAAAGATTAGATTGATCAGGACCATCCGTTACAAATCTGGAGGATCCGAGCTACCCCGAGGCAGATCCTGACCCTTGATCAATATCATCAAAGTTTGGTTCAGATCGGATGAAGATCAGCCGTTGGATTTTCTCAAAACGATCTCAGTCGTTCATTCCTATCTATTTAATCAAAAATCACCCACAGTTCAGCTTCGTCGCGTCTTCTTTGCCGTAACCGAGTTCTTCAGCTTTACTTCAAGTTTTCCTTCAGTTTTTCTTCATCCAAGGGGCGCGACCCCTCGATTCTTCTATTAGATCGAGTGCTAGGTCATTGGGAAGTTCATCCGTGAAGTTTCTAGCCTCAATTTGCCCAAGAAACAGAGCTAAGTGAGGGTTTCCTCAGCTCTGCCGTTTGCTTCCTTTGGATCGGTTGTGCTCCATTTCCATCCACCCGAGCAGTTCAGAGGGGTTCCCTGGAGAGTTTGGATCATCCACAAGCTACAGCGCAATCGGACACAGCTGAATTGAAGGAATTCGAATGGAAATTTTAGATTTGAGCAAGCTGAGTTGGAATGGATCGCAGATTGAGTTTTTCCATTGATTTGCTGAGCTTAGAGGTTCGAGGCTCACCCTTGCGTGACGAACAAGGAGTTCTTGAGCTGAGGATTGAGGATTAGTTTTCTTAGTTCATTTTTGTTAAGTTTGTTGATGCAGTCTGGCCCTGATTGTTGTTTGGGTGTTGACATCGATTTTAGTTTAGGTTGACTATGATTCTGATTATGATTAAGTCCTGATCGGGGATTAGGCACGGGATGATTGAAATCCTAACCTGGAGGGTTAGGTGTTGGAAATCCCGGTGAGTGAAGCCGGGTCCTGGTGAGTGAAGCCAGGTGTTGGAAATCCCGGTGAGTGAAGCCGGGTCCTGGTGAGTGAAGCCAGGTGATGGAAATCCCGGTGAGTGAACCTGGGTCCTGGTGAGTGAAGCCAGGTGTTGGAAATCCCGGTGAGTGAAGCCGGGTCCTGGTGAGTGAAGCCAGGTGTTGAAAAGTCCTAATTCGGAAGAGGTGGGTGAAAAGTCCTAGCTTGGAGGGCTAGGTGAAAAGTCCTAACTTGGAGGGTTAGGTGAAAAGTCCCATATTGGAGAGTTAGGTGAAAAAGTTCTGGCTTGGAGGGTCAGGTGCCTAGCTTGGAGGGCTAGGTTGGATGAAGGTCTAACTCGAAGGGGTTGGGTGAAAAGTCCTAGCTTGGAGGGCTAGGTGAAAAGTCCTAGCTTGGAGGGCTAGGTGAAAAGTCCTAACTTGGAGGGTTAGGTGCAAATTCCCAACTTGGAGAGTTAGATTGAAAAATCCTTAGCTTGGAGGGCTAAGGTGAATGAAATCCTAGCTTGGAAGGCTAGGTCTGCGTCCCTGGATTGATCTGGTGACCGATCAGGGAGTTGGCACGCTGCTCCTTCGTGGATCGGTCTGGTGACCGATCCAGCGATGTCTGATCGGTCTGGTGACCGATCAGGGAGTGTGTGTTTCACTCACTGCACAACTCCTGATCGATCTGGTGACCGATCAAGGATACTGCTCAGATCGGTCTAGTGAACGATCATTTGTCGCAAGGTTCTCACTATCACCGATCAGGATGACTCCTGATCGGTCTGGAAGCAGTCTGATTGGTCTGGTGACCGATCAGGCTGGAGCCTGATTGGTCTGGTGACCGATCAGGTAGGAGCCTGATTTGTCTGTAGACCAATCAGGAGTGTGCAGAAGACTTCTGGATCGGTCTGGTGACCGATCAGGGTCCTTCCTGATCGGTCTGGTGACCTATCAAGGTCCTTCCTGATCGGTCTGGTGACCGATCAGGCGCAGAACTTTAATTTAAATACGCTGTCAGAAGCTCTTATCGCGTCTGTTTTCACTGTCGATTCTCTGCTACATCGCTGATTATGTTTGATATGCATTGCTAAGCTTCTATTGGAGTGTGCAGGCTTTACAGGGATGATTCAAACATTGGAGGAGAGTCAATGGGAGGCTTTCCTTGGATAAGGTTTGTTTGTTTCTCCTTCTCAGGTTTCAACGGCAACTGGAGCAGCTGGCGACTGACGGAGACTCAGCTGGAGAGGAGGTCTTCAGTGGACTGAGTGCTCAGGGAGGTCAGTGGGTTCAGGCTGGCTCAGTGGATTCTGGCGAAGCTTGCGATGGTGAGCAGAGCTTAAGAGACAAAGCTGGATGCAGAGGAGCGGAGGGGAACAAGACAGAAACTTGTGAAGTTTGGCTGGGGTGTGTTCGTGCTCTCTGTTGCTTTGTGCTTAAGCGATCTTGTTGCATTCCTGTGAGAGCTTTGTGAGTGTTCCTTCTTGTGTGATCTCCTGTACTCAAGTTCTATCATCCGTGAGATCTGTGGAGAGGTTTCTCCACCGAGAAGGAGGCTCTATCTTATCCGGGTTCACCGGGGCTTGATCTGCCGACGATCAAGGGATCGCCCACCTTACGGGCACGCCAAGGAGTAGGGGCAAGTTATCCCCGAACCTTGTACATCGCTGTGTCATCTGGTTTGCTGTGTTTGTTTTGATTTCTGTTTCTGCACTTGTGTGTTTGTTTCCGCTGCCTAACTCTTGAAGTGCAGAAAGATTTGAAAAGCTGAAAGAAATTGTGTCGGGCTATATTCACCCCCCCCCCCTCTATAGTCATCCCGTTTCCAACAAGTGGTATCAGAGCTTGGGGCTCTGTACACGGCTTAACATCCGAGAGCTTACAATAAGATGGTTGGAAGAGAAGGATTGAGCACAAACCGACCTCCATTCCTCGACGGCACTGATTTTTCATATTGGAAGTCAAGGATGGAGTTATATCTCAAAACCAACATGAGCTTGTGGTTCTCTGTCAAGGAGGGGTTTTCCCTTCCAAAGGATAATGAAGGAAAGGAGCTTGAGTTTTCCAAGTGGTCGGCTGAGCAAATCCGGAAGGGGGGAGCCAATGTCAAAGCTATTGTCACCTTGCAATGTGAGATGACGAAGGAGGAGTTGATCAAGGTGGGTCCTTTTACAAGTGCTAAGGATCTTTGGAACAAAATCATTGAGCTCCACAAAGGAACTCAAGACACCCGAATAGCCAAGAAGGACCTCCTTCACAGTCAACTCCAAAATCTGTCCATGGAAGAAAATGAAAAGGTATGTGAACTCCATGGAAGATTCAAAGAGATCCTCAATGGCCTCCACTCCATCAATGAGAAGGTAGAAAACCGGGATCTAGTAAGGTTAGTTCTAAAAGCCTTTCCAAGGAATACATTGTGGTCATCCATGGTGGATGCCTACAAGGTTTCCAAGAATCTTTCTTTAGTTAAGTTAGAAGATCTATTTTGTGAAATGGAACTACATGAGATCTCTAACCAAAGCCCAAAGGAGAAAGGGTTGGCTTTTGTGGAATGTGACAGGAAGAAGAAGAAGGAGAAGGAGGAGGAAAAGAACCACTGTCATGTGGCTCTCGTAGCCTTAGAAGAATCATCCAATGAGAGCAGTGATGAATCAAGTGACTCCTCAACCGCGCCTTCATCATCTTCGGATGATGAAGAGGTAATTTCTTCCGAGATAGATAAGTGCTATAGAGCAATAGCTTGCTTGACAAACATGCTCAAAAGGTCTAAGAACAAGATTAAATCCTTGAGATTAGAGGTAGAAAAATTGAAAACCTCTAAGGATGAGGATGCTAATGATTTTCATGATGACTTGCATGTTAAGACCCTTGAAAATGAAAATAAGGACTTGAAGAGCGAAGTTGAAAACCTCAAGAATGTTCTTGAGAAGTTTTCAACAAGTTC
This sequence comes from Boesenbergia rotunda, assembly GCA_024364735.1. NCBI lineage: Eukaryota > Viridiplantae > Streptophyta > Magnoliopsida > Zingiberales > Zingiberaceae > Boesenbergia > Boesenbergia rotunda. Next base: position 362,780 of record JAGFNQ010006226.1, on the reverse strand, counting down.
TAAAACATTAGATATGATACTCAACTCACAAAGGGCGATGTACAACAAGGTTGGTTTGGGTTACCAACCTAAAGAACCTAGTGTCATATCTTTAATGTCAAGAACCTATTTTAGATCATCAAATGATTCTAAGGTTCGAAAAGTCAAAAAGAAATTGACTAAGGCATGGGTGCCAAAGTCATTGATTGTAGATTCTTTAGGTCCCAAAATTTGGGTACCTAAAACCTCTATCTTTAGAATTGTATAAGCATTATTTGAGGGGGAGCATCTATCAACATGGGAGGTTGATATTTGGTGCTCCAAACCCATGACCAAAAGAAAAAATTGTCAATCACATGATTGGTTATGGAAAATTCAAATTCAATGCTTTGAGCTCCATTGTTTTAGATCTTATGACAATATAATCCCTTGGCTAGTGATTTTTATGATATTCATGTGTTAAAATACATATTCATGGTATAATCTACTTTAGTGTTTATGTTCTTCCATGATCAAGTATGCCATGATTTTCTTGTATGTATTATGCCAACATGAAGAACACATGGTTTGTGAAAATCACTATGAGAATCTCACAATACATGATTAGACAAAGAACATGAGTTTAAGGCCTAGGCTTAAGCTTTTCTTATTATTTTGGAGATGAACCTAGATGAGTATGCCATGACTTTGGTGTTTGGATGATTAACATTAATCTATGACATGCCCATTTTGATTAAGAACAATATCAACACATAGCTTAAATTGATCATGATGTGAAATAAGCATGTTTTGGAATTTTGATCATCCATTGGAATTGGCACAAACCTAATTTTGGTTAAGAACAACATGATCACATAGGTTATGATATTTTAAGTTCCATGACTTGTTTGATTTCCCACTGATCATGCCTTGGCACACATAGACTTCATTCATGTATTGATGTTGATAAATAGCAAAATGCATCCATGCTATCCATGATTATAATCCTTCTGTTCAAATGATGGTATGCATACCTGTCTTGGAATTTTGATACAAACATGTTTTGACATTCAAGTTCATGCTTAGAGCATACTTATCATGCTTTGACATAAATCTATTTTGAAAACTCAAGATCATGCCAAGAACATGCTTAGAACATAATTGATCAGTCAACCTAGTGATGGTATATTGATCCATGGAAATTCTTAATGCTTGATATGAATGAAGCTTAGTTAAGAGACCCAAATCAGATTGCTTGTTTTGATTAAATGATTTATGGTTAATGGAACTCATTTAGGGAGTAAATCTGATTGTATTAGGGATTAGAGTGATTAAGAGTTGAAACGAACTTATTTTTGAAACTGATTAGTTTCAGAAACCATTCTGTATCATCCCTGATCGGTCCACCGACCGATCAAGGGTGCTTCTGATCGGTCTGGTGACCGATCAAACCAACTCTGATCAAGGAGCTCCCAGATCATTCCAAATTGATCCAAAACCTCCTCAAGCCAATCTCTTCTCATTGTATCAGTGTAATGATCATACCACACACAAATCTGATACAAAGCAAGTACAATTGAAACATACTTGATCATCCATTGGTACAAACCTGGTACTAAGGGAGCACAAAATTGTTCAAGTAATACAAACTTGGTACTTAATAGTGATTTGATACAAACCTATGTTGGAATGTTCCAATTCATAAGAAAGGGTTTGTTGAGTCATGACTCTTGTTCTTAATGTCGTGTTTCGGAAATTTTTCTGAAATGACAAATATCAATAGAGTCCTCTCTCCTATTATGGGATGCAAATTGTTAATGCAGTCTAATCAGGAACGTATCAAAGTTTCTGAAATTTTTCTGAAATCTGATCGCTCCCCAGACTAATCAGATATCCTTCTGTATCACGTAATCAACAGACCTGGTTGGTCACGGAGACCAATCAGGACTATGTGTCAGATACAGATGCATTCCTTACTTGTCATGTGAAGCATATACGTATTTGACCATGATATACTTCTGTATATGTCTTCACATGAAATTTCGAATGTTAATGCAGTCTCATCTTGAATGAATCAGAATTACAGAAATTTTTCTGAAAACTGATTGTTCATAGATACATCAGAAATTTTTCTGTATCGATCATCAGTCTAATGGAACTGTGATAATTATTGTCATATGATGCATATACATTGTCGCCATGATACATTTATGGTATATGCCTATCATATGCAATTCAAAAATCATCCTTTGACTTACTTGTCATATGAAACATATACATGCGTGACCATGATATTATTCGGTATATGTTTTCATGTGCGATTCAAAAAAAAAGTACCTTTGATTATTTTGGGGGGAGACCCTTGGTTGAGGGGGAGTTTAATGTTTAAACTTAATAACCATACCCTTTTCGATGTTTGACAAAGGGGGAGAAAATGACTGATTAAGTTTATGATTATTATAGGGGAAGGATCATGATTCCCTTATGAGAATTGAATTGATTGATCCCTAAACTTAAAATCGGGTTGTCAAACAACAAAAAGTGGGAGATTGTTGATGCAGTCTGGCCCTGATTGTTGTTTTGGTGTTGACACTGATATTAGTTTAGGTTGACTATGATTCTGATTATGATTAAGTCCTGATCGGGGATTAGGCACGGGATGATTGAAATCCTAACCTGGAGGGTTAGGTGTTGGAAATCCCGGAGAGTGAAGCCGGATCCTGGTGAGTGAAGCCAGGTGTTGGAAATCCGGTGAATGAAGCCGGGTCCTGATGAGTGAAGCCAGGTGATGGAAATCCTAGTGAGTGAAGCCGGGTCCTGGTGAGTGATGCCAGGTGATGGAAATCCCGATGAGTGAAGCCAGGTGTTGGAAATACCCGTGAGTGAAGCCGGGTCCTAGTGAGTGAAGCCAGGTGTTGAAAAGTCCTAATTCGGAAGAGGTGGGTGAAAAGTCCTAGCTTAGAGGGCTAGGTGAAAAGTCCTAGCTTGGAGGGCTAGGTGAACAGTCCTAACTTGGAGGGTTAGGTGAAAAGTCCCATCTTGGAGAGTTAGGTGAAAAAGTCCTGGCTTGGAGGGTCAGGTGCCTAGCTTGGAGGGCTAGGTTGGATGAAGGTCTAACTCGGAGGGGTTGGGTGAAAAGTCCTAGCTTGGAGGGCTAGGTGAAAAGTCCTAGCTTGGAGGGCTAGGTGAAAAGTCCTAGCTTGGAGGGCTAGGTGAAAAGTCCTAACTTGGAGGGTTAGGTGCAAATTCCCAACTTGGAGAGTTTGATTGAAAAATCCTTAGCTTGGAGGACTAAGGTGAATGAAATCCTAGCTTGGAAGGCTAGGTCTACGTCCCTGGATCGGTCTGGTGACCGATCAGGGAGTTGGCACGCTGCTCCTTCGTGGATCGGTCTGGTGACCGATCCAGCGATGTCTGATCGGTCTGGTGACCGATCAGGGAGTGTGTGTTTCACTCACTGCATAGCTCCTGATCGGTCTGGTGACCGATCAGGGAGCGAACAGTGAGTTGAGTTCCCCTGCTCTCACTATCACCGATCGGGATGACTCCTGATCGGTCTGGAAGCAGTCTAATTGGTCTGGTGACCGATCAGGCTGGAGCCTGATTGGTCTGGTGACCGATCAGGCAGGAGCCTGATTGGTCTGGGGACCAATCAGGAGTGTGCAGAAGACTTCTGGATCGGTCTGGTGACCGATCAGGGTCCTTCCTGATCGGTCTGGTGACCGATCAGGCGCAGAACTTTAATTCAAATACGCTGTCAGAAGCTCTGATCGCGTCTGTTTTCACTGCCGATTCTCTGCTACTTCGCTGATTATGTTTGATATGCATTGCTAAGCTTCTATTGGAGTGTGCAGACTTTACAGGGATGATTCAAACATTGGAGGAGAGTCAATAGGAGGCTTTCCTTGGAGCAAGTTTGTTTGTTTCTCCTTCTCAGGTTTCAACGGCAACTGGAGTAGCTGGCGACTGACGGAGACTCAGCTGGAGAGGAGGTCTTCAGTGGACTGAGTGCTCAGGGAGGTCAGTGGGTTCAGGCTGGCTCAATGGATGCTGGCGAAGCTTGCGATGGTGAGCAGAGCTTAAGAGACAAAGCTGGATGTAGAGGAGCGGAGGGGAACAAGACAGAAACTTGGGAAGTTTGGCTGGGGTGTGTTCGTGCTCTCTGTGGCTTTGTGCTTAAGCGATCTTGTTGCATTCCTGTGAGAGCTTTGTGAGTGTTCCTTCTTGTGTGATCTCCTGTACTCAAGTTCTATCATCCGTGAGATCTGTGGAGAGGTTTCTCAACCGAGAAGGAGGCTCTATCTTATCCGGGTTCACCGGGGCTTGATCTGCCGACGATCAAGGGATCGCCCACCTTACGGGCACGCCAAGGAGTAGGGGCAAGTTATCCCCAAACCTTGTACATCGCTGTGTCATCTGGTTTGCTGTGTTTGTTTTGATTTCTGTTTCTGCACTTGTGTGTTTGTTTCCGCTGCCTAACTCTTGAAGTAGAGAAAGATTTGAAAAGCTGAAAGAAATTGTGTCGGGCTATATTCACCCCCCCTCTATAGCCATCCCATTTCCAACAAGTGGTATCAGAGCTTGGGGCTCTGTACACGGCTTAACATCCGAGAGCTTACAATAAGATGGCTGGAAGAGAAGGATTGAGCACAAACCGACCTCCATTCCTCGACGGCACTGATTTTTCATATTGGAAGTCAAGGATGGAGTTCTATCTCAAAACCAACATGAGCTTGTGGTTCTCTGTCAAGGAGGGGTTTTCCCTTCCAAAGGATAATAAAGGAAAGGAGCTTGAGTTTTCCAAGTGGTCGGCTGAGCAAATCCGGAAGGGGGAAGCCAATGCCAAAGCTATTGTCACCTTGCAATGTGGGATGACGAAGGAGGAGTTGATCAAGGTGGGTCCTTTTACAAGTGCTAAAGATCTTTGGAACAAAATCATTGAGCTCCACAAAGGAACTCAAGACACCCAAATAGCCAAGAAGGACCTCCTTCACAGTCAACTCCAAAATCTGTCCATGGAATAAAATGAAAAGGTAAGTGAACTCCATGGAAGATTCAAAGAGATCCTCAATGGCCTCCACTCCATCAATGAGAAGGTAGAAAACCGGGATCTAGTAAGGTTATTCTAAAAGCCTTTCCAAGGAATACATTGTGGTCATCCATGGTGGATGCCTACAAGGTTTCCAAGGATCATTCTTTAGTTAAGTTAGAAGATCTATTTTGTGAAATGGAACTACATGAGATCTCTAACCAAAGCCCAAAGGAGAAAGGGTTGGCTTTTGTGGCATGTGACAGGAAGAAGAAGAAGGAGAAGGAGGAGGAAAAGAACCACTGTCATGTGGCTCTCGTAGCCTTAGAAGAATCATCCAATGAGAGCAGTGATGAATCAAGTGACTCCTCAACCGCGCCTTCATCATCTTCGGATGATGAAGAGGTAATTTCTCCCGAGCTAGATAAGTGCTATAGATCAATAGCTTGCTTGACAAACATGCTCAAAAGGTCTAAGAACAAGATTAAATCCTTGAGATTAGAGGTAGAAAAATTGAAAACCTCTAAGGATGAGGATGCTAATGATTTTCATGATGACTTGCATGTTAAGACCCTTGAAAATGAAAATAAGGACTTGAAGAGCGAAGTTGAAAACCTCAAGAATGTTCTTGAGAAGTTTTCAACAAGTTCTAAAACATTAGATATGATACTCAACTCACAAAGGGCGATGTACAACAAGGTTGGTTTGGGTTACCAACCTAAAGAACCTAGTGTCATATCTTTAATGTCAAGAACCTATTTTAGATCATCAAATAATTCTAAGGTTCGAAAAGTCAAAAAGAAATTGACTAAGGCATGGGTGCCAAAGTCATTCATTGTAGATTCTTTAGGTCCCAAAATTTGGGTAGCTAAAACCTCTATCTTTAGAATTGTATAAGCATTATTTGAGGGGGAGCATCTATCAACATGGGAGGTTGATATTTGGTGCTCCAAACCCATGACCAAAAGAAAAAATTGTCAATCACATGATTGGTTTTGGAAAATTCAAATTCAATGCTTTGACCTCCATTGTTTTTGTCACGCCCCGAGACCAAGGAGCCGCTGTTCCAATATAAAATCGGACAGCACTTCCCCTGTCCGACAGACAATTTACACATACACACCACAATATAACAATACCACACAGTTTATATTTGGCCTCAGGCCTCCAATGTAAATAAACACAATATAAAGACACAAGACAACTAAGTAAATCATACCTGACTGCGGACCGGTCCGACTTACGACGAAACAACCAATACACAAAAGCCCCTTAGGGCACACGACACACTCCCAAGACATATACAAGTCCAATAAGTAAATATAAAAATAGACACTACTAAGTACAAAACAAAACTATGCCATCGCGATGGGTAGGGACTAACTGCTGGGCTCTTCTGGCGACTCCAAGTATCTCAACCTGAAATAAAAATATATGGCAACGGGGTGAGTCCATAACTCAGCGAATACCCAGCAGATATGCATAGTATGTTATAATAACAATAAGCATCTACGTTAATACAGTCTCATATCAACAATATGGAAAAACTAGTACTGGAAATACTGAGGTAGATACATACCAGAATCCAGCTAACCTGAAAAGAAGACAATGAGTACCATGGAAATATCATTAGTCATAAAATCTCAAATAACAAGTCTCCAGAATATGCATGTCAAACAAGTGCAAGAATCAAGTGCAGCAACCAATGCACGATGCAAAGTATGCACATGGTGCAATGACATGTGTCACCCCCTAGTCCCAGTCAGGATATCGTCCACGACGTCCGCGTGGGTAGAGCTGTGACAAACTGTACGCACCCTGCCATCACTGCTCCTGAGTGACCGGGTGGACAGGATGCTGGCGGAGGACCACCCCCCTACCCCATATATATATGAGGGAGCTCCGCTCTCATCTCCTCGTGGCTCAGTACGAGAAGGGACCCCTGGCTGCTACCACGCCCGCGCTCACCCTCCTCATAGTGGCCGAACGGAGCAATACAGAGCAAATGCACACATCTACAGTATCCACTAACCCATGAGTGGTCGTGCGTGCATATCATGTACCGGAAGACGATTAGGCTCAACCACAAGGGAGTCGCTGATCGCCGGCATGCAACAGTGCAAGGATGGTGTATGATAAATACACATACCTCCCTCTATATCAAATGCAAGAGATACATCAAGATATCTAAGCATACAGATAAGTTTGACAATACCTGAAACTGTATGAAACTAACAGCATAATAACTCAGGAATAACTAACAAGTATCCAGGACATGCAATATAACTCAGGGATAACTAACAAGTATCCAGGACATGCATAATAACTCAGGGATAACTAACAAGTATCCAGGACATGCATAATAGCTCAGGGATAACTAACAAGTATCCAGGACATGCATAATAACTTAGGGATAACTAACAAGTATCCAGGACATGCATAATAGCTCAGGGATAACTAACAAGTATCCAGGACATGCATAATAATTCAGGGATAACTAACAAGTATCCAGGACATGCATAATAACTCAGGGATAACTAACAAGTATCCAGGACATGCATAATAACTCAGGGATAACTAACAAGTATCCAGGACATGCATAATAAACCCGGCTAGCGTATAATCTTACTGCTATCTATAACCAACCATGCATAGCAATATGACAATATCTAAAAGATAAGTCAAAGGGTACCCGCCTCAATGTAGGAGTAGTCCGTATCAAATAAGAACCTCCCGTCCGATACTCCGCAACCAAAAGTCCATATCAATGCCCTGTATCAAAAGATATAATTTAGCTATCAATACCAACTGATACTAACCAAACTAAGTACTCAGTCGTATTACGATTAACCCAACTATCCCAATTAGGTTTAATTCCACAAAGCTAAACCCAAACCTAACCACTCCAGGAACCATTCTTGGAACCTATCTCAATAGCCATAGCTAACCTAACAACAACATCTCAGCTTTCCCAAATGAAACAGGGCAATTTAGCTCACGGCAAGTCTACCTCTACTTCCATAGGCTAAACAACAGCTAGATATAAACCTCTCATAACAATCATATCAGAAGCTACAAGTTACCACTCAATTTCCCAATATTGACAACTATAATTCGAATTGAGTTTATCCAATAACCCTTTACTGATCAACAACCACTAATTTAATACAGAAACATAGTAGCTTCATCCAAGCTTAGCCAACCAATTAGCTCCAAGATCACACCGTAGTTTCAATTAACCAACACAAACCTCAATCTGATCAAGAATACGAAGCTATCATAATTCATCCAAAATGGAGCAATCAAAGAAGCTGCACAACTAAATTGCTATTGAAACCATTAATCCAAATAGATCTATCTCCACACTACTGATCCAAACCTACAACAGAACTAGATCAAGAATCAATTAAAGAGAACTCTCGGCAACATTCCAAAAGAAAACACCACAGATGGAAACATAACAGATTCTTCCAATTCCAACACCTACGGATCAAAATCACATTTCATAATAACCCACCAAACAAAATCAAAACAGGATCCCAAGAGCTCCTTTAAATCAAATATTCAATTCTATGAATTGATCCCAAAATCCAAGTCCAAACTGACCACCCAAAGCCAAATCAACTAAGGCTCAAATCCAAAGCATAGAGGAACAAATCTGAACAGCAATGAAACGCTAACAACCCATACCTGATCGACAATGGCACCTTCTGAGAGCAACTCTATAGGATTTAACAGAAATAAAAACCGAAGGAATTCCCATCCAAGAAAATCAATACCACACGGTGATTCATAGGAGAACAATAACCTTAACCTCTACTAGATCAGGGTATCACATTAGAACCAAATCCAAACCAAGGAAAACCTATTCCATCCAAGATCAACATCACGCAGAACCAAATCATACCTGAGATTCGCGACCCCAACAGCTGCGATCGGAAGGAGCAATTAGGGATCCTCGGAAGCAACAATAAGTCTCAGAATTCCAACATCGCAAACACTTCTCCGATTGCAGCCTAACCTCGTCCTTCGTCCGCGTGTGTAAGGTCAGCAGAAGTGGTCGTCGGATGGAGATAGGCTGCGACTAGGGTTCGCGAAAGACGGGAAGAAAAAAACCGAGGAAGAAGGGCTTCTCTTATGGCTAGTTCACGAGAGAGTGTCGTCGGCCGACCTGACCCCCGCAGCGCCCCAAAACATCTGTGGCGAATCCGTAGCTCGCGCTCGCGAGGGGATTTGGAAATCGAAGAAGTCGGAACCCAGTCGATCACCCGACCCCAAGTGTGTGATTCGCCAGTCGCCGGAGTGGTGGACCGGCAGATCGAGGCGGCGGCTTCGATCGGCAGCGGAGGGTGTGCAGGCGAAGGAGAATACGAAGGAGGCGTATGTGTGTGGCTGAAACAAAGCCCTAATCGGCTTTTAATGGCTGGTCATTTTGCATTTAAGTCCATCAGGTTTCAGTCTAATCGCAAGGCTACCCAACTTAATTTCATCTTAGTCCTTGCAACTAAATATTCCAATACATTTTAGTCCCTAATTTAAGTCCAAGGCTTCGGAAACCCTGAAACCTTTCCGATAACTCTCCGAAAATCTCCGGAACCTAGTCAAAAGTGTCGGATTTCCTAGACTATATCCAGAAAATCCCGAAAAATTTTCTGGTCCGGATTTTCGAATTGCCGTATTTTACATTCTCCCCCACTAGTAAAAATTTGGTCCCCAAATTTCATCATTCCTCATACGGCATACACTAACAGCTAAACATGTCTGTACTCCTCATGTTTGTACTCCTCATGAGTACCCACTTCGTCTAATACCCTAATGTTACACTGCTACGGGCCAACTGGAGATATCAATCCAGAGGTTATCGTCCGATAACCAAGTACACCAGAACAACCATTCAATCATCACAACTGTCCAGGGCACTCAATCCTAAGATCACTGGTGCCAAGTTTATACTCCGATCCTCAAATGTAAAACGTGAAATCCATGAGTATCACCAACTATCTCCAAGTTAATAACATCCTCCAAAACATCACAAGTCATATATATTTATATATATCCTTCATAAACCGTCAGCAGATAACATATAATTTAAAGTTTGTGCCAAAATATCACCATATGCTACCATCACTCACAAACTTCCAAACAATCAACCACAAAAAGATCATATATGCACTAAATGATCCATCACATAACTACAAATCTGACAGGTCCATATCCCCTAATAGAATCATCAAAATACAACACATCATAGAGATTCATCCATCTCATCCACCTCTCAACACCAACACGAAAGTCCACGGAGGTACCAACCTTATCATCCCGTGAACTAATAAATCCACGATGGGGGTATAATAACCGAAGTTCAGTGGACATCTTTGACCTCCTGATTAATGTCCAATATCTCACCGACAGGTAAAGATATAGCTAGCTCCACATTCTCCGCACCCTAACGGGTCATACATCCCGATGCACCATCGAGATTATCATACCATCTACACTCAATATATGAGTTAAGATCCCTCATAGAATAACATAGCAACTAGCGAGTCACACCGACCGTCGACTCGTAATCCAATACAGTCCAATTCCTTCACTCCCTAGTCAAAACCCTCTAAGATCCTACTCCATAACAAGGAGCTAGAAACATGCTATCTCTCAGGAGTATCTAAACATACTCATGAAACAATTCATTTATTTCCCCACGGGTCGTCCTTGATATCATTTAACTAGAGGTCGCCTAGTTGTGTAAGTGATTTGCCTCCACGCAAATCATAAGTCCGTATATACCTTTTTAGTTATTCAACCAAGTACAAGCGGTAACCCATAAGTGTCAAGCAACTAGCTTCACCCTTTTCTATATTAGCCCAAATCATCTATCAGCATGTACCTTCTAGGTCAACTACCAAGTACAAGTGATCCATGGTCAAAGTCCCCAAGGAACAGATTGTATCAATCCTCTACTAATCATAATAATATGTAGCTACTGCTACCCTATTGCAGCAATGCAGATCATGTACTCAAAACATGACATCTAGCTTATCTGTCCAGATATACGCAACATAAGAAAAACTTGTAGCTCCATGAGCTAAGTGAATTATTCCAATATAACATGAGAGAATTTCTACTAATACTATAAATAAATATACAGGAATAACAAACCTGATCCATACTGACAGGAAATCGTCTTAACCTATTCCTAACACAAAATAAATTCCATAAATCAACAAGAAATGGTCATGGATCGACTGATAAAACGATGATAATCATCAACTAACCAAAAAAAATATACTAGGTACAGAATAGTAACATGATCCAATAACATGTGAGAATTTCTAACTCATACTAATATACAGGTATAGTAACATGATCCAGTAACATGAGAGAACTACTAACCATACCTAAATATACAAGAGTGGTAACATGATCCAATAACATAAGAGAATTTTCTATCCAATACCTAAATAGGATAAGGGATACAAAAGATCAGGAGAAATAACTGTCGCCTGAAGAAGTCCCATCGCGCCAAGTCCCAACAACCACATCGAGAAAACTACTCCGAACAAATCCGACAAGACTCGTAAAACAAGTAGCACACAAACTCCTCGACTAAATAGTACAAGACACCGAAATCCAAAAGCACTCAAGGTATCCGACAACCTGAGCTCTGATACCAAAAAGTACAGATAACACGAAAATCCGAAATACCGAGGTATCTCGCAACCTAAGCTCTGATACCAAAATAAATTGTCACGCCCCGAGACCCAGGAGCCGCTGTTTCAATATAAAATCGGACAGCACCTCCCCTGTCCGGCGGACAATTTACACATACACACCACAATATAACAATACCACGCAGTTTATATTTGGCCTCAGGCCTCAAATATAAATAAACACAATATAAAGACACAGGACAACTAAGTAAATCATACCTGACTGCGGACCGGTCCGACTTACGACGAAACAACCAATACACAAAGCCCCTTAGGGCACACGACACACTCAAGACATATACAAGTCCAATAAGAAATATAAAAAATGACACTACTAAGTACAAAACAAAACTATGCATCGCGATGGGTAGGGACTGGCTGCTGGGCTCTTCTGGCGACTCCAAGTATCTCAACCTGAAATAAAAATATATGGCAACGGGGTGAGTCCATAACTCAGCGAATACCCAGCAGATATGCATAGTATGTTATAATAACAATAAGCATCTACGTTAATACAGTCTCATATCAACATATGGAAAAACTAGTACTGGAAATACTGAGGTAGATACATACCAGAATCCAGCTAACCTGAAAAGAAGACAATGAGTACCATGGAAATATCATTAGTCATATAATCTCAAATAACAAGTCTCCAGAATATGCATGTCAAACAAGTGCAAGAATCAAGTGCAGCAAACAATGCACGATGCAAAGTATGCACATGGTGCAATGACATGTGTCACCCCCTAGTCCCAGTCAGGATATCGTCCACGACGTCCGCGTGGGTAGAGCTGTGACAAACTGTACGCACCCTGCCATCACTGCTCCTGAGTGACCGGGTGGACAGGATGCTGGCGGAGGACCACCCCCCTACCCCATGTATATATGAGGGAGCTCCGCTCTCATCTCCTCGTGGCTCAGTACGAGAAGGGACCCCTGGCTGCTACCACGCCCGCGCTCACCCTCCTCATAGTGGCCGAACGGAGCAATACAGAGCAAATGCACACATCTACGGTATCCACTAACCCATGAGTGGCCGTGCGTGCATATCATGTACCGGAAGACGATTAGGCTCAACCACAAGGGAGTCGCTGATCGCCGGCATGCAACAGTGCAAGGATGGTGTATGATAGATACACATACCTCCCTCTATATCAAATGCAAGAGATACATCAAGATATCTAAGCATACAGATAAGTTGACAATACCTGAAACTGTATGAAACTAACAGATAATAACTCAGGATAACTAACAAGTATCCAGGACATGCAAATAACTCAGGGATAACTAACAAGTATCAGACAGCATAAAATAAAACAAGTACAGAAGCATAATACTCAGGGATAACTAACAAGTATCCAGGACATGCATAATAACTCAGGGATAACTAACAATATCAACAGAAAAAAATAACTAACAAGTATCCAGGACATGCATAATAGCTCAGGGATAACTAACAAGTATCCAGGACATGCATAATAACTCAGGGATAACTAACAAGTATCCAGGACATGCATAATAACTCAGGATAACTAACAAGTATCCAGACATCATAATAACTCAGGGATAACTAACAAGTATCCAGGACATGCATAATAGCTCAGGGATAACTAACAAGTATCCAGGACATGCATAATAAACCCGGCTAGCGTATAATCTTACTGCTATCTATAACCAACCATGCATAGCAATATGACAATATCTAAAAGATAAGTCAAAGGGTACCCGCCTCAATGTAGGAGTAGTCCGTATCAAATAAGAACCTCCCGTCCGATACTCCGCAACCAAAAGTCCATATCAATGCCCTGTATCAAAAGATATAATTTAGCTATCAATACCAACTGATACTAACCAAACTAAGTACTCAGTCGTATTAGGATTAACCCAACTATCCCAATTAGGTTTAATTCCACAAAGCTAAACCCAAACCTAACCACTCCAGGAACCATTCTTGGAACCTATCTCAATAGCCATAGCTAACCTAACAACAACATCCCAGCTTTCCCAAATGAAACAGGGCAATTTAGCTCACGGCAAGTCTACCTCTACTTCCATAGGCTAAACAACAGCTAGATATAAACCTCTCATAACAATCATATCAGAAGCTACAAGTTACCACTCAATTTCCCAATATTGACAACTATAATTCGAATTGAGTTTATCCAATAACCCTTTACTGATCAACAACCACTAATTTAATACAGAAACATAGTAGCTTCATCCAAGCTTAGCCAACCAATTAGCTCCACGATCACACCGTAGTTTCAATTAACCAACACAAACCTCAATCTGATCAAGAATACGAAGCTATCATAATTCATCCAAAATGGAGCAATCAAAGAAGCTGCACAACTAAATTGCTATTGAAACCATTAATCCAAATAGATCTATCTCCACACTACTGATCCAAACCTACAACAGAACTAGATCAAGAATCAATTAAAGAGAACTCTCGGCAACATTCCAAAAGAAAACACCACAGATGGAAACATAACAGATTCTTCCAATTCCAACACCTACGGATCAAAATCACAGTTCATAATAACCCACCAAACAAAATCAAAACAGGATCCCAAGAGCTCCTCTAAATCAAATATTCAATTCTATGAATTGATCCCAAAATCCAAGTCCAAACTGACCACCCAAAGCCAAATCAGCCAAGGCTCAAATCCAAAGCATAGAGGAACAAATCTGAACAGCAATGAAACGCTAACAACCCATACCTGATCGACAATGGCACCTTCTGAGAGCAACTCTATAGGATTTAACAGAAATAAAAACCGAAGGAATTCCCATCCAAGAAAATCAATACCACACGGTGATTCATAGGAGAACAACAACCTTAACCTCTACTAGATCAGGGTATCACATTAGAACCAAATCCAAACCAAGGAAAACCTATTCCATCCAAGATCAACATCACGCAGAACCAAATCATACCTGAGATTCGCGACCCCAACAGCTGCGATCGGAAGGAGCAATTAGGGATCCTCGGAAGCAACAATAAGTCTCAGAATTCCAACATCGCAAACACTTCTCCGATTGCAGCCTAACCTCGTCCTTCGTCCGCGTGTGTAAGGTCAGCAGAAGTGGTCGTCGGATGGAGATAGGCTGCGACTAGGGTTCGCGAAAGACGGGAAGAAGAAAACCGAGGAAGAAGGGCTTCTCTTATGGCTAGTTCACGAGAGAGTGTCGTCGGCCGACCTGACCCCCGCAGCGCCCCAAAACATCTGTGGCGAATCCGTAGCTCGCGCTCGCGAGGGGATTTGGAAATCGAAGAAGTCGGAACCCAGTCGATCACCCGACCCCAAGTGTGTGATTCGCCAGTCGCCGGAGTGGTGGACCGGCAGATCGAGGCGGCGGCTTCGATCGGCAGCGGAGGGTGTGCAGGCGAAGGAGAATACGAAGGAGGCGTATGTGTGTGGCTGAAACAAAGCCCTAATCGGCTTTTAATGGCTGGTCATTTTGCATTTAAGTCCATCAGGTTTCAGTCTAATCGCAAGGCTACCCAACTTAATTTCGTCTTAGTCCTTGCAACTAAATATTCCAATACATTTTAGTCCCTAATTTAAGTCCAAGGCTTCAGAAACCCTGAAACCTTTCCGATAACTCTTCGAAAATCTCCGGAACCTAGTCAAAAGTGTCGGATTTCCAAGACTATATCCAGAAAATCCCGAAAAATTTTCTGGTCCGGATTTTCGAATTGCCGTATTTTACAATTTTAGATCTTATGACAATATAATCCCTTGGCTAGTGATTTTTATGATATTCATGTGTTAAAATACATATTCATGGTATAATCTACTTTAGTGTTTATGTTCTTCCATGATCAAGTATGCCATGATTTTCTTGTATGTATTATGCCAACATGAAGAACACATGGTTTGTGAAAATCACTATGAGAATCTCACAATACATGATTAGACAAAGAACATGAGTTTAAGGCCTAGGCTTAAGCTTTTCTTATTATTTTGGAGATGAACCTAGATGAGTATGCCATGACTTTGGTGTTTGGATGATTAACATTAATCTATGACATGCCCATTTTGATTAAGAACAATATCAACACATAGCTTAAATTGATCATGATGTGAAATAAGCATGTTTTGGAATTTTGATCATCCATTGGAATTGGCACAAACCTAATTTTGGTTAAGAACAACATGATCACATAGGTTATGATATTTTAAGTTCCATGACTTGTTTGATTTCCCACTGATCATGCCTTGGCACACATAGACTTCATTCATGTATTGATGTTGATAAATAGCAAAATGCATCCATGCTATCCATGATTATAATCCTTCTGTTCAAATGATGGTATGCATACCTGTCTTGGAATTTTGATACAAACATGTTTTGACATTCAAGCTCATGCTTAGAGCATACTTATCATGCTTTGACATAAATCTGTTTTGAAAACTCAAGATCATGCCAAGAACATGCTTAGAACATAATTGATCAGTCAACCTAGTGATGGTATATTGATCCATGGAAATTCTTAATGCTTGATATGAATGAAGCTTAGTTAAGAGACCCAAATCAGATTGCTTATTTTGATTAAATGATTTATGGTTAATGGAACTCATTTAGGGAGTAAATCTGATTGTATTAGGGATTAGAGTGATTAAGAGTTGAAACGAACTTGTTTTTGAAACTGATCAGTTTCAGAAACCATTCTGTATCATCCCTGATCGGTCCACCGACCGATCAAGGGTGCTTCTGATCGGTCAGGTGACCGATCAAACCAACTCTGATCAAGGAGCTCCCAGATCATTCCAAATTGATCCAAAACCTCCTCAAGCCAATCTCTTCTCATTGTATCAGTGTAATGATCATACCACACACAAATCTGATACAAACCAAGTACAATTGAAACATACTTGATCATCCATTGGTACAAACCTGGTACTAAGGGAGCACAAAATTGTTCAAGTAATACAAACTTGGTACTTAATAGTGATTTGATACAAACCTATGTTGGAATGTTCCAATTTATAAGAAAGGGTTTGTTGAGTCATGACTCTTGTTCTTAATGTCGTGTTTCGGAAATTTTTCTGAAATGACGAATATCAATAGAGTCCTCTCTCCTATTATGGGATGCAAATTGTTAATGCAGTCTGATCAGGAACGTATCAAAGTTTCTGAAATTTTTCTGAAATCTGATCGCTCCCCAGACTAATCAGATATCCTTCTATATCACGTAATCAACAGACCTGGTTGGTCACGGAGACCAATCAGGACTATGTGTCAGATACAGATGCATTCCTTACTTGTCATGTGAAGCATATACGTATTTGACCATGATATACTTCTGTATATGTCTTCACATGAAATTTCGAATGTTAATGCAGTCTCATCCTGAATGAATCAGAATTACAGAAATTTTTCTGAAAACTGATTGTTCATAGATACATCAGAAATTTTTCTGTATCGATCATCAGTCTGATGGAACTGCGATAATTATTGCCGTATGATGCATATACATTGTTGCCATGATACATTTATGGTATATGCCTATCATATGCAATTCAAAAATCATCCTTTGACTTACTTGTCATATGAAACATATACATGCATGACCATGATATTATTCTGTATATGTTTTCATGTGCGATTCAAAAAAAAATTACCTTTGATTATTTTGGGGGGAGACCCTTGGTTGAGGGGGAGTGTAATGTTTAAACTTAATAACCATACCCTTTTCGATGTTTGACAAAGGGGGAGAAAATGACTGATTAAGTTTATGCTTATTATAGGGGAAGGATCATGATTCCCTTATGAGAATTGAATTGATTGATCCCTAAACTTAAAATCGAGTTGTCAAACAACCAAAAGGGGGAGATTGTTGATGCAGTCTGGCCCTGATTGTTGTTTTGGTGTTGACACCGATATAAGTTTAGGTTGACTATGATTCTGATTATGATTAAGTCCTGATCGGAGATTAGGCACGGGATGATTGAAATCCTAACCTGGAGGGTTAGGTGTTGGAAATCCCGGTGAGTGAAGCCGGGCCCTGGTGAGTGAAGCCAGGTGTTGGAAATCCCAGTGAGTGAAGCCGAGTCCTGATGAGTGAAGCCAGGTGATGGAAATCCCGGTGAGTGAAGCCGGGTCCTGGTGAGTGAAGCCAGGTGTTGAAAATCCCGGTGAGTGAAGCCGGGTCATGGTGAGTGAAGCCAGGTGTTGAAAAGTCCTAATTCGGAAGAGGTGGGTGAAAAATCCTAGCTTAGAGGGCTAGGTGAAAAGTCCTAGCTTGGAGGGCTAGGTGAAAAGTCCTAACTTGGAGGGTTAGGTGAAAAGTCCCATCTTAGAGAGTTAGGTGAAAAAGTCCTGGCTTGGAGGGTCAGGTGCCTAGCTTGGAGGGCTAGGTTGGATGAAGGTCTAACTCGGAGGGGTTGGGTGAAAAGTCCTAGCTTGGAGGGCTAGGTGAAAAGTCCTAGCTTGGAGGGCTAGGTGAAAAGTCCTAACTTGGAGGGTTAGGTGCAAATTCCCAACTTGGAGAGTTTGATTGAAAAATCCTTAGCTTGGAGGGCTAAGGTGAATGAAATCCTTGCTTGCAAGGCTAGGTCTGCGTCCCTGGATCGGTCTGGTGACCGATCAGGGAGTTGGCACGCTGCTCCTTCGTGGATCGGTCTGGTGACCGATCCAGCGATGTCTGATCGGTCTGGTGACCGATCAGGGAGTGTGTGTTTCACTCACTGCACAGCTCCTGATCGGTCTGGTGACCGATCAGGGAGCGAACAGTGAGTTGAGTTCCCCTGCTGATCTGCTCCTGATCGGTCTGGTGACCGATCAGGGATACTGCTCAGATCGGTCTAGTGAACGATCATTTGTCGCAAGGTTCTCACTATCACCGATCAGGATGACTACTGATCGGTCTGGAAGCAGTCTGATTGGTCTGGTGATCGATCAGGCTGGAGCCTGATTGGTCTGGTGACCGATTAGGTAGGAGCCTGATTGGTCTGGGGACCAATCAGGAGTGTGCAGAAGACTTCTGGATCGGTCTGGTGACCGATCAGGGTCCTTCCTGATCGGTCTGGTGACCGATCAGGCGCAGAACTTTAATTCAAATACGCTGTCAGAAGCTCTGATCGCGTCTGTTTTCACTGCCGATTCTCTGCTACATCGCTGATTATGTTTGATATGCATTGCTAAGCTTCTATTGGAGTGTGCAGGCTTTACAGGGATGATTCAAACATTGGAGGAGAGTCAATGGGAGGCTTTCCTTGGAGCAGGTTTGTTTGTTTCTCCTTCTCAGGTTTCAACGGCAACTGGAGCAGCTGGCGACTGACGGAGACTCAACTGGAGAGGAGGTCTTCAGTGGACTGAGTGCTCAGGTAGGTCAGTAGGTTCAGGCTGGCTCAGTGGATTCTGGCGAAGCTTGCGATGGTGAGCAGAGCTTAAGAGACAAAGCTGGATGCAGAGGAGCGGAGGGGAACAAGACAGAAACTTGGGAAGTTTGGCTGGGCTGTGTTCGTGCTCTCTGTTGCTTTGTGCTTAAGCGATCTTGTTGCATTCCTGTGAGAGCTTTGTGAGTGTTCCTTCTTGTGTGATCTCCTGTACTCAAGTTCTATCATCCGTGAGATATGTGGAGAGGTTTCTCCACCGAGAAGGAGGCTTTATCTTATCCGGGTTCACCGGGGCTTGATCTGCCGACGATCAAGGGATCGCCCACCTTACGGGCACGCCAAGGAGTAGGGGCAAGTTATCCCCGAACCTTGTACATCGCTGTGTATCTGGTTTTCTGTGTTTGTTTTGATTTCTGTTTCTGCACTTGTGTGTTTGTTTCCGCTGCCTAACTCTTGAAGTGCAGAAAGATTTGAAAAGCTGAAAGAAATTGTGTCGGGCTATATTCACCCCCCCTCTATAGCCATCCCGTTTCCAACAAAGTTGCTGTAATTTCGATTTCTGCAATTTCTATTTCTGAATTTTCGTATCAGCTGTTTGAGTTTTACTTTCTGAGTTGTTCTGCTTAATTAGGTTTTAGTTCTTCAAAGTATGTAGGTAGATATATTGTTTAGTTGACATTTGTTCTCAATTTCAGTTCATTTCAGAATTTAATTGTAGCGTATCAATTCCCTGTTTTGCGTATTAGTTCAGTTTTGTCATGCCAGCTTGTGTCCATCTTATCGGTTTCTTTATTTTGAGTTCCTGAATTGTTTATCAAGCTAGCTTTAGCTTAAACTTCTGAATTAAATTTTGTTTGTTTCCTTTACAAAGTTCTCGAAATTAGTTTCTGCATTTGGTTTCATCAGATTCGTATCAGTTTTATCCCTGAAAAATTAAGCTTCATTTCTGTTATTCAATTTTTCTGCACAAGTCTGAACAAAGTTTCTGAAATGGGGATTAGTGGGCATTAGTTCTCTAAGATTCGGTTGAGTATTGGAGGTGAATTTGCAACCTGATTTGTGAGTTGTAGCACTTGGGTTTCCTTAGATTTCTGAAGCTGAATCTATATTTCTGCACTCGAAAGGAATTGTTGCATTTTACCTTTGTTTCCTGCATTTTCTGAATTCAGATCTTCCTTCAGCTGTCTCTGGAATTCTCGGCCACAGTTTCTGAAGTTCTCAATTGATCTTTGTTTTGCATCCAAGTCGGTTTCTGAAATTTTGTATGTGATCCCTGCATTTCTGGAATTCTGCATTTTGTTCTTGCTTACCTATACATTCAACTCTGCATTGAGTGTGTTCTTGTATTTCTGCCTTCAAATTTCTGCCAGGTTTCTGAATTTATTAGCCTACTTCTTGAGTATCAGTTAGAGTTATTAGAATTCCTTTTCGAGCAATGGGTTAAGCATTTGATCTCAGTTGGTCTTGTGAATTTCTGAATTAAACTTGTATCTGCTTGATCAGTCCTCTAGTTTCGAATTGTTTCATTCATTTCTGCAAATGTCTTCCTTGATAGCCTAGCCTTCTAATGCTGAGTTGATCAGCTATAATTGCTGCAGTTAGTATCAATCTTTTGCACATTAGTTTTCTCATCTTGGTATCAAGTTTGTTAAATTGCTTACACTTTGTATCAATTGAGCCTCGGTAATAACTTTGTATCAATTGTCTATAGAATGCTCAGCCCTTGGTTGTTTTGAATTGCAAACACTGTCAGCATTAGGATCAATTTAATATCAGCCTGATTTCCCGAATTTTGCAAGTTGCATTAGTCGATTTAATTGCCCAGTGGTTGAGTTACTAACTGCTATCACATTGTTTGGTTCATTAGTTTGGTTCCCTTCATTTTCATTGCAATTTCATTTCCGATTGCAACCCAAAACCCAAATATTTATTTGAAACCCAAAAATCAAACGACACATAAATACAAGCTCGAATCACACAACATCAACTAGCCCTAGGAAAAATACGACCTATGGCCCCTTTACTACGTTTTCATTCTTTGATTGCAAAAAGGGTTTCCAGCTTAAACACATCTAAATTTTGAGACCCACACATTCGTGACAGCCTCTTTTGGGTCTTATCACCTTACCGCTGCACCATAGCCCCGGGGGCTATTGCATATTTAAGAGGCTTGATGGTTGAGAGGTCACTATATAAAGGACCCAAGGCAAGGCTTGGGTAATAATCGTAGAGATGAAGGCATAGACTCTCTCCCTCTCTTTCTCTCCTTCTCTTCTCCCCTTCTTGTCGTGCGCCAACCAGCCCCAAGAAGGAGCACCAGCCGGCCACCCCTGCCCTTTCCCTGCCGACCACCACCTGCTGCCGGAGAAGGAAGCTCCGGCCATCTCTTAGCCGAAAGAAGGTGCTGCCGGAATTAGAGTTTGTCGCAAGCCTCTGCTTTTGCTTCGCCGGAATTTTGATTCCGGTCATCCTTTTGTGGTTAGTCTTCCGACTTCTCTCTTGGTTTTTCTTGTCGCGTTCTTAGAGAATCTAGTAGTTCTCGAGAACATGAAACTCGTGGCTTTGCGAAGTCATCCCGATGATACTCGGCGTGGACGCGAATAGAGGCGGAGCTTCCAAGGGACGCTTACGGTTGGATCTCGTCCCTTCCTTCGAGTTACGCGAGGTAATACGTAAATTAGTTTATGTTTCTGCAAAATTTCAAATATATGATTATGTCTACACAAGATAAACTTGCATGCTTAGATGTGTGGTTAAATGATTTAGAGAAATTATTTATGCTAAACCTTCCGCTGCACGTAATTAATTTTGAAATTACGAACCAGCATCCATGTCAACATGCACCCGGTCCCAACAGTGGTATCAGAGCGAGGTTTGTGTTCGATATAATCATATAATTGTTTTGCGGAAAGATTTATCATGATCTCAATTTTGGAAAAATTTTCAATTATTGAAACTTTCCAATTATGGTAAATTTTCGATTTAGGAATTTCAAAGTTTGCAAATCTTCATGAAATTTCGCAAACTTTTGAAATATCTCTATTTTCTGAAATTTTATGATAATTGTGAAAACTTTCCATTTTTGGAAACTTTCTAATTTTCGAATTTTCCAATTTTGGAAAAACGTAAGTTTTCTTTGTACCAGAAACTTACAATTATTCTGAAAACCTTTTATTTTTGGAAACTTTTCATCAATGGAAAGCTTGCAATTTTGGACACTTTCTTTAAAGAAAGTCTAGACAAATTATGGGAATATTAATTGGCATTTAAATTTATAATTGGAAATTAAATTATTTACAAAATTCTTTATTTTGGATTGAGCCTCGGGGAGTCGTCCAATTTAAAGTTAGTTGTTATAATTAAATTTCCTAAATTGAATTTAAGCTATCAAATGTTTAATTTGGATTGAGCCTCGGAGAGTCGTCCAAATTAAGTTATTGATATTAATTTTCCATAAATAAAATATGTGATCAAATCTTGAAAATTTTTGAGGTGATTCTCAAACGATAATTTCCTTATTTGATTTATGAGGTGATGCACTTACATATTATTGTCTCCAAAATTAATTAGGAAAATTGTTTCTTATAGAGTATATTTCCTTAAATAAGATTTACATGAAAATAATATGTGGTTGAATTAAGGGAATCTGTCTCTTAATTTAATAAGATTTTATTTAGAGAAATCAAAGTCTTAAACATATTATTTCCAAAATTGATTATGATAATTCAAGAAATTGTTTCCCAAAACAATTCCTTGAAAAAAGTATGAAATTAGAATTTGGAAATCCGGTTCCTAATTCAATTAATGAGACTTGATATATTAAGTCACATACATACTTTATTAAGGAAATTGTTAGAACATGACATAATTATATGTCATGAATGTGCATAAAAGAAAAGGATGAGACCTAAAACCCCTTACAAAATATTAAGGCCAACACCTTCCATTAATATGGTTAGAACCGAAATTTTGTTTCTCGTTTGGGTTGATGGACACATCCATGCCCGGCTTGAACCTCAACATGTTCAAACCATGGAATTAGTTTATGATTAATATAGTTGGAGTCAGAGGTCAATCCTTAGTTTTGGTTGTTGGACACATCCAAGCCCGACTAAACGGTTGAATGAGCTCCAACCATATTAAAACTATTTCTTGATTAATGGACCAGCCTTAAGCTTGGAGCATCGATTTATTGTGCCACAGCCAAGGTCGATGTAAAGAGAGGTGCAGTTGGGTGCTATGTATATTGTTGCATACTTGTTAATGAGTTAACAACCCAATGATTTATGCAAACATTCAATTAGTTGATAGCATAATGTGATAGTTACATATGTATAATATGTAATCGGTATAATTACCTACCTTCATAGCTAAGAATAACTTGATGGACTCTAGCCATGGTTGTTCTTATCTATGGTTGTATATCAACCTATTTGGAGATGTTCCTACGATCTCCCGAATTGACAAAAAGGGTTATTCAATTCAAAAAATAAATAGGATTTAATTAATGTATATTGATGCATTCTTTATCATTCTCATCACATAACCTCAATTTGTATTTCTAGGATTATCACTTGATCATGTCTTCTCTGAATTTGCGTTCCATTTTGGACACCAATAAGCTGACTGGGCCAAACTTCATGGACTGGCTTCGAAACCTGAGGATAGTCCTCAAGGCAGAAAAGTTTGCTTATGTCCTTGAAGAACAACTTCCCAACCATCCTCCTGAAGATGCAACTCCAGACCAGTTAGTGGCCTATCAGAAACATGTGGCCGATTCTAAACTTGCGAGTTGCATCATGTTAGCCGCTATGGTACCAGAGCTACAAAAGCAGCATGAGCATATGGATGCTCATACCATCATCTTCCATCTTCATGAGCTATTTGACGAGCAGGCGAGATCCGAAAGGTTTGAGGTCTCCAAACTCCTCTTCACCTCTAAGATGCAGGAAGGCACTTCTATTTCACAGTTTGTGTTGAAGATGTTGGGGTACATTGAGCAATTAGGCACACTCGGATTTGCAATGGATCACGAACTAAGTATTGACTTAATTCTGCATTGTTTGCCCAAGAGTTACTCACAGTTTGTGATAAACTATCGGATGAACAAACTGGAGACTACCATTCCTGAGTTGCTTAACCTGCTGAAGGTTGTAGAGCCTTCTGTAAAGCAGGATCAGAAGATGGTACTATTAGTTGGTTCCTCAAAGAAAGGCTCTAAGAGGAAGCCCAAAGAACATAATAAGGGAAGGAAGAAAAAGGCCAAAAAGATTGAAAAGGCACCAAAAGGCACTTGCCATCACTGCGGCAAGGAGGGCCACTGGCGAAGAAACTGCAAGGTTTATCTTGAGTCCCTGAAGAAGAAGGCATCCAATGCCCCATCCTCTTCAGGTATCTTCGTTATTGAATGTCACTCTATTTCCTCGGACACCTGGGTACTTGATACTGGGTGTAGCTCACATATATGTAATGACATACAGGGGCTAAGGAATAGAAGAAGACTCGTCAAGGGAGAAGCGAATTTGCGAGTTGGAAATGGAGCAAAGATTGCTGCTGTTGCCATCAGAACATATTTGCTAAAGCTCCCTGAACTTGTCTTAGAATTGGATAATTGTTATTTTGTTCCTTCGTTAATAAAGAACATTGTATCTATTTCATGCTTGAATGAAAAGGGTTATCATTTAACTTTTAGTAACAATTGCTGTTACATAACTTTAAATGGTGTTCTTTATGGGACCGGAACTTTATGTAATGGTATCTACACGTTAGATTTATCCGGTGACATTTTCAATATTGAAGTTAGCAACAAACGTGCTCGAATAGATAATCAAATAGACTCCTATATGTGGCATTGTCGTCTTGGCCATGTAAGTAAGAAACGCATGACCAAATTACACTGATGTGGAATTCTGGAATCATTTGAACCCAGTTCATTTGATACATGCGAATCATGCTTAAAAGGCAAGATTACCAAATTACCCTTTTCCGAAAAAGGTAAACCAGTGGGAGAATTGCTTGGTCTAATACATACTGATGTATGTGGACCAATGTCAACTCTTGCACAAGGAGGCTATAGCTACTTCATTACTTTTATCGATGATCACTCACGATTCGGGTATGTGTTCTTAATGAAACACAAATCTGAAGCTTTTGAGAAATTCAAAGAGTTTAGAAGTGAAGTAGAGAAACAGCTTGGCAAAAGTATTAAGATACTTCGATCCGATCGGAGTGGTGAATACTTAAGTCAAGAGTTTCAAGATTATCTTAGGGACAATGGGATATTGTCTCAATAGACTCCGCCATATACACCACAGCATAATGGTGTATCTGAGAGGCGTAACCAACCATGATGGACATGGTTAGATCTACGATGAATCATGCAACTATTCCAAAATCCTTTTGGAGCTATGCGCTTAAGACAGCTGTTTACTTACTAAATAGAGTCCCGACCAAGGTAGTCTCTACTACTCCATATTGAGACGTGGTATAGTAAGAAACCTCATTTATCTCACCTAAAGATATGGGGTTGTCCTGCTTATGCAAAGCGGACTGTATTAGACAAATTGGATGCTAAGTCTGATAAATGTCTATTTATTGGATACCCTAAGGAAACGAAAGGTTACCAATTCTATCATCCCTTGGAACAAAAGGTGTTTGTTTCAAGGCATGTTGTATTTCTAGAAAAAGAATTTATTTTACAAGAAAACAGTGGGAGTAGCATTGAACTTGAAGAAGTTCAAGAAACTCCAATAGACATTACAGAGACACCTAGTCTAGACCCACAACCAATAACTCATAATGATGAGCTATCAGTTGAACCTAAAACAACATCACTTCTTCGTAGGTCTGATAGGACACGCAATATTCCAGAGAGATACGGATTTCTCATAAATGAATCGAACGACATGTTACTCATTAACGATGACGAACCTATCAGTTATGAAGATATTCTGAAAAATTCAGAAAGGTATAAATGGCTTGAAGCCATGAAGTCGGAAATGGATTCTATGTACAAAAATCAAGTATGAGACTTGGTTAACCCACCTGAAGGGATTAAGCCCATAGGGTGCAAGTGGGTTTTCAAGAAGAAAACTGACATGGAAGGTAATGTTGTTACCTTTAAGGCAAGATTAGTGGCAAAAGGATATCGTCAGAAACAAGGAATTGATTATGACGAAACCTATTCGCCAGTAGCTATGCTTAAATCTATTCGGATGCTCCTGGCCATAGTAGCTCATTATGATTATGAGATATGGAAAATGGATGTGAAAACAGCTTTCCTTAATGGAAACCTGCTTGAGGATGTATACATGATACAACCTGAAGGTTTCACATCGGTTAATAAAACCAAAATATGCAAGCTTCGACGATCCATATATGGACTAAAGCAAACATCTAGGAGCTGGAACATCCATTTTGATGAGACAATCAAAGAGTTTGATTTCTCACAAAATCCTGACGAACCTTGTGTGTACAAGAAGGTTAGTGGGAGTGCAGTCGTATTCCTAGTGTTATATGTCGATAACATATTACTTATAGGAAACGATATATCAGTCTTACAGTCAGTTAAAATTTGGTTGTCCAAAACTTTCTCCATGAAAGACCTGGGAGAAGCAACCTATATCCTTGGGATTAGAATCTATAGAGATAGATCAAAACGGTTGCTTGGTCTTTCGCAGTCTACATATATAGACTGAGTGCTAGAAAGGTTTAGCATGTCGGAATCCAAGTAAGGTTACCTTCCCATCAGTCATGGGATCAACCTTTCGAAGTCTATGTGTCCGCACACAGAAGACGAGAGGATTTGCATGAATAAGATTCCTTATGCATCCGCGATAGGATCTATCATGTACGTTATGTTATGTACTAGGCCCGATGTATCGTATGCTCTGAGCGTCACAAGCAGATACCAGTCTGATCCAGGAATGGATCATTGGGCGGTTGTCAAGACAATCCTCAAGTACTTAAGAAACACTAAGGATGTGTTCCTAATATATGGAGAAGGTGATATGGTAATACGTGGGTATACAGATGCTAGTTTCCAGACAGATAAGGATGACTCCAAATCTCAGTCCGGATACGTATTTATTTTGAATGGAGGCGCAATAAGTTGGAAGAGTTCCAAGCAAGGCACCGTAGCGGATTCTACCACGGAAGCGGAATATATTGCAGCTTCGGAAGCAGCAAAGGAAGCAGTCTGGATCAAAAAGTTTGTCTCAGAACTTGGTGTGGTTCTTTAACGCCCGCCCTTAATCCCCTAGGGATTCGGCGGCGCTACTTTAATTTTCGTACATTACAACTACACGCATGCATTCATATTTTTCTATCTAATCTATGCATGGGCATATGTATCATTTAAGCATGCAAGGTTCATGTAGCGGAAGCATGATTATTTTTTTTATCCATCTTCAACCATAGCATGTATATAAAAAGAACATAACATGGGTTTAACATGACAAGTTCCAAAACTTGAAACAACTAAGAGCAAGATCTTTTTATCCACCAGCACTATCACACACACACTTGCCCTTCTCCCGCAGCCTCCATAGTTTAGCGTCCTTTATCTGTAGCATAAGGGGAAACACTAAACGATAAGCAATAGCTTAGTAAGACCCTGTCCTACTCACAAAACCGGATATCATAAAAAGGTAAGAGAATATATCACATTCAAGCATGGTAAGCGTTTAAGCATGTTAAACATCTAAGCATGTTAACTTCATAGGAAGGTTCTTTTGAAAACATATAAACATAATACTTGAACATAGCATAATCATTAGGGCCCGGCTTGTACTTCATGTTTTGCGCACGCCCCTGAATAGGAACGAGGTAGCTAATCCCGAACCACTAGGGTTTACTAGGCCTTCTCAAAAGTCCTTCAGCCTAGTATCATAATCATTTGACTCGCTTTAAGAGTCTATAGTACAAGCCATTACAAAATAAAATAGTTATCATGTTCTTCATTTTCATAAAGTATGCTCTTAGTCCCAACCTTCTAGGGAAGCATTCTTTAGGCCCTAAGCCTTCTTCGTCCATGCCCTATAGGACTCATTTTTATACATATGTATACATTCATAATCTTGATAACTAGCATAGTATAAAGCATGCATTTCATGGGAGCAACCAAGGCTAGGGTCCAAGAGTTCTCTCTTGGCCGAAAGTTGTAATTTGGCTAGCATGCATTCCAATCAACATATCAAGAATCACACAAGCATGTCATATCCTACACAAGATCATTATCATGCATGGTATTTATTAATCCAATCCCAAGTATAGGTCCCTTTGGCCGAAAGTTAAGGGTGGAGGTAGCTTAGGTTTTTGACATCCAACATCCCATACAAGTATCATATATATATACATCATGTATCATACTAAGCATAGCATACATCATGGGGTAATCAACCTTCATAAACCTAATGTTCCATGCTTTGGCCGAATATCACATGCTAGGGAAAAATTAAGTTTTCCAATCAAACATTCCATTTAAACATCACTTGCATATACATATCATCATCCCAAACATAAGCATATCTCATAGGGTAGTTTATCCTCTACAAACCCTAACTTTAGGGTGTTGGCCGAATGGTGTAGGGTAGGGGGGATTAGGGTTTTTTTTGGAAGTCAAACCTTCACACAAACATTTACACAAACACCTCACATACATATCCTGCAACATTATTAAACATGGATTTCATCATAGGTTAATCATGCACCCTAAACCCTAATTCTTCTAGGGTTGGCCGAAAGTGTAGGGTAGGGGGATTTAGGGTTTTTGAAAATCAAACCTTCACACAACCATTTATACAAACACCTTATCTACACTATCATGTCATACACTAACATAAGATACATCATAGAGTAATTCAACCCTTGAATCCCTAATTTTTCCATGTCTTGGCCGAAACTTGTAGGGGTTGCAAACCCTAATTTTTGTTATCACAACTTGAAGGAAATCAACATATACGTATACCCTAAGTTCCAAGGGGTCTTCTCATGTATCAAAAAGTAACCAAGGCTTTCCCTTAAGGGGTGGCCGAAACTTACCTAGGGCAAATCCCCATTTTCGCAAACTACAAGAAGAAGGAAATCATACACAGCAATTATGCTACAGGTGAGGGGCACTTACCTCTTTCGCTAAATATCCTTAAGGTATACCCTTAGATCGGAGGGGAGGTGCTTGTCCTTGCTCTTGAGGTCCTTGACTTCTTCTTGCCTTGCAAGAGTTTCAAACCTTCAATGGGGTCTTGGGATTTTTGAAAATTGAAGAGGGAGAGGGGAGTTAGGATTTCAAAAATTGAAGAGGGAGAAGGGAGTTCAATTTTTGAAAATTGAAAAGGGAGTCTCTTGGATTTTCGAAAATTTAAGAGGGAGAGTGAGTGAGGGGTTTGCAACAATGATGGTTAGCCCCTTAGCATTCCCTCTTATTTATACTAAGGGAAGAGGCAAGGTGCCTCTTCTCCAAGTGTCTCTTCACTAAGGGGTTTCTCATCAAGAGTCTCTTCCTCTACCCTTTCACATTCCCTAACCCTTCACAACAAGAATTTCCCTTCCTTTCTCTCAGCAATCCCCTGCTGGGTGAATTGGTTACTTCGTTGCTTTTCAAGGCTTTGCTTACTAAGAGTTCCAAGGTTCGATTCTCGGCAAGAGCATATTTTTGCTCCTCTTTGGTTTTCACTTTTGCAAAGCCCATTAGCCCAATTTACTCTCATATTCTCAAATCACATATTATGAAATCACATATTCCAATTCGTACAATCATATATTAATGCAAATTACATATTCCTATTTATGCAATCACATATTCGAATTTATGCAATCACATATTCTAATTTATGCAATCACATATTCTAATTCTTTCTAATGAAATCACATATCATTTAATCATGACATCACAAAAATGTAATTCTATTCATTCATGAAATAAATGTCATACCATCCGATAACCTATATCGACATTTTTGTGCCCTAATGAAAATCGAAAGCAAGCCCCAAAATTTGGGGCGTTATAGCTCAATTGGTATTCAGGATTCACAAAGAACTAGATTTAAGCCTGGGTCTAGAGTTCGAATCCTGGGAAGGCAAAAATCCACGCCCAGGAGTGGGAAGACCTAGTATTGGTAACGGCACGGTCGACGGTCGACGGTCGAGACCGCCAAATGGGCCGCCAAATGGGTCGGGTCGTTACAGGTTCCAACCATTGATGAAGCAATACCTGTTTACTGCGACAACAATGGAGCTATTGCACAAGCAAAGGAACCAAGGTCTTATCAGCGATCCAAACATGTGCTTCACCGCTATCATCTGATTTGAGAGATTATAAGTAGGAATGATATACAAATTAAGAAAATTCCCACTAAAAGGAATTTAGCGGATCCTTTAACTAAGGTCTTGCCTCAAAGCAAGTTTGAGGGTCATGTTAGAGCCTGTGGTATTGGGTACCGTAGCGATTGGCATTAGGCCAAGTGGGAGTTTGTTAGTGATATGAGAGAAGTGTCCTAAGGCAATTGTCTTATGATTGTAATCATTTATTCTAATAAATGAATATTCACTATTTGAGTATACATGTTTGTGTATTTGATTGAGATCTTAAACTCATTTACTGAATGTCTGCAATACAATTCATAGCATGAGAGAATTTGTGATGAATTCACAACTAGTGATTATCTCTACATGTGCAATTGTGAAGTATTGAAATTGCCCCTAGTCGATGAATTGATAAATACGGACACTATCAATTCTGTTGAGACTAGCATGGGTTATTCTCTAATCAGCTGATTCTCACTGGCTGGTGACATTGAGATGTCCGGAGATAAACATGAATGCTAGTTATGGGAACTAGTTCATTGGAGTGACTAGCTGTAAAACATCATATGGTAGTCTACATATAGATATGTCAGTGAAGTTCTTACTGCAGCTTAAGTGCGATGTTCCTTTGACTTGCGGTGTTCAAGTCATCTTGGTCATGGAGACTTATACTTTGACATCTTAAGCAAGCATCTCCAAGGAGGTGTGGACCCAGGATGATTGGGTATAAGCCGAAGTGCCCGAAAATGTTTGAACAGCCTACAAAGGATTCACCACTCCTTGCGAGGAGATGTATACCTGAGGCCTATCGTCGGATTGTTACTCAAAGCCTCTAGTCAAAGCATGACATGTTCTGAGTATGAATCTCTTAAATACATGAGAGTAATTAGAATCCGTAGGATGAGAAAACGTTACTTGGGCTAGGTGTGACGTAGTCAGCCTAGTGGGGACTGACACACACAGACCATGTCCTGAACCAAGTGGGTATAAGATGGTGAAGGGAATGGGGCACGATTCATTATAGCTGCTGAAGGGTTTCAGAATTATTTCTGAGGTCAACCGTTGATCTTTCGATTAATTGGGGATCATGATGTACTACTAGGTGTTACTCATGATCGCTCTATAATTAATTGATTAATTATAGACGGCCAACATAAATCGAAAGCCTATTTAGTCACACGCACTACGAGTAATCTGAGGGATTTAAAACGAGTTGAAAATTGGATTTTCCAATCAAGAGAGATTAAGTTTGGTTGAGCCAAACGATAAGTCGAATCTGAATTTTTCAGAGACGCATCGGAAGGGTAAAATGGCTAAGTCTTTTGAAGACTTAATAGATGAATTAAATAAGTTTAATTCATTGGGGCTTGGCTTGGATGGGCCGGCCAAAGAGGGTCTCCGTCCTCTTTGCTTGGCCGGCCACAACAAAGGGAGAGAACCAAGTTTTTGGTTCAATTTATAAAATAAACCAAGTGTGGTTTGTTTTATAAAATTATGGATGATATAAATTTTTATATATAATAAACCAAGGTTTGGTTTATTTTTCATGGAAATTAAAATGAACCATGGATTGGTTTATTTTATAAAATCAATCATGGATTGATTTACCATGATAAGGAATTTATTCCATAAGAGAGAAGAGACTTGATTGAATTTTTCATGAATTAAAATATGATTTTAACCATGATATAAAATCAAACTTGGCATGATGGCATAAGTTATTCCATATTTGAGAGGCTTGATGGTTGAGAGGTCACTATATAAAGGACCCAAGGCAAGGCTTGGGTAATAATCGTAGAGATGAAGGCATAGGCTCTCGCCCTCTCTTTCTCTCCTTCTCTTCTCCCCTTCTTGTCGTGCGCCAACCAGCCCCAAGAAGGAGCACCAGCCGGCCGCCCCTGCCCTTTCCCTGCCGACCACCACCTGCTGCCGGAAAAGGAAGCTCCGACCATCTCTTGGACGGAAGAAGGTGCTACCGGAATTAGAGTTTGCCGCAAGGATCTTTTTGCCGCAAGCCTCTTCTTTTGCTTCGCCGAAATTTTGATTCCGGCCATCCTTTTGTGGTTAGTCTTCCGACTTCTCTCCTGATTTTTCTTGTCGCGTTCTCGGAGAATCTAGTAGTTCTCGAGAACATGAAACTCGTGGCTTTGCGAAGTCATCTCGAAGATACTCGGCGTGGACGCGAATAGAGGCGGAGCTTCCTAGGGACGCTTATGGCTGGATCTCGTCCCTTCCTTCGAGTTACGCGAGGTAATACGTAAATTAGTTTATGTTTCTACAAAATTTCAAATATATGATCATGTCTACACAAGATAAACTTGCATGCTTAGATGTGTGGTTAAATGATTTAGAGAAATTATTTATGCTAAACCTTCCGCTGCACGTAATTAATTTTGAAATTACGAACTCGCATCCATGTCAACATGTACCCGGTCCCAACACAAGCTGTTCAAGTAGGCCAACATCTTCGCAGATCTGGTAGGATACGTCATCAACCTGAGAGATACTCATTTCTCTTATCTGACCATGATGACATTACGCATATTGAGTTGAATGAGCCTACATCCTTTCAAGAAGCTGTGATGAGCCCAGATTCTGAGAAATGACTGTTAGATCTTGTACAGTTGCTAGAGGGGGGGTGAATAGCACTTCATCGAATCTTCTACCTACGTCGTTAGTGTGCGCAAGCGGAATCAATAATAATAAACACAAACAACGCTAACAATACCGATTTTCTTGGCATCCACCCCTAAGGGTGACTAATCCAACAATCCTTCGGTGGATCACTCCCCGGATGACCTCCGACTAGCCCTTGTCACTCCTTGTGGGTGGAGAAACCTCGCCACAACACCTCGACAATATCTGAGAACCAAAGGCTACTAATCTACTCTATCCAAGCAGATTTCACCAAGAAATCTCAGCCCAAACTGAGTTCCCTTTAAATAAACTCAGGCTGGAAACCCGGCTGGCAGTCGACTGCTCCCAGGGCAATCGACTGCCCCCACTCAGATTCGACCGTTGACAGCCCCAACGTTCGAATTTTGGATACTGCCAGTCGACTGCCCTAGGGGCAGTCGATTGGTCCAGGGTCAAATACACACTGTGAGTTTTGGCAGTCGACTGGACAATCCCCAGTCGACTGCCCAGCTTACAACAGCACTCCTACTCACTTCGTTAACCCTCCTCCATGCGTGCCTTCAGGTACACTCCCTTAGCTTGCCCCTTGAAGTCTTCTTCTACCGGCTATCGTCCCTCGGATGCGCACACAAGTCGTCCCTTGGCTTGCCTCCATGTCACCCTTCACGTGTGCCCTTGAAGTCCACTTCCCGGCTTGCCCTTGGAGTCCTCCTCCCTCGGCTCTTGTCCCTTTTGACTTTGTTGACTCTTCACCAGCAACCTTGACTATTGCCTTCGCGCCCTCTTCATCTTCGGCCCTCGTCCCTCGGATGCACACAAGCATCCAGCTTGTCTCCATGCCATCCTTCACGTACACCTCGAAATCCGCACCCCTCAGCTCTTCATCCCTGCTATATCAAGGTCCCTCGGGTGCACACAAGCCTCCAACTTGTCTCCATGCAACCTTTACCATACCAAAGTTGTCTAGCCAAGTCAATATGTGTAAACCTGCAATCCTACACACTCAATTACACATATTAAATCACAAGGGAAAACCTAACTTAAACCCTTTGCCTAAACATCAAAATCATGGTCACTCCGGACCATAGATTGCCTCAACAATGGCTAGAAGCCATGAGGTCTGAAATGGAATCCATGTACACTAACCAAGTATGGACTTTGGTTGATCTACTTGGGTGTGTGGGTCTTTAGAAGAAAGACTGACATGGATGGACTCATACATACCTATAAAGGGCGATTGGTAGCTAAAGGGTTCAAGCAAATTCATGGTATCGACTATGATGAAACCTTTTCACCAGTTGCGATGCTTAAGTCTATTCGGATCATGCTTGCTATTGCAGCTTACCATGATTACAAAATCTGGCAGATGGATGTCAAAACCGCATTCCTAAATGGGAATCTACTTGAGGATGTGTACATGACACAACCTGAGGTTTTGTAGACCCAGAGCATGCTGGAAAGGTATGTAAGTTGTAAAGGTCCATTTATGGGCTAAAGCAAGCTTCTCGAAGTTGGAATCTTCGATTCGATGATGCAATCAAAGCGTTTGGTTTCATCAATAATGAAGATGAACCCTATGTCTACAAGAGGGTTAGTGGGAGAACAGTTATCTTCCTAATCTTGTATGTAGATGACATACTCCTCATTGGGAATGATATCCCTTCACTACAGTCTGTGAAGACATGGCTAGGGAATTGTTTCTCAATGAAAGACTTAGGTAAAGCAGCCTATATCCTAGGCATTATGATTTATAGAGATAGGTCTAAGAGATTGCTTGGCTTAAGTTAGAGTACATATATTGACAAAATGTTTAATCATTTTGCCATGCAGAATTCTAAGAAGGGATTTCTGCCAATGTCACATGGTGTGAGTCTTTCGAAGACTCAATGCCCCTCTTCTAAGGAGAAGAGAGACTGTATAGATCAAATCCCTTATGCATCCGCTATAGGATCTATCATTACGCCATGCTTTGTACTCGTCTAGATGTCTCGTATGCTTTGAGCATGACGAGTAGGTACCAGTTAGATCCAGGTGAAAGTCACTGGACAACTGTCAAGAATATTCTTAAGTACTTACGAAGAACGAAAGAATATTTCTTGATATTTGGAGGCAATGAGGAGCTAGCTGTAAAAGGTTACAGTGATACAAGCTTCCAAACAGACAAGGATGATTTCAGATCGCAGTCAGGGTATGTATATTGCCGGAATGGTGGTCCTGTGAGCTGGAAGAGTTTGAAGTAGGACACAGTCACAAATTCTACAACAAAGGCCGAGTATATTTCCATGTCTGAGGAGGCAAAAGAGGCTGTTTGGACCCAAAAGTTCATTACAGAGCTTGGTGTGGTTCCTAGCATAGTAGAGCCGATAGACCTCTATTGTGACAACAATGGGGCTATTGCACAGGCTAATGAACCTCGCTCTCATCAGCGGACCAAACACATACTACGGCGCTTCCATCTCATTCGAGAGATCATCGATAGAGGAGATGTGAGGATATGCAGAGTACACACTGATTCTAACATCGCAGATTCTTTGACCAAGGCTTTGGCACAAAAGAAGCATGATGGTCACACTAGGTCACTGGGTATTAGATATTATAGTGATTGGAACTAGTGCTAGTGGGAGATTGTTAGTAGGAGCCCTAGAGCCAATTATGTGATGATTTACTAGGAACTTTTTGTATCATATACTATCATTAATAAAGGCATGTTTGGTTATTATACTTATTTTATTATTTGTGTCATATAACTAAGTATAATAATGTCCTTGTGTAGTAGGTTCTTATCTACATTATATCGATTGGTTGAATCGATAGTGAGATGATGTAGAGAACACTATACTAAATTATTCCTAGTCAAACATTAATATTCAAGGACAATATTAATGCATGGAGACTAGCATGTAGGTTAATTGATGACTTGAGCTCATAAGTCATGGATATGTGATATCAAGTTGACACATGGGTATACATTAGAGAATGTCTATTGAATTAACCCGCCAAGAGAAAGTTTCATAGATTGTCATATGAGTGTCATAAACATTCTCATGTGACTACTAGTATGAATAGTCCTTAGACCTGAAGTCACTACAGTTCCCTTCATAAGGAGTTATGTACTTTGGTATCGTCAAACGTCACCCGTAACAGGGTGGACTATAAAGGCGATCACTGGGTATGTAATGAATTATGGGGAGGGATATGACTGATGTAGATGGGATCTATCCCTCCCATATCACAGGAGTGATATCTATGGGCCCCTTGATCGAGTAGGACTACTAAAACACATGGTCATGCTCAAATTAGTCAATATGAGATATTGAGCTCATTTGTTTAAGTGAGTCTACTCGAGGATCAAGAAACACAAAGATTGATCGAGGATTACACGGTCTATGCCTCATTGGTCAATCTAGATATCAAAGATAGAAGGACAAGGTCATACGTTATCAGAGTCACGAAGGATTAGTCGGATCTCGACTTTTCTTGTTACTTGGGTAGCAATGATGAATTGCTAGATGTCGCTCATTGCTTATGTGTCTAAAGCGTTTAGTGTTGGATCGATTCCGTACGCTAAGGGGAGGTGAATAGCGATTCTTCTATTCTTTTCACCTACGTTGTTAGTTGCGCAGCGGAAATACAAATAAAAATGAAACTAATAGCAAAGACAATGCTAACAAACCAGATTTACTTGGTATCCACCCCGGACGGGTGACTAATCTAAGAATCTGTCGATGGATCACTCCCTGGATAACCTCTGGCTAGCCTTTGTCGCTCCTTGTGGGTGGAGAAACCTCGCCACATCACCAAGCACACTCTGAGCACAAAGAGACTACTAACAAGCCTTAGCCAAGCTTGTTTCGTCAAGAAAAGAAAGCATGAAACGAGCCCCTTTAAATAGGGCTCGAATCTGAAACAGCCGCTACCAGTCGACTGCCCCTGGGGCAGTCGACTGGTCCCACGCAGATTCGACCATTGTCGTACAAGGCTCGAATTTGACAGTTGTTCCAGTCGACACCAGTCAATTGCTCCCAGGGCAGTCGACTGGTCCGAACCTAAGTCTAGGGTTACACTCCCGAGTACACTCTGCACCTGAACCCTCCCGACTTAGTTCCCGAGTACAACGACTCACACTAGGACCCTCACTACCTGGTCGACTCTTCACCAGCAGCCTCGACTATTGCCTTCACGCCCTCTTCATCTTCGGCCCTCATCCCTCGGATGTGCACGCAAGCCTCCAGCTTGCCTCCATGCCATCCTTCACGTACGCCTCGAAATCCGCGTCCCTCGGCTTATCGTCCCTGCTATCAACGGTCCCTCGGATGCGCACGCAAGCCTCCAACTTGCCTCCATGCCACCCTTCACCTGAAGACATCAACCAAGTCCATGTGTACCTGTACACTTGCACACTCATGTACACATATTAGTCTAATAATAAATCCAAACTTAATCATATTGACCAACACACATCAAAACCCCATGATCCTCCAGATCATCTTAGGGTCGATTGCCCAACAATCTCCCCCTTTTTGATGTGTGGTAATATGTTAAGTTAGGTAAACATAACAACAATAGCAATAACAATACCAATAGCAATTGAAAAACAAAGCATAACAAACAAGAGGCAACCTCCCCCTTAACCTATGCTTTCTCACATTTTTCAATTCTCATTGTCAACCCCAAGTTAAGTTCTACCCAACTTAACATCACAAGCACAACACCACGTTGAGTTATACCCAACTCAACACTTATCACACAAGTTAAGTTCTCCCAACTTAACACCCAAATTTCATAACCAACCATAGTTAAGTTTCAACCCAAACCTAACTTAACACCCAAGTTCTCCCCCTTTGACACCATCAAAAAGATTGCCCCAAGCAATCCTACCCCTGGTACCAAATAGAACTTACCAGATTTCTGAAAAAAATCCCTCAGAAATCACCAAAATACCTTCTGCCCAAACCACCAGTCGACTGCCCTCCAGGGCAGTCGACTGATACGCCATTTTCTGATTTTCAATCGGAATTCAGAAATGCGTATAATATTCCAAAAATTCGGAAAAATATGAAATTTTGCAAACACGTTTGTTAGGATATATCCTACCCTAGAAAAATATATTTTTCATGAAAAACAACAAACGTACTTGACTTTTGGTACAAACCTAAAATTTCTCAAAAATTGGCACTTTTTGTATCAACTTTGAATTCCATATATGTCTCCTTATGTTTGCCAATTCCATTTACCTTAGTTTTACACATAGAATGGTTCTCAAACCTCTCTTTTCCATATAGATATGTTCATTTTGACAAAAACTCCCCCTCTTTATCTCTTAACTCTAGATGATCATGAAAAACCCTTTCTCATGCCCTTATCTATAGAAATCTTGTTCATTCAATACAATCAATAAATTTAGGCAAGACATAATGAAAACATGTCATGAAAGCATAGATAAAGATTTTCAACTTAAAAACCATAGCGTATCATCAATACAATTTACTAGTTACTAACAATACTCAAATCATGTGTCAAAGCATAGATAAAATAATGCAAGCCAAAATCAACTCATGACATAAAAACCCATAAGATATCATAAACAGAAATGTATCATACATGATGCTAAAATAAAGATAAGACCAGAAGCATAATAGTATCATAAGGGTCGTGGCCCGAAGTCACCAAAATAATACAATTCCAGAATAGTGAGTGTTTGAGAGATATAAGAATACATCAAATATAAATACTCTCAACACTAAGCCGCTCTAAATCCTGTGCCATCCCATCACATCATGTCTTCGTCGCCTGGAGGAGGAGGAGGAGGAGGTGGGGCCTGAGAAGCCAGATGCAGCTGCCGAAGCATCTTGTACATCACATCCTGCTGGCTCCGGAATCCCTGGCAGAACTCTGTGAGGCCATGCACCTCCCCCTGGATCGCCATCTGCGTCTGCTGAAATCCGTGGATCTCCTCCCGGATGCCGTGAACGTCCTCCTGGAGCCCGTGAACATCTGATCGGAGCTGAGTGAACTCCGCGCATGTAACCATCTCAGCAGGCTCCTCATCCGAGCTGGAGGCCTCCGGACGCTGCCTCCACACAAACTGCCCCTTGCCAACACTCTATGCCTGCCAAGGACAGCTGGCGTGTGCCAATCTGGTTGTAGTCCTTGGACAGGTGCCTGACCTGACCGCTAGTCACATGGATACCAAACTGCAACTGAAAGAACTCGGTCAAGACGTGGCAGAAAGGCATGTATATTTTCCCATTGACACTTTGGGAAAAATGACAGATGGAGGTAAATACATGGAGGGAGACGTCTATATCCAACCTCCTCTCTAGGGCATACATCATCACTAGATGAGGCAGTCGGATCCTTGCCCTTCCCTTGGTGACGATGGGTAAAAGACACTCTAAAACAATTTTATATAACACATGACTGAAGGGACTCATAGGCTTTGCATCAAAGATGCGCTCTGACTCATGCCTATGCCTCCTAAAGTAATGCAGATGAATTTGATCGATAGTGACATCAGGAAACTCTAAAGGCTCAACAACAGTAGGGAAATAAGTAACCACATTATTTGACGCCCTACACTCCAAAAATTTGGCTAAAACCATGGCTGAAAAAGAATGGAAATGTCGGCTACCCTAGACTCATACAGGTTATTTTCAGAATTAATGCAAGTCAAGTTTGCATAAAACTCTTTGCATAGGTCAATATTGATGTCATGTTGATAATACACTAGTTGTTCTATCACAAAGTGGGTGATCATCTCAGTGATTTGAGGTGACTTTTCTTGAAAGTAGGCCTTATTCAAATACCTACAATTCATTGGGACAAAATCATTCTCCTCAAATCTTTTCTTACATTCTAATGACCTAAACCTAGACTCTCCCGACTGTCCCTGACCTTGGTGAAGATGAACCCTCACCCCTTGGCCTCTTAAAAACAACCCTAATATGCCACATACATGCATGCACACTAAGACACCCCCCCAAAGGAAAAATAACAAAGAAAACATGCACAAATTATCACATTAGTTGCAAAACATAGTTTAAATGAAAAACTGAACCTTAAACAATGATACCTTTTTGCTAATCTCTTCATGATGATGATTTGGAGAGATCGGCTTGAAGAGGTGAGTTTTTACTAACCCTAGGAGTAGATCCGAGGTAGAGGAAGGCTTAGGAAGGGATTTTAGGGCTCGGGGAGGGCTTAGAACGAGAGAGGGGCTCGGGAGAAGAAGAAATCGCTGGGGTGGCACGCCAAAACCCTAGGTTTTGGCTGCCCCCCCCCCCCCCGCCCCTTTTTCTTTTATAGAACCCGCGGACCAGTCGACTACCCTCAAGGGCAATCGACTAGTAATGTTCACAGAAGGTTTTTCCAGTCGAGATCAGTCGACTGCCCTTGGGGCAATTGACTGATAAAACATACAGAAGGTTCTGTGTTATGGACCAATCGACTGGCTCTGAGCCAGTCGACTGATACCTGAAATCCTAGTTTTTCAGTCTACTTTCAGAAATGCATAACTAATTCCACAAACCTCTAAAAAATCTAAAATTTTGTGGAGAGATTTGTGGATCCTAAGTCTACTTGGGAAAAATATGATTTCAAATAAATTCACTCCGGAACCCAAGATTGGTACAAATTTCAAACCTATCCAAATTGAGTCATTTAAACTCAACTAGAAATTCTAATTTGGACCTCTTCCTGATGCTTCCTCTCATACTTATTCATAATACACTAATACCATCAAGTTATATGGTATTTTCACATTAAAACCAATTTCTTCCAATTATAATACCATTTTCAATCTTTTTCTCCATAACTCTCTCTTTAGTGTGCCAATTCCCTAGTATTAAGGCTAACCATAGCCTTTTGAACCCTTTGGCACACTACATAGCCCATCTAGTCTCCTAAATGAAAATCACCTAGATCCATTGACCATGGATCCCTTCTTGGCTTCTAGAGCTCTCCCTTGAGCTCCTAGCCCTAGTTACCTCCCTAGGTAACTCATCTATAAATGCAAGACCACACCGGTGCTCTTCCAGTGCTTCTTGACCTTTCACTACTACTCTCTTCACCCTATAGACTTTTTTCTTGGTCAATTCCTTTTCTTTTCCTTTAAATGGCTTTTCTTTGCCATTTTTGATCTTTTCTCTACCATAGTTATAGGGCACCCTTGAATATACCATTTTACTAGCATTTGCCTTCCTAGGATGGTATCCTAAACCCGGTCTACCATTCCTAAGAGGTTGATCTTTTTGCATCATTCTTGACCCCTCGGACCCCCTAATGAGTCTATCTAGGGTTTTCTCTAATTTATCAAGTTTTGCCTTTAAAACTTGATTTTTCTTTTCCAACTTCCTAACCTTAGGATCATTAAACCTACCTTGATCATTCCTAGGTCTATCCATTTTTCTAGGCATATGCCTCCCTTTCTTAGGGTTTATGCCTTGGTCCTTAGTCCTAGCATTCCTAGATTTATCATGAAACATAGAATTTTTGATGTTTTGGCACGCAATAGTGTTCTTGGTTCTATCATGATATTTAAAGCCAAAATTACATCTAGGCAAGCAATCATTTACATTTCTAGTATTCATGGAAGAATTTGAAGCATAAGTGGAGTTAGGGATTACCTCCCTTACCCTTGGGGCTCCCCCTTGATGTGTGCTCCTCTTCCTTTCTTCTTTCTCCCATTTCCT
This sequence comes from Boesenbergia rotunda, assembly GCA_024364735.1. Classification (NCBI taxonomy): domain Eukaryota; kingdom Viridiplantae; phylum Streptophyta; class Magnoliopsida; order Zingiberales; family Zingiberaceae; genus Boesenbergia; species Boesenbergia rotunda. Next base: position 321,106 of record JAGFNQ010006226.1, on the reverse strand, counting down.
AAGGTGCTCCATCTTCTTGAGCTCTCCTTTCCTTGGACATTTTGTATGGTAATGCCCTAGCTCCCCGCATGTGAAGCATCGAATTCTCCTTCTTTTGTTTTGAGCTTCCTCGTTCCTACAACCCATATTAGTTTTAAATTGAATGGACCCGGGTTTAGGAATTACCTCCTTTTTACCTAGTGGACACTTATCCTTGTAATGCCCCTTTTTGTTGCACCCAAAGCATATGATATGCTCTTTTGATTTTGCCTTGGTGGAGGTTGGAGCTTTCTCTTGCTCTTGTGTGGATGAGGGTCTCTCCTCCCCTCAACCCTTGATGTTGATACTTCTTCTTCTTCTTCGGATGAGGTGGATTCTTTTTCACTCAATTCCTCCACTTCACTTGAAGTTGATAATTCTTTTTCTCTTTCGTCTTTTTGGATACTTGAACTTGTTTCTTTAGGCTCCTCTACTAGTTGAGCTTGTGTAGGGGTCTTATGAACTTCTTCCAATTTATTCCACAACTCATATGCATTTGAATATGTCCCTACACTACTCAAAATATTGTTAGACAAAATGTTAACCAAAATATTGATTACCTTCTCATTTGCCCTTGCTTGTTCTTGTTGCTCCTTGGTCCAATACCTAGGTCGGAGCTTCTTTCCATGCTTGTCCTTAGGGGTTTCAAATGGTTATTCTAACACCATTACGCACTCCCAATCCATGCCGAGCCACATCTTCATTCTAGCTCTCCAATACGCTAAGTCTTCATGCTCGTATGGTGGTGGTGAGTTGATATCGTCCCCTAGTATATCCTCCATCATCATCCTCTAGCTTAGCTTTGCTCCCTTGGCGGTTATTCCAATCAAGAGTGGTCCTAGCTCTGATACCAATTGTTGGATCAATTCCGTACGCTAGAGGGGGGGTGAATAGCGATTCTTCGATTCTTTTCACCTACGTTGTTAGTTGTGCAGCGGAAATACAAATAAAAATGAAACTAACAACAAAGACAATGCTAACAAACCAGATTTACTTGGTATCCACCCCGGACGGGTGACTAATCCAAGAATCTGTCGGTGGATCACTCCCCGGATAACCTCCGGCAAGCCTTTATCGCTCCTTGTGGGTGGAGAAACCTCGCCACAGCACCAAGCACACTCTGAGCACAAAGAGACTACTAATAAGCCTTAACTAAGCTTGTTTCGTCAAGAAAAGAAAGCATGAAATGAGCCCCTTTAAATAGGGCACGAATCTGAAACAGCCGCTACCAGTCGACTGCCCCTGGGGCAGTCGACTGGTCCCACTCAGATTCGACCGTTGTCATACAATGTTCGAATTAGACAGCTGTTCCAGTCGACACAGTTGACTGCTCTCAGGGCAGTCGACTGGTCCGAACCTAAGTCTGGGGTTACACTCCCCGAGTACATTTCACTCCACACTCGAACCCTCCCGACTTAGTTCCCGAGTACAATGATTCACACTAGGACCCTCACAACCTGGTCGACTATTCACCAGCAGCCTCGACTGTTGCCTTCATGCCCTCTTCATCTTCGGCCCTCGTCCCTCGGATATGCACGCAAGCCTCCAGCTTGCCTCCATGCCATCCTTCACGTACGCCTCGAAATCCGCATCCCTCGGCTCATCGTCCCTGCTATCAACGGTCCCTCGAATGCGCACGCAAGCCTCCAGCTTGCATCCATGTCATCCTTCACCTGAAAACATCAACCAAGTCCATGTGTACCTGTACACCTGCACACTCATGTACACATATTAGTCCAACAATAAATTCTAACTTAACCATATTGACCAACATACATCAAAACCCCATAATCCTCCAGATCATCTTAGGGTCGATTGCCCCAACATTTTGGAGCATTGCGAATGTCACGAGAACCTATTGGGTCACACACTAAGGACATGATGCTTCGGAAAATTTGATAGGGAGCCCGAGTTGGGAACTTGGGTTATCTGATTGGGAAATCTGATCGGGAGCCCGAGTTGGGAACTCGGGAGATCTGATAGGGAATCTGATCGGGAGCCTAAATTGGGAACTCGAGAAATCTGATCGGGAGCTCGAGTTGGGAACTCGGGAGATCTGATCGGGAAATCTGATTGAGAGACTGAGTTGGAAACTCGGGAGATCTGATCGAGAGATCTGATCGAGAGCTCGAGTTGGGAACTCGGGAGACTAGTTCGGGAGCTCGGGATAGGAGCTCGGGAGACACGGGTCGGGAGCTCGAGTCAGGAGCTCAGGGACTTGGTTGGGAGTCGGTGCTCGGCAGACTGGGTCGGGAGCTCGGCGCTCGGCAGACTGGGTCGAGAGCTTGGCAAACTGGGTCGGGAGCTCGGTGACTTGCTCGACAAACATGGTCGGGAGACCTGGTTGGAAGCCCGAGAGGCCCGGTCGGAATTGCAGGGGAAATTCATTAAAGTGTTTAATAAAGGAAAGAGAAAAGTCTCTCTTCATTGGATGAAGAGAAGGTGAATAGTCACATGAAAAGATGTACTCTTTATTGGCTTTAATGAAGGGAAGTCAAAGAGACAAAAGACTCTTCATATTCATGGGATGAATATAAAAGAGAGTCTAGTCATTTTTGAATGACAAGTGAGAGCTTTCCCTTCTTCCCTTCCTCTCTTCTTCCTTTACTCCCTCTTGGCTGAAACCCTTTTGGGTTCTTGGTTGTCTTATGAACTACCTCATGTTGCTAGCACAACTAAGGTAGTTCTTCCCGAAGTTGAGAGATCGTGTTCGTGTGGATATGAATAGAGGCACAGACACTTGAACGTACAAGAGATCCGGCGCATCTTGGACGAGCGGGATAAGCAAAAGGGCACGTTCCAAAGGTATACATTGTAGATAGATCTATTAGATAGATGTACTTCGTACGAGTTTTTCTTTTGCATGGATCGCTCGAGGGATCTTGTTTCTGCTGCGTTTTGTGTTTTGGTGCCGGGATATCCCAACAAGGTCATCCAATTTTATATTGACTTGATAAATTGGATTAGACCTCGGTTTTATATTATGGAGTACGATCTCTAAATCCCAAAATAATAACGAACACGTATATTTAATTACTGTTTCTTTGATTTATCAATGGGCGAGATCTATTCTGCTAGATCGATAAGCTCGGTAAGTTGGGAAATAATATTATCTATATGGTGTACCGTTGATTATTAAGGGAATCCGTGTCCTGGTGAGTCAGGATGATGATGCCCCCTTGATGAGCTCATGAGGTTCATCATGTTAAATCTTGCATGTGGACTATGGTTCAACATAATGAAAAGGTTGAGTGGTACTAGTCAAGGATCAAAAGAATGATTAATTAAAATTGTCAGTAATTTAAATTAATCGTCAGGCATTCGATATCTTAAACACGGGAAGATGGACGACTCATAATAGGTGGAGCCCATATGAAAATATGGGGGTTGGTGAGGAAGTTCAATGGGATCCTTTAATAGAATGAATCTCCATTAATGGATCATATTTGGATCCATTAGGGGGCCAAGACTCAACTCCTCCTCTTGGTCCCTACCATAGCCCTATAAATACCCCATAGGAGTCATGAAATCAAGGCTAATGAATCCATAATTTGATCATCCAACACAAACCAAAAACCCAAAAAAACCCTACTCTCTCTCACTTGGGTTTTTGCTTGCATTGGCGATAGGGGAGGAAGAAGGAGGTGATCCTCTTCGGTTCACAGCTCCATCAAGTCCTCCACTTTGGCATAAAGCTTCAACCAGATCTTGGAGAGCTCGGCGAGGAGTAGAAGAGAGGGAGTTGATGCTGTCGGCGGCGGTTGGTGGCTGAGTTGCGGCGCCGGCGGTGGAGAGGAGAAGAAATTATTTTCTTCTCCATTCTTCTTCTCCGTTCTCTTCTACTTTCTTCTTGACATCCTTTACCTTTGTGTGCGCAAGCAGTGAGCAAGGGAGAGGGGTGGTCGGCGGCTGGAAAATAGGGTGGTTCTCTCCCAAGTTGGCGCCGGTGACATTGAAGAGGGAGGTTAGGGTTTCGGTGGGTTTTAGGGAAGAAGAAGGAGTTTGTCTCAGCTTCTTCTTCCATCTTCTTTATCTTCCTAATCATCCTCACCTTAGCTCCCTTGTGGTCGGTGATCAACGGGCTTGGTGTGGCCGACGGCGCAATTGAAGGTGAGGAGGTGGCCGACGGGTAAACCCTAGGTGTTAGGGTTTTGGTTGGCGGTTGGAAGAGGGTAAAAGACGGTGATCTTGGGAAGCCTTGGTGACTCCGTGTCTTGATAGCTCATCGCCCACACGACGTCCAAGAGAAGAGGGTCATACGTGTTAGTAGGAGCCCTAGAGCCAATTATGTGATGATTGACTAGGGACCTTTTGTATCATATTCTATCAATAATAAAGGCATGTTTGGTTATTATATTTACTTTATACTTGCGCCAAATAACTAAGTATAATAATGTCCATGGGTAGTAGGTTTTTATCTATATCATATCAATTGGGTGAATCGATAGTGAGATAATGTAGAGAACACAACACTAAACTATTTCTAGTCAAGCATTAATATTCAAGGATAATATTAGTACATGAAGACTAGCATGTAAGTCAATTGATGACTTGAGCTCACAAGTCATGGATATGTGATATCAAGTTGACACATGGGTATACATAAGAGAATGTGTACTGAATTGACCCGCCATGAGAAGGTTTCATAGATTATCATATGAGTGTCATAAACTTTCTCATGTGACTATTGATATGAATAGTCCTTAGACCTGAAGTCACTACGGTTCCCTACATGAGGAGTTATGTACTTTGGTATTGTCAAACGTCACCCGTAACAGGGTGGACTATAAAGACGATTACTGGGTATATAATGAATTATGCGGAGGGATGTGAGTAATGTAGATGGGATCTATCTCTCCCATATGACGGGAGTGATATCTGTGGGCCTCTTGATCCAGTAGGACTGCTAAAACGCATGGTCATGCTTAAATTAGTCAATATGAGATACTGAGCTCATTTGTTTGAGTGAGTCCACTTGGGGATCAAGAAATACAAAGATTGATCGAGGATGACACAGTCTATGCCTCATTGGTCAATCTAGATATTGAGAATAGAAGGACAAAGTCATACATTATCATAGTCACGAAAGTTAAGTCGGATCTCGACTTTTCTTGTTACTTGGGTAGCAATGATACATTGCTAGATGCCGCTCATTGCTTATGTGTCGAAAGCGGTTTAGACACATTGTCAATGTTACGAGAATCTATTGGGTCACACACTAAGGACATGATGCTTCGGAGATTGATTGATCTTAGTTTGACTAAGTTTGATCCGAATTGAATTGATTAAGTTAGACTTAAGTGAATCTAATTGTATTATGGGATTGAGATCTAATTTGAGTTAGACTCATTTAGATTAGACTCAACTACATTTGGATGAGATATTAATTCATTAAAGTGTTTAATGAATTAATAATAAAGGATGAGAATAAAGATTATCTTCATTGAATGGAGAGAAGTTGAAGAGTCACATGAGAAGATGTGCTCTTTATTGGCTTTAAGGAAGGGAAGCTAAACAGACAAAAACTCTTCATAATCATGGGATGAATATAAAAGAGTTTTCTTGTCATTTTGGATGAAGTTAAGTCATTTTTCTTCCTCTCTTCCTACTCTTCCCCTCTTTGGTCGAAACCCACATTTGGGTTCTTAGTGCTTTTGTGAGCTACCTCAAGTTGCTAACATAACTAAGGTAGCTCTTCTCCGAAGTTGAGATATCGTGTTTGTGTGGATATGCATAGAGGTACGGATACTTGAACGTACAAGAGATCCGGCGGCACTTGGACGAGCGGGATAAAGGCAAGGGGATGCTCCAAAGGTATACACTTTAGATAGATCTATTATATAGATGAACTTCGTACGAGTTTTCTTTCACATGGATCGCTCGAGGGATCTTGTTTCCACTGCATTTTTGTGTTTATGTCGCCGGGAGATCCCAACAATATGGTAGAAGACTGCGAGGTAAAAGGCGAGATATACCTTTCTTTAGCTCCCTCTCGTTTTCTTAGTTATTTCATGATATTGCATGTGTTTAATTTAATTATCATAGTTTAATTAATTGCTAATTAATATTGATAATTAATTGTGTCATGGACCCCGATAATAAACACAAAAACCGATGATCCATTCGTCGTATTTTCCACGTTCACTTGATTCGGAAAGTTACAAGGCTTTACTCTTGAGTTTGGCTAAGTTGTGACTTGGATCAATTGATATGATGACGAGACGGTCGTTTGGGAGACAGGTCTCTATTCGGATTAAATTTTTAATCCGTAGACATAGAGAGGTCTCACATATTTGACCCCGTGGTTGCTTAGGCCCGCCAAGCCATACCTCGGGTATAACCCAACAATTAACAACCTGACAATGGCAGTCAAGATGAAGTTTAATCTCTGCCTAGGCGATTGAGTGGTACATGGGTGATCGGGTGGTACATGAACGATCGAGAAGCGACATTAACATTATCTTACATATAGAAATTGTAGTCATGTCAACACCTGTATAGGCAATTGGGATGGCTATTGGCGACCGAGAGTACTATATAAGAAGTTTCATGACAAAACTTGCAAATCATTCTTTCTCAATCATCTTGTTTTGTTCTAGTACTCTAAGTGTTCATTTGTCTTATGTGTTGCGAGCATAACGATTTTTATTTGTTTAAGTGTTACCTTAATTATTATTGTGCCTAATTTTTAAATTTTTTTTGGGTAATATTTCTCTACTTGAGAGAAATTATAAAATAATAATCATTTTTTTAAAATTGATGTGTGTTTATATTTCTAGTTTGTTTGATTAATTTGCATGTTTAAATGCTCGTTATCATTATTATATTTGTCTTGGTGGATACAATAAGTTAAAGTAATTCTAACTCTCATAAAGATAACATTGATTGACACTGAACTAAGTGTGTCTATTCTGATTCAACTATCATGAAAATAGGGGTCCTAACATAAGATAACATTGATTGACACTGAACTAAGTGTGTCTATTCTGATTCAACTATCATGAAAATAGGGGTCATGTTAGGATAGATTGATCAAGTGTATTTCGAATAAACTATCTTCAAACACAATCTATCATTGAGGTATAAAACATAAATCACAACTAAATTGTCAACTGTTATCGAGGTAGACGGCTTTAGTATTCGTCCGTTTAATTTTTTTAATGTAAATAAAAGAAAGTGTCTGAAGAGAAACAAAGAATAAAATGATACATAGAGTCTTTCAATTTTTTAAATATATATATATTTTTAAAAAAATTGATCCGAATCGTAATCAGTAACTCAGAACTTTGAATAATAACTAGCTTTTAATTTTATCATTAAGGTGGAAAACTTTTTACACTATTAAACCACATGTAATCCTCTGTTCCGGAACTTTTCTGTCTCTGTGTCTCAATTCACTAGCGATGGCTGAAGAGTTGTCCGATCATTGATCGGACATCACCGGGGGCCCCCAATCGCCATCTCCAGTCAAACGATAATCTGAGAAAATGATGAATTGGTCAGAATTATCGCAATTGCAATCTCGACGGATTTGACAGTCAATCTGTTGAGATTATATTGCGGCGATTCTCGACGGGTTCACCGTACTCCTAAAATATAGTCTGGTTCGGGACGGTGATTAGAAGCCGTCGATGGTATTCAATCGGCGATCGGATGATTCATCGACTATTAATGACGAGTTAAAACATGAGGTCAGGGAGAGTTTGGGGGCATCGACTCCTATTAAACTGTCTGTTTTGAACGGTCAACCCTTCAGTAGAGAAAAGTGACCCGGCAAAAGTTTGATGAAGATAAAATGCAACAGATTCGACATTCCAACAACTCTACCAACTAAAAGAGAATAAAACAATAATAATAAATATACATCCTTTTCAGGCTGCTGTTGTGCATTGTTGTAATACAACTATTTTGATAATAACAATTAGAGGTTCCGAAGAGTTGGTGACGGAGGACCATCCGCCACCAAACAAATACAATACCAGGTTTGATTTTGACCAATCATAGCCGTTGGATCCCATCACCGTCTTTTCAATCTGAAGACGCAGAGGAGAAGGCGTCGGCAGCCCACGGCGTCATGTCCATGGGGTAGCTGCCGAGCACGCGGAGGAAGGAGGTATACTCTTGGACCTCGGCCAGCGCATTCTGGGCCCGAGCCTCCGCCATGGACGCCTCGAAGTCTACGTAGAACATGTACTCGAAGTGCTTGGCGGTGCCTACGTTGGCATCGTCGACGAGGCGGAGTGGACGGTGGCGATGCGGCCGGCTTTCGATCTTGGTCAGGCTGATGTCGCGGAAGGCGAAGGCGGAGAGAACCTTGAAGAGCACGGAGGTGCCCTCGCGGTCGTGGGCGAAGACTATGGAGGTCTTGAAGGGGCGGTCGGTGCGGGGGATGATGGGCTCCCGGGCCAGCATCAGGAACCGCGTCACGTTCCCTTCGTCATCTTGGATCCCTTCCGCCACCACCTGCATCCCGTAGAGCTCCGCCGCCCGCGCGGACGCGATGGCCGCCGTGTCGCGCAACCCCTGGTTGGCCACTAACTCCGCTGCGGCGGCCGTGTCATCAAAGGCCTCGCGCGCCACGTTGAGGCCCATGGCCGTAAGCGTGTGCTCGCACTGCGCAAGCGCCTGCGGGTGGCTGATGATGCGGGTGAGCTGCTCCTTGCGCACGCCGGGGAGGGCGAGGAGGCAGTGGTGGACGGGGAGCTGGACCTCCCCCACGATGTGGAGGCGGTGGCGGAGGAGCAGGTCGTAGTTTCGGTGGATGCTGCCGCCGAGGGAGTTCTCGACGGGGAGGACGGCGCGGTCGGCGATCCACAGTTCGACCGCCTGAAAGGCCACCTCGAACTGGTCGCAGGGGATGGCCTCGCAGTTGGGGTACGCCTTTCCCGCCGCCGCTTCGCTGTACGCGCCCGGCACCCCCTGGTACGCCACCCGGAGCTGCGACCCGTGCTTGGGCGGCGGGGAGAGGTCGCAGATGGAGAGTGGACGCAGCAGGTTGTCCTCCGGAACCAGGTCCAGAGTCGTAGTCGACGCCGACGCCGACGCCGACGAGATGGGCTTGAGAGCGGCGGCGCTGTTGCCCAAGTGGTGCTGCGACGACTCACTTCTGGAGGTGCCGTTGTCGCCGGGGGCGGAGGAAGCGGCGACCTTACTGGCGAGGATGCTGCAGCTGGTCTGCCAGTCAGCTTGGGTGGATCCGGAGAAGGGGACGACCACGGATGACTCGGGGAGGTAGATGGATCGGACGGGGACCGGGCTGGGCCGGAGGAAGTGGGGAAGGAATCGCTTGGAAGGGTGGCCGAGCAGCTCCGAGGAGGGGAGGTCGGGACTATTGATAAGCTTTGGCGCAGAGGAAAGCATTGCCGCGGCCATCGCTGAAGTATAACAACCACAACACAAATCGACTTTGCTGACGGCAGTTACAGAATTTAAAGGGAAAAAAAAGAAAGATGAGGAAAAAAAGATGGAACGGGAAGAAGCAACTAATTGGAAGAAGAAGATGCTGCTTTGAAGCTGATTTTATACGGACGTGGGTTGTTGGATCGGAATCGATGGCCTTCGAAATAAATCGTAAGCCCATTCGGATTTGGTCAAATCTCACACCTACCACGCTGCATCTGCTCAAATTTCCTACCTTTCAATAATCAAGAAGGTATGAGGTTGGTTGGTAATAGGTTAGCATCTTAATAATCAACGAAGGAAAAAAGAAAAGAAAACGGCATCTTACCGTCAAACGCGGATGAAGATTTCAGGATTTTTTCTCATTAAAAAAAATCTAATTTTTAAATAATGAACTAAAACTCTTGTAAACCACTTTAATATTTTCATGCCCTTAGAATTCCTTAAATTAAAAATAATAAATTTTTTAACTCACAAAAGCTAAATACAAGAGCTCTCGTATACTTAGCGAAAAAATTCAAAGAAACGTTCAGTGAATGATATGATATTTTATATATACATATTCGATTATCGCTCGGATATTATCGGCGGCCTCTGGCCGTCTCCGGTCGCCTCCCCGAATCAAACTATACCCTGGGGGGCACGGTGAACCCGTCGGGGATCGCTGCATATAAAGTGTCACGTTATTCACTGAGTTTTTTCTTAAGATTTTTCACTGAACATATCATTTTTCTAAATAAAATTTGACACAAATTTGTTATAAGATCTATGCTAATAATACTTACTAACCAACTCCACCAATGAGACTTTAGGATTTTTTGATTAAAAAAATATTAAAATTTTAAATTTTCGAATAATATAGGTCAGGTTAGTTTTGGATAAAAATAAGTTAATGTATCTAGAGAATTTCAAATCATTATAAATCCAAATCAATATATACTAGAAAATCTTCTTATTGTATGTATGTATTTGAATCTAAATATATATTTGGATCTAAATATAATAATGTAAATTGAGATTCGACTAGGTAAAACATTAGAAAAGAGATGCAAGAACCAGATTCAAGTATATAATCTTGAAAGAGCTCTCAGTTAGAGGTGTTTTCTAGGATCGAAAAGAATGCGTGGGAGGGGGTAGTGGTGGTCGAAAGAACATTGATCCTGTCGAAAAGCGAGGTGAAGCTCCAAGAGTGGGATGGTCTCCCGAGTGCCACGAGCTGCTGACCTGACGCCGACTTGGCTCTGACCTACGAGAAAATGACCGTTAGCAAACCAGTCGGGGAAGATCTCCGGTCAGGCCTGTTGAGACAATCGTCCCTAGAATGATTGGAAGATCATGGTTTTGATGTGTGTGTGTGAATATGTTTAAGGTTAGGGTGTTATGTTCTATTTGATATGTGTGATTGGAGTTTGCAGGACTTGGAGAATCACACATGGTGAACATATCCGAGGGACAAGAGCCGAGGGAGGAGGACTTCAAGGGCAAGCCGGGAAGTGGACTTCAAGGGCACACGTGAAGAGTGGCATGGAGGCAAGCCAAGGGAAGAATTGTGTGCGCATCCGAGGGACGAGAGGCAGAGGAAGATGACTTCAAGGGGCGAGCCAAGGGAGTGAACCTGAAGGCACACGTGAAGGAGAAGGTTCAGAGTGGCTAAAACTGAGCTGAGAGGCAGGGCAGTCGACTGGCCAGAGGGCAGTCAACTGGCAAAACTCACAGAGAGTTTTCAGCCTCAGACCAGGGGCAGTCGACTGGTAACACCCCAAAACTAGCCGTTGGCTAGCAATTAATGCTAGACCAGTCGACTGCTCCAGGGGCAGTCGATTGGTGCGGGTCTGGACAGCCTGCGAGGTTGTCCTGTTCTCTTATAAAAAGAGGACCTTTTTGCACGTGAACGGTACGATTTTCGTACTGTAACGAAGTGTTGTTCGTGCATAGAGCTTTCTCATCTTCCTCTCTCTCCAATCATTGTATTCTGTAAAGAGGAAGACAACACTGTTGTAAAGGTTTCTCCACCTGAAGGAGACTTTTCATAGTGGAGGTGGAGTACGTGTGGATCCTTGGATTAGTCACCCATTTGGGTGGATACCAAGTAAATTCCGGTGTTAGCATTGCTCTCTCTTTTCCTTTGCATATTATTGTTTGTATTGCGCTAACTTCTGTGTAGAGAATTCGACGATAAAGTGCTATTCACCCCCCCTCTAGCAACGTCTTCGATCTATCAAGGCCCTCCGACGGTCAAGTCAGTCTCCATAGGAAATGTAGTGAATTGAAGGGAGATAGCAGAAGGGAGCACAATTGCGCATACCTACGGAAGGAAGAAGAGGGGCTTATATAGCTGGGGGAGATGAAAACCCCTGTCTATGTCAACAGGACAGTAGTATGGTACTTGTCAGCTCATGGGAGAACACCGATTGGCGCCGCAGCATGGTGTGGTATGCTCGTGTAGTACAGTAGTACAGTGTCGCTGACACATCAGCGACATAGGCCAGAAATAAGTAAGGCTTGTGCTACCCCTTTGTCATGGTTGTACCTACCATGTCCTGGAGGTGGCATAAGGGATGATTGGTCCAGGGACCACTTACCGACCGACGGGCCTGAGTGATATCGACCGGGTCGGGTGTAATATCGCCAAGGGACACGAAGTACACCCTGAGTCGGGTGGGGGGTTGCTGAGCTATATCTGTCTTGCCACCCTTCCAGTCTCCTGGTTGAGTGTCCGATTCTCGTGGTGCTGAGAACTGACTTACCCGACCTAGCTCTGGGTCAGGGAGCCGATCCCGGTGGCCGAGTCGAGGGGTGCTTGGCGTTGCCCGCCCCGCCTTGCCGATGGTCGAGCAATCGAGGGTTCTCGGGTTCCCTGGTCTTGAAGGACCTTGATCCTAATTCTCTCTAGTCGTGGCACTAGGCTGGCCGACCGAGCCCCCCGGGAGCTGGGCTGGGATCATAAGCATCTCCCTCAAGTCTAGACAAAGGAGGCGCCGAGTCCGACTGACTTGACTGCTATTTCAGAGCGAGCCTGACGCACCCGAGCGGCCCACTTCATTCCTGCCGACCATGATAGCTTCCTTTGGGCATGCTACCCGACCGGTCGATCCAGTTGCATCGTCCTGTCTTTTCTATTCCATCCCTCATTATGGCCGACCGGCGAACTCATTTTCGCTCGGTTAGTCCCTTTTCCTTTCTCTCTCTTTATGGCTTCCTCATCTTCCCCCTCGGACCCGTGGTACCTTACCACGATGTCCGAGCTCGACCACCACGATCTAGAGGAGATCCGTGGCGATTACCACATTTCGCCAGACCACCTTCTTCAACTGCCTCGTTCCTCCGACCGACCTGTGAATCCTTTGCCTCATTATATCACCATCTCCCGGGGCCATCTACAGGGCGGGTTGCACTTTCCAATTCATCCTTTCATTTCTTCGATCTGTCGCTTCTTCTGTATTTCCTTGTCTCAGCTGGACCCAAATGCCATCCGACTCATCTGCGGGTCGGTAATCATCTTTTCCTTGTATAGAATTCCCCTTAGGCCTGAAGTATTCTACTACTTCTTCTACCGGAAAAAATAAGAGCTGGGCGACTTCTTTTCTCAAGCCCGGGCCCACACATCTTTTTTGTTGAAACTTCCAACCTCTAACAAGGGTTGGAAGGAACAATACTTCTATGTCCGTACTATCTCGGCCCCGAGCTGGCCGGTCAAATGGATAGCGGATCTTCCTCCTCCTCCACCCCTCATAAGAACTACCGGTCTTCCCCTCTTTATCTATCAACCCTTTCCAAAATTGGGGGTTGGCATTTCCAAGGGGAGAATCTACTGAGCGAGGACATCCTGTGCGTGTTCGGGCTCAGCTCGATGTCGTTCAGCCGACCTGTCTCACTCGGTAAGTTCCCACCTTGGTCTTTTACTCTTATATGGCTGACTAAGTGTTGTTCACTTTGTAGCCAACATGATGCTATCGGCGGCTCTGGAGGAGGGCTTTGGCTTGGACGACGACGAGCTGGAGGCTCGCACGGCCGAGTAACTAGCTCAATGGGAGGCGGCTCCACCTGCCGCCGAGTCATCACGTCCTGCACTTCCCGCTCCTGCACCGGCATCCGTTGAGATTTCCTGGTCCAAGTCGGAAGACGATCAGCCTCTCATCCTCCAGCATGGGCAAGCACGCCGGGTCGAGCCTGAGCCCCTACCCACCGACCCAGCGGAGGCTTCTACCAGCCGACCGAGCAAGAGGCAGAAGGGGAAGGAGCCCGCGGCTGAGTCCTCCATACCACCGTCTTCTTCGCAACAGGCGCCCTCGGGGGAGTCAGGCTCTCCCCGATCTGGGGGTCCGCTCCAGCAGTCATTGATGCATTTTATGCCGCTATCGATCTCTGACCTCCGCATGAGCATGAAGGAGCTGAGTGGCGAGACCTCTAGCCGGACGCAAGATGCCCAGTTGCACGGACCACTCGCCGTCCACTTCCTTCACGGCCTACGAGAATGCAATTTCTGTGGTTCGAGCATCCGAGCAGACAGCTTCATGTCGACAGCTACCTAGGTATGCCAAGATGGCTTCTATTTATTTCTTATGCCTTCCCCACTCGGGGTACTGACAGGGTCCCCTTTTTTTATGCATTGCAGCTTTGGGCTGCGAGTTACGGCATGTCACTGTCCATGCTGGCGCATGCCAAGGCCCGGTTCTGAGCGGAGCGCCGAGTGGAGCACCTGAAGACCCAACTCCAACACACTTGGCTGACTTCTGATGATTTTGTTAGTAGGAGCCCTAGAGCTAATTATGTGATGATTGACTAAGGACATTTTGTATCATTTTCTATAATTAATAAAGACATGTTTGGTTATTATACTTATTTTGTATTTGTGACAAATAACTAAGTCTAATAATGTCCTTGTGTAGTAGGTTCTTATCTACATCATATCGATTGGTTGAATCGATAGTGAGATGATGCAGAGAACACTACACTAAACTATTCCTAGTCGAGCATTAATATTTAAAGACAATATTAATGCATGGAGACTAGCATGTAGGTCAATTGATGACTTGAGCTCACAAGTCATGGATATGAGATATTAAGTTGACACATGGGTATACATTGGAGAATGTGTACTGAATTGACCCGCCAAGAGAAAGTTTCATAGATTGTCATATGAGTGTCATAAACTTTCTCATGTGACTATTAGTATGAATAATCCTTAGACCTGAAGTCACTACCGTTCCCTACATAAGGAGTTATGTACTTTGGTATCGTCAAACGTCACCCGTAACAGGATGGACTATAAAGGCGATCACTGGGTATGTAATGAATTATGCGGAGGGATGTGAGTGATGTAGATGGGATCTATCCCTCCCATATGACGGGAGTGATATCTATGGGCCCCTTGATCGAGTAGGACTGCTAAAACGCATGACCATGCTCAAATGAGTCAATATGAGATATTGAGCTCATTTGTTTGAGTAAGTATACTCGGTGATCAAGAAACACAAGATTGACTGAGGATGACACAGTTTAAGCCTCATTGGTCAATCTAGATATCAAGGATAGAAGGACAAGGTCATACATTGTCATAGTTGTTAGTGACATGAGAGAAGTGTCCTAAGGCAATCACCTTATAATTGTAATTATTTATTTTTAATAAATGAATATTCACTATTTGAGTATACATGATTATTTGATTAAGATCATAAACTCATTTACTGAATGTCCGCAATACAATTCACAGCATGAGAGAATTTGTGATGAATTCACAACTAGTGATTATCTCTACATGTGCAATTGTGAAGTAATGAAATTGTCCCTAGTCGATAAATTAATAAATACGGACACTATCAATTCTGTTGAGACTAGCATGAGTTATTCTCTAATCAGCTGATTCTCACTGGCTGGTGACATGGAGATGTCCGGAGATAAACATGAATGCTAGTTAAGGGAACTAGTTCATTGGAGTGACTGGCTGTAAAACATCATATGGTAATCTACATATAGATATGTCAGTGAAGTTCTTACTGCAGCTTAAGTGCGATGTTCCTTTGACTTGCGATGTTTAAGTCATCTTGGTCATGGAGACTTATACTTTGACATCATAAGCAAGCATCTCCAAGGAGGTGTGGACCCAGGATGATTGGGTATAAGCCGAAGTGCCCGAAGATGTTTGAACAACATACAAAGGATTCACCACTCCTTGCAAGGAGATGTATACCCGAGGCCTATCGTCGGATTGTTATTCGAAGCCTCTGGCCAGAGCATGACATGTTCAAAGTATGAATCTCTTAAATATATGAGAGTCATTAGAATCCATAGGACGAGGAAACGTTACTTGGGCTAGGTGTGACGTAGTCAGCCTAGTGGGGACTGACACACATAGACCATGTCCTGAACCAAGTGGGTATAAGATGGTGAAGGGAATGGTGCGCGATTCATTATAGCTGCTGAAGGGTTTCAGAATCATTTCTGAGGTCAACCGTTGATCTTTCAATTAATTGGGGATCATGATGTATTACTAGGTGCCACTCATGATCGTTCTATAATTAATTAGTTAATTATGGACGACCAACATAAATTGAAAGCCTATTTGGTCACACGTATAACGAGTAATTCGAAGGATTTAAAATGAGTTGAGAATTGGATTCTCCAATCGAGATAGACTATTTTTGGTAAGTCCAAACAATAGTCAAAACTGAATTTATTTCAGACGCATCGGAAGCATAGAATGGCTAAGTCTTTTAAAGACTTAATGGGTTAATTAAATAAGTTTAATTCATTAAGTGATTTGATCCAATTGGGGTTAGATGGGCCGGCCAAGGAAGGGGGCCTCCTCTCTTCTTGTCATGGCCGACCACCACCATAAGAGGATAATGCTATTTTGGTTTGTTTTATAAAATAGACCAAAGGTTGGTTTATTTTATAAAAGGTTATATAAATTTTATATAAATTTTTATATAATGAACCATGAGTTGGTTTGTTTAATAAAATTTATATAATGAACCAATGGTTGGTTTGTTTTATAAAATTTTATATAATGAACCAATGGTTGGTTTGTTTTATAAATTTTATATAATCATGCCAAAAGAAAGAGAGCCTTGATTATGGATTGATTGAGAAATTATTCCATAATCAAGAAGAAGAAGCTTGATCATGAGAGCCTTGATTATGGATTGTTTGAGAAATTATTCCATAATCAAGGAGTGGTTTGCTTGGGAATTAAGAAACCTCTCCCTATATAAAGGACCCAAGGGGTGCCATGGAAGATGATCCATCCAATAATTGCTTGGGCTCTCTCCTCTTCTTCTCTCCCTCTCTCTTGGTCGGCCATAGGCCTTCCTTCTTTCTTCTTGCCGTGAGCACAAGGAGAAGCATCAAGGCGACGAAGTTTTTCCTTGCGACGATCTTCCTCTTCGGCCAACCTTGGTGGTGAGTCTTTCGATTTGATTACTCTCTCGGTTTTCGTCGTGTTCACAGAGAATCTAGTAGTTGTCGTGAACACGAAACTCGTGGCTTAGCGAAGTCATCCCAACGATACTCGGCGTGGATACGAGTAGAGGCAGAGCTTTCAAGGGACGCTAACGGTTGGATCTCGTCCCTTCTTCCAAGTTACGCAAGGTAATTCGTAGAGTAATTTCCTTTTCTGCAAAAAATTTATATTACGATTATGTGAACACATTGCATTCTTAGGATATGTGTTAGAATAATTTAGGAAATTATTCATGCTTTTGTTTCCGCTGCATGTAATTATGTAACAATTACAATACGTGTCCGCGTCGGCATGCACCCGATCCCAACAGTAGTATCAGAGCCGGTTAGTGTTCGACATAATCATATAATTGTTTTGCGGAAAACTTTGTCATGATCTCAATTTTGAAAAATTTTCCAATTATGGAAACTTTCCAATTATGGTAAATTTTAGATTTAGGAATTTCAAAGTTTGGAAATCCTCATGAAATTTTGCATACTTTTGAAATATCTCTGTTTCTGAAATTTTATGATAATTGTGAAAACGTTCCATTTTTGGAAACTTTTCAATTTTGAAAATTTCCTAATTTTGGAAATACGTAAGTTTTCTTTGTACCAGAAACTTACAATAATTCTGAAAACCTTTTAATTTTGGAAACTTTCCATTTATGGAAAACTCGTAATTTTGGGCACTTTCTTTTCATGAAAGTCTAGACATTTTATGGAAGCATTAATTGACAATTAAATTCAAATTAGTTTTTAAATTATTAACAAAATTCTTTACTTTGGGGAGTGCCTCGGGGAGCCACCCAAATTAAAGTTAGTTCTTATAATTTAATTTCCTATTTTGAATATGAATTGTTAAAATTGATTTGGGTAGGCCTCGGGGAGTCATCCAAATTATATTATTAACAAGTTCTATAATTGTCAAGTTTAATTTGGTTATGTCTCGGGGAGCAGGCCAAATTAGATTTACAACAAATTTCTTTTCTTTGGGGAGTGCCTCGGGGAGCCACCCAAAGTAAATAATTTGTTGTAATTAATTATCCATAAATAAAATATGTGATCAAATCTTGAAAAATTTTGAGGTGATTCTCAAAGGATAATTTCCTTATTTGATTTATGAGGTGATGCTCTTACATATTATTGTCTCCAAAATTAATTAGGAAAATTATTTCCTATAGAGTTTATTTCCTTAAATAAGATTTTCATGTAAATAATATGTGGTTGAATTAAGGGAATCTGTCTCTTAATTTAATAAGATTTGATTTAGAGAAATCAAAGTCTTAAGCATATTATTTCTGAAATTGATTATGACAATTTAGGAAATTATTTCCCAAAACAATTCCTTGAATTAAGTATGAAATTAGAATTAGGAAATCCGGTTCCTAATTCAATTAATGAGACTTGATAAATTAAGTCACATACATACTTTATTAAGGAAATCGTTAGAACATAACATAATTATATGTCATGAATGTGCTTAAAAGGAAAAGGATGAGACCCAAAACCCCTTACAAAATATTAAGGCCAACACCTTCCATTAATATGGTTAGAACTGAAGTTTTGTTTCTCGTTTGGGTTGATGGACACATCCATGCCCGGCTTGAACCTCAACATGTTCAAACCTTAGAATTAGTTTATGATTAATATAGTTGGAGTCAGAGGTCAATCCTTAGTTTTGGTTGTTGGACACATCCAAGCCTGACTAAACGGTTGAATGAGCTCCAACCATATTAAAACTATTTCTTGATTAATGGGACAACCTTAAGCTTGGAGCATCGATTTGTTGTGCCACAGCCAAGGTCGATGTAAAGAGAGGTGCAGTTGGGTGTTATGTATATTGTTGCATACTTGTTAATGAGTTAACAACCCAATGATTTATGCAAACATTCAATTAGTTGATAGCATAATGTGATAGTTACATATGTATAATATGTAATCGGTATAATTACCTACCTTCATATCTAAAAATAACTTGATGGACTCTAGCCATGGTTGTTCTTATCTATGGTTGAATATCAACCTATTTGGAGATGTTCCTACGATCCCCCGAATTGATAAAAAGGGTTATTCAATTCGAAAAATAAATAGGATTTAATTAATGTATATTGATGCATTCTTTATCATTCTTCTCACATAAGCTCAATTTGTATTTCTAGGTTAATCACTTATCATGTCTTCTCTGAATTTGCGTTCCATTTTGGACACCAATAAGCTGACTGGGCCAAACTTCATGGACTGGCTTCGAAACCTGAGGATAGTCCTCAAGGCAGAAAAGCTTGCTTATGTCCTTGAAGAACAACTTCCCAACCATCCTCCAGAAGATGCAACTCCAGACCAGTTAGTGGCCTATCAGAAACATGTGGCCGATTCTGAACTTGTGAGTTGCATCATGCTGCCCGCTATGGTACCTGAGCTGCAAAAGCAGCATGAGCATATGGATGCACATACCATCATCTTCCATCTTCATGAGCTGTTTGACGAGCAGGCGAGATCCAAAAGGTTCGAGGTCTCCAGACTCCTCTTCTCCTCTAAGATGCAGGAAGGCACTTTTGTCTCACAGTTTGTGTTGAAGATGTTGGGGTACATTGAGCGACTATGCACACTCGGATTTGCAATGGATCATGAACTAAGTGTTGACTTAATTCTGCATTGTTTGCCCAAGAGTTACTCACAATTTGTGATGAACTATCGGATGAACAAGCTGGAGACTACCATTCCTGAGTTGCTCAACCTGTTGAAGACTGTAGAGCCTTCTGTAAAGCAGGATCAGAAGATGGTACTGTTAGTTGGTTCCTCAAAGAAAGGCTCTAAGAGAAAGCCCAAAGAACAGAATAAGGGAAAGAAGAAAAAGGCCAAAAAGACTGAAAAGGCACAAAAGACACTTGCCATCACTGTGGCAAGGAGGGTCACTGGCGAAGAAACTGCAAGGTTTATCTTGAGTCCTTGAAGAAGAAGGCATCCGATGCCCCATCCTTTTCAGGTATCTTCGTTATTGAATGTCACTCTATTTTCTCGTCCACCTGGGTACTTGATACTGGGTGTAGCTCACATATATGTAATGACATACAGGGGCTAAGGAATAGAAGAAGACTCGTTAAGGGAGAAGAGAATTTGCGAGTTGGAAATGGAGCAAAGATTGTTGCTGTTGCCATCGGAACATATTTGCTAAAGCTCCCTACTGGACTTGTCTTAGAATTGGATAATTGTTATTTTGTTCCTTCGTTAATAAAGAACATTGTATCTATTTCATGCTTGAATGAAAATGGTTATCATTTAACTTTTAGTAACAATTGCTGTTACATAACTTTAAATGGTGTTCTTTATGGGACCGGAACTTTATACAATGGTATCTACACGTTAGATTTAACTGGTGACGTTTTCAATATCGAAGATAGCAACAAACGTGTTCGAATAGATAATCAAATAGACTCCTATATGTGACATTGTCGTCTTAGCCATGTAAGTAAGAAACGCATGACCAAATTACACTGATGTGGAATTCTGGAATCATTTGAACCCGGTTCATTTGATACATGCGAATCATGCTTAAAAGGCAAGATGACCAAATTACCCTTTTCCGGAAAAGGTAAACCAGTGGGAGAATTGCTAGGTCTAATACATACTGATGTATGTGGACCAATGTCAATTCTTGCACAAGGAGGTTATAGCTACTTCATTACCTTTATCGATGATCACTCACGATTCAGGAATGTGTTCTTAATGAAACACAAATCTGAAGCTTTTGAGAAATTCAAAGAGTTCAGAAGTAAGTCTCGAAACAGCTTGGCAAAAGTATTAAGATACTTCGATCCGA
>JAGFNQ010006226.1:256637-288114 GCA_024364735.1 Boesenbergia rotunda | reverse complement strand
TCAAGAACTGATGAACGACCTACACACCATCGGTCACAAGGTAGAAAACCGTGACCTGATAAGGTATGCTCTTAACGCCTTCCCTAGAAATACTTTGTGGGCATCTATGGTAGATGCGTACAAAGTTTCAAGGGATCTTTCTAAAATTAAATTAGATGAACTATTTTCCGAACTTGAATTACATGAACAGACTAACTGCACACTGGCCGAGAAAGGCATTGCCTTTATTGCAGGTAAAGCTGGAAAGATGACCAAGAAGAAACTTCAACCTGCACCCGAGTCTGATTCAGACTCAGACTCAGAAGACAGCGAAGGAGATCGGCCTAAGCTGGTCCGGCTTGCCCGGAACTACTACAAGGAATTGAAGAATCAATCCAACAGAAGAAAAGCCAGCCGAAAGAAGGAAGATCCAGCTGAACCAACTAAGAACAAATCAAGTGTGACTTGCTTCGAGTGCAACAAAAAGGGACATTTCAAATCGAATGCCCTAACCTAAAAGAAGCCAAGAAAGCAAGAAGAAAGAAGGCTCTTCAAGCAACGTGGGACGAGTCTTCCTCCGAAGAAGAAGAAGAGGCCCCACAGTCGAACTTGCTCGCCCTGACTGCCTCAGAGAAATCGAGACCGAGTCAGAATCGGAGCCGGATGACGGAAAGCTCACGTTTTCAGAGATGGCGAAATACTGTAAGTGGTTTTCAGAAATCAATTGTCGAATTAATTGCCTATCTTTCTCGAGACTTGGCGAAAGCCAAACTCCGAGTCGAATCTCTCCGACAGGAAGTAAAACTCCTGAAAGAGGGAGCTGACTCTAGATCCTTAACTGAGAAGGTTCAAGAAGGAACCTCTACTCAAGTTGAAAAACTTGAGAAAGAGAACTCCT
Organism: Boesenbergia rotunda; assembly: GCA_024364735.1. Taxonomy (NCBI): domain Eukaryota; kingdom Viridiplantae; phylum Streptophyta; class Magnoliopsida; order Zingiberales; family Zingiberaceae; genus Boesenbergia; species Boesenbergia rotunda. Next base: position 287,237 of record JAGFNQ010006226.1, on the reverse strand, counting down.
CCTTGAAAATCAAGTCAAGGACCTAGAGCAGCCTTAGAACGGATTCACTTCTGGTTCCAAGGGTCTTGACATGATCCTTGGAAAACAGAAGTCGGTTCTAAATCGATCCGGATTAGGCTATAGAACCAAGTCTAGACAAAGATCATACTATGCTGTACTGAACAGTCCAGACCTAAAATTCAGGCATGGGTACCCAAACTGTGCCTGAACAAACAAACTGGATCAAATCAGTATTGGATCCCCAAGGACAAGATTCACATCTTGCCGAACCATTATCGCTGGCTTTAGTCCAGGGGGAGCCAAATTAAAAACAATATTCATAGTTAGATAAACTTCTATTCTTGTTTTTAAATTGCTTGATTGCTTGTCTATTTAATTTCTGCAATTTACCATGCTTAGACTTAGGGCTGGTTAGTTTAAGGACTGAACCAACTTAACTGAAATTTGAACAACATAGTATTGGGTGGCGGTGAGATGATAGTACGTTAGGGAAGCCAATTCTAATAAGGTCAAGTATACTCTACTTGGTCTCTTTAGACTGGTGAAACTAGCCGAAGCTACCGATCCAAGACCCAAACTAGTTAGACCAGAATTTTTCAAAAAATAATTTTGAAAATGAAATTTCATTAAAAGGCTTTGTCAAGGAAAGGGTTGATGATCCAATAAGGCTACGGCCAAAGAAGGCCTAGTGCCTCGCCAAGACCTGGAAGCCAATTTTTGAAATTCAAATTCAAATTATTCTTTGTCAAATTCGAATCTAACACAAATTTTCAGTTAATTGTAGATTCAAACATTTTTTTAAAATAAACTCAAATCAACTGTTTTCAAAATTAATTTAAGTTTTTCAAAATAAATCATAATTTTTCAAAATAATGCTATCTATTAAAACCTGTCTCACAAAAACCCATAAGGTAAACGTGATTGATAACCCTAGATTGGGTGAGACAGACTAGGCTGTGAAAATCAATTTAGGCTATTCCTGATTCTAATTGGATCCAAATCAACAAAACTCTTTATGTGTAGGAACATAAAGATTTGGACCAATGGATGTTGGATAGCGGGTGCTCCAGACACATGACTGGGATAAATTGAAATTCACCAAACTCAAGTTCAAAAACCTAGGCTCAGTAGCATTTGGCAACAATGCTACACTCAAGGTGATTGGGTCAGGTAACATTGAACTTAAATCAGACTTTGTTATTAAAAAGGTTCTTTTGGTTGAAACTTTAAATTTAACTTGCTTAGCATAAGTCAATTATGTGATACTGGTTATGTAGTTACCTTACCAACTCTAACTGCCTGATTAGAAACTTGCAAGACTCAGAAATCCTACTTAAGGGCACTAGGAAAAAATGTTTACACTATAAACCTACCCTAGTACCTAAATGCATGTTAACTCAGTTAGAACAATCAAACCTCTGGCATAGGAGATTAGGTCATACTAATCTAGAATAATTTCAAAAATCACCCAACTTGGCCTAATTAAAGGTATCCCTAAAATTAAGAACCATGAAAACATAATATGTAAATCATGTAATCAAGGTAAACAAACCAGGTCTAATCACAAACTAATTCAGTCTGATCTAACTCAAACCACACTTGAGCTCCTGCACCTTGACCTATTTGATTCACATGGAGCCAAGTCACTAAGCGGAAACCGGTACTGCTTAGTAATAGTTGATGATTACTCTAGGTTTACCTGGGTTAGGTTTCTAAAGACCAAAGATGAAACCCTAAACCTATTTAATGACTTTTGTAAGTTAATTGAAAATCAAAACGATACAAAATCAAAAGACTTAGGAGTGACCACGGGGGAGAGTTTGAAAATCAACGATTCGAGGAGTTTTGTAAGTAAATGGGTATATACACGAATTTTCGTGTCCTAGAACCCCCCAGCAAAATGGGATAGTCGAAAGGAAAAATAGAACCCTACAGGAAGCCGCTAGGATATGCTCAATGAATTCAACTTAGCTGACATATTCACCAAACCCCTACCTGAATCTGAGTTCAGCTCACTAAGAAGGCAGTTAGGATTATGCTTGGTAGAATAGGTTTACTCTACTTTTGGTTTTCTTACTGCTTTACTTGATTTGAAAAATTAGTTTCTAAAACAATTTTAAAACTGCTTTACTTGATTTCAAAATCAGCTTTTAATTAGTTTAAAAAATCTTTTTAGCATTTCTTTTTAATAATTTTTCGACTTAGTTTTTTTTGAAAAAACTACCCCTTCAAAACTAGGATTTTTTCGCAAATGGACTTAGCCTAGGCCCTAACACTAGAACTGCATGCACCTATAGATTTAGAAGCCAGCATCTCACAAGCACCTTAGGGGTACTTTTGATTGATAACCTAGAATGGGTTGAGATGCTTAGGTCTTTGCTTTAATTCAAGATGTTTTAAGTCAGTGCATCAGCAGTAATTGGGACACTAAATACAAATTAAACAGCAATCAGGTTAAGCGTCAAGTTTAGAAAATCTAACTTAAACAAAACACTTAACTTGACTAACCCTAGCAAAAACTACTGTTTATAACAGTTAGTAAGTAGCTAATTGGGTTAGACAGGACCCTAAAGAGATAATTCAAATTGATTTGGTTCAGTTTATATCTTGAATTGGTTCAGTACAGCACATTATTCGTTTGTTATATCCTTATGCAACTTATTTTTTTGCTATATGTTTTTGATATATGGCAAAGGGGGAGAGATAGGAAAGGAGAGAAGGTTTAAATTTTTTTTTTTCAAATTCAAAATAAATTTTCAAAACTTTATCCTTTTTTTCAAAAAGTATTTATCCTGTCTACAAAACTGTTTCAAAGTACTTAATCTAAGTTGCTTTCTAAGTACTTGACTTAAAGTGTTTTCAAAAATTTCTAAGTACCTGACTTAAATTGTTTTCAAAAATTTCCAAGTACTTGACTTAATCCAATTTCAAAATTGTTTTTAAGTACTTGACCCAAGCTATTTACAAAAATATTTCTAAGTACTTAAACTCAAGCTATGTTCAAAATTTTTCTAAGGATTTATCTTAAATAGAAAAGTTTCTAAAGTACTAAAGAGATTGAAATTTTTTTAAGTTATTGACTTAACTTTTATTCTGGCGTGAAGCTGGGCTGCCGTTTCACCGTCGTTCATCTTGATAGTGTACAGCTTGTTCAGGAGAAGGTCCCTTTACTGATTTGGGTGTCGGAGGTTCCTTCGTGCAGCTCAATTAGCTTCCCCCAGAGTTCCTTCGCACTGTTGAATGGTCCCACCCGGTTCAGTTCTTCTTTCATTAGCCCGCATTGAAGTGTTTGAGTTGCTTTGGCATCAGCTTCAATTTTCCTTTTTAGGGCGTTATCCCATTCGATATAGGATTGTGGTGCTCCGTCAGCATTTTTAGGGATTTCCAGACCAGACTGGATTATTATCCACATGTCCACCTGAGTTTTCAGGTGACTTCCATCCTATTCTTCCAGTAGAAGAAATCCTCCCCACTGAAGAGCGGCGGTCTGGCTATACTAAAACCCTCTTGCATGACCATTAGGGGTGAGTATTCGGTTAAAATCGAACCGAACTGAACCGAATAGACCGAAAATCGAATAAACCGAAATTTTTCAAAAAAATCGAACCGACCGAATTTCGTGATAAAAAACGAGAAAACCGAACCGATAAAATCTCGGTTAATTCGGTTTTTAACCGAATTAACCGATTTAACCGAACTTTTAAAATTTTATTGGATTTTAATTAAAAAAATAAGATTTAATTTAATTTAATTATATTTTTAAATAAAAATAATTAAATTAATATTCTTATTCAGTTTATTCGGTTTAACCAAATTACAAAATTGAAAACCGAAAACCGAAACGAATTAACCGAAAATCGAACCGAATTTCAAGAAAAAAATCGAAAACCAAATTAACTGAACCGAATTTCAAAATTCGACCGGTTCGGTTCGGTTAATTCGGTTTTTCCGAATTTTTGCTCACCCCTAATGGCCATTAGAATTTACTGAAAAGAGAGAGAAACGAAGAAATGTCCCAAGACTTGGTCTTGGATTAGTAGTGCGGGAAAAAGAGAAAAGAATTATCGAGTGGTGTTGCACGGGTCTCGATTAACGATAAAGAATTCGAAAAAGAAATAAAAACAATTCGAAAAAAAATCCAAAAAATCTCAAATTGGTGGTTGCACCAAATTTGAGCTTCCCCGCTCTGATACCACTTGTTGAATCGATAGAATACGATAGAGGGGGGGTGAATATCGTAAACCGTTTCGGATTTAGAGAGAGAATGCACAGCGGAAAATTAACAGGAAAACCAAACGCGAACACAAGGATTTACTTGGTTCGGAGTCACGGTCGGGTCCTACTCCAAAGCCCACGGTCCTTGACCGTTTACTGTGGGCAAAACTATAATCGCGCAAGTTCTTACAAGAAGTTGTACAGTAACAGTAATAGTGCAGTAAGAATACAATTAAAACTAACTCTTCGTTACCGACGTCCGGTGTAGATCATTCTTCGGTGCGTAGGGTCGTCGTCGGCGCTAGAACCTCGAGATCAGAAGTTTCTGGAGTAGAGCGCTTGAGCGAAGAGTACTGAGGCGTTGGAAAATTGTGTTCAGAAGCCTTGGGGGTCGAGCCCCTTATATAGTGCACCTGGGGGTGCCCTGGACGTCGGGGGTGCCCTCCACGTGTCACACGATCCGACAAACTCTCGGTCAGCCTTTATCCCTCCAGGATAGGGCTCGAGGTTTGACGGGGGCGCCCGGGACGCAGGGGGCGCCCGGGTTGACTCGGCCCGCTGGCTTCTCGCTGGCTTGAACTCTATCCGCTTCGTTGGCTTGGACCCAGGGCGCCCAAGGCATCCGGGGTGCCCGAGAGCACGGGGACGCCCGGGAGCTTGGGGGCGCCCCGCCCAGTGAGCTTCCGAAGCGTCACTTGCTCAGCTTGTCTTGCGTTCACCTTGGGGGCGCCCGGGACCTCTGGGGTGCCCTGCCCAGCTATTGCCCCTCTCCTTTGGAGCGTTCTGAGCTGCAGAAACTCGTTCCTTCAGTCCTGCATCCAGGGTTAGTGCCACACAAAACAAAGCAAGAATGTTAGTGAGTTTTTACAGCCGTAGCTGTCTTGGTTCTGACTTTGGGTCTCCAAAATGGAGCCCTAGGTCGAGCTGAGGCCTACTGTTCCCTCGACGGGGAACGCGTCCTCACCTACTCCTCTCAGGAGAGTTTACCTTTTGCCAACCGGCTCCTCCGGTTGGACTTTTGCCCGATGCACCTAACCAGGTCTTCGTGCCCACCTTCCGAGCAGGTCTTCGGTGCCCAGCTCCTTGCCAGGGCTTCGTGCCCAGTCCTCAACTAGGACTTCGTGCCCACCTTCCAAGCAGGTCTTCGGTGCCCAGTCCTCGACCAGGACTTCGTGCCCAATGTACCTAGGGCTTCTTTTCCTGTATACTTAGTGAACATGTTAGATCAACATAATATCATAACTTTTGAACCTTTGCCATTATCAAAACACAGGTTCGACTTGGGTGCTGTCTGTGTTAGATGTGTATACTGAAAGACATGCTTCTTTTATATATATGAACATCTTTGTTTTGAAAAGAGAATCACAACCACACTAGGTGCCTGTTTATATTAGTACATGCATGAAGTCCAATTACTTTGTATTGTAGATAACATGGTGTGTGGTGTCACACGGAAGATCATATTATCAGTTCCTTACTTAGTATAAATAGAGGCCCACAACCGAGATGGAATTGGACAACCCATCGGAATGGTTGTAGTGTAATTAGGTGTGGTTGGTCTTGACCATAGGATTACACTAGTGTGCTTTGAGTACATTGAGCAGGACCAAAACACGAGGTTATCCAATTTGTACTGACTCGATAATTGGATAAGACCTCAGACTTTATTATGGAGTACGATCCCTTAATCCCGATATAATAACGGGCATATATTATTAACTATTATTTCTTTGATTTACCAATGGGCGAGATCTATTCTGTTAGATCGATAGGCCCGGTAAGTTGGGAGATAATATTAATAATATGATGTGCCGTTGATTATTGACGGAATCCGTGTCCTGGTGAGTCGGGTAGATGATGCCCCCTTGATGAGCTCGAAAGGTTCATCATGCTAAACCCTGCAGGTGGATTTGATCCGGCATGATGATAAGGTCGAGTGGTACTAGTCGAGGATCCAGAAGTTAATTAATTTAAATTGTCAGTAATTTAATTAATTAACGGGCATTCGAAATCTTAAACACGGGGGGATGGACGACTTGTAATAAGTGGAGCCCATATGTAAATATGGGGGTTGGTGAGGTAATTCAATGAGGGCCCTTTAGTGGAATGGATCCTCATTAATGGACTGGGTCCATTAGCAGGCCAAGATCCAACTCCTCCTCATGGTCCCTATCGTAGCCCTATATATACCCCATGTGGCATGAAACCAAGTTGATTCTTTTGGATGATTTAATCCAATGGAACACTAGAAAACCCTAGGATTTCTCCTCTCCTCTCCTTCTCTCTCTCCATCTCTCTCTCGGCGCCAACTCCATGCTTGGATAATCAATCCTGCATACAGCTTGTTTAAGCTTTGGGAAATACAAGTTGCGCTCATGCAACATGTACAGACTTGGAGGATCAAGTTTGCGTGCGATTGTTTAAGCTTGGTGGAAAGCAAATTGGCACGGTTTGCTTCAAAGGATGCGTGAGGCATCAGCCTTCTTCAAGGTTAATTGCTCCAAGGATTTAATTGTAACGCAATTAAATTGGCATGCAATTAAATTGCTCCATGGGAATTAAATTGGACGTTTCAAAAGTTTAATTGCTTATGCAGTTAAATGATAATTGCTTCATGCAATTAATGGCATGTAATTGCTTCATGCAATTAATTGCTTCATGCCATGCAACTGTTGCTTATGTCCAAAAATTCTCCGATGGGAGAATTTGTAACTTCAACTTTCGGTGAAGTTAATTGGAGGCAGCTGCAATTTTTACCAAGGCCCGTGAGCAAGTGCATAAGAGGAGAAGGAAAGGGCGCTGAGGAAAGGCCAAGGTTGCGTTAGCAACTTGGCTGCCGGTTGAAACCTGTGGACAGGTTTTGGACGCCGGCCGCTGGATTTGATTGTGGAGATGTTGTTCTTCAAGGATCAAAATTGGTTGTAATTTTGTCTTGGAGCAACTCACAGTTAGGACACCGACAGAGGAGATGAGAAGTAGTAGGGTTTGTGTTTCGATTATCTTCTTCCTAGGAGCGGCCGGCGACATCCCTTTGGTAAGGGATTGGTTGGCACAAGGAGAAGGGATCAACTTGGTGACCACGGTTCTTGGTAGATCGTCGCTCACACGACGTCCAAGAGGGGAGGGTCATACGGTAGAAGATTGTAAGGTAACGGAAGGTATATTCTTCCCTGGCTCCTTATGTTCTTATTTTGTGCCTTACTTATTTGCCTCGTCATTTCATGTTTGTTATTTAATTATTTTGATTGCGTATCATAGTCAATAATTATTTAACTGGACCCCGACCATAAACACAAGAGCCGGCGATCAACTCGTCGCCTTTTCCGCGGTCGAACGGTCGAGCAAATTGCAAGACCAATTTTGGTAATTGGCTAAGTTGCAATTTGAACCGTTCGATACGGCACGAGACGGTCGATGGGAGACGGCTCTTCACTCGGATTAATTTTTAATCCGTAGGCATAGAGAGGTCTCTCAGATCGACCAGGTATCCGCTTAGGAAACCCACCAAGCCGTACCCAACAGTCTGCACCAACATAGTATGCCAATTCTTTAGGATTAAGGCTAACCTTAGCCTTTTGAACCCTTTGGCACACTTCATAGCCCATCTAGTCTCCTAGAAGAAAACCACCTGAGATCTATTGACCATGGACCCCATTTTGGCTTCTAGAGCTCTCCCTTGAGCTCCTAGTCCTAGTTATCTCCCTAGGTAACTCATCTATAAATACAAGACCACACCGATGCTCCTCCGATGCTTCTTGACCTTCCACTACTACTCTCTTAACCCTATAGACCTTTTTCTTGGTCAATTCCTTTTCTTTTCCTTTAAATGACCTTTCTTTACTATTTTTGATCTTTTCTCTTCCATAGTTATAGGGCATCCTTGAATATACCATTTTACTAACATTTACCCTCCTAGGGTGGTATCCCAATCTTGGCCTACCATTCCTAAGAGGTTGATCTTTTTGTATCATGCTTAACCCCTTGGACCCTTTAATGACTCTATCTAGGTTTTTCTCTAACTTATCAAGTTTTGCTCTCAAAACTTGATTTTCCTTTTCTAACTTCCTAACCTTAGAATCATCATGCCTATTTTGTTCACTCCTAGGTCTACCTATTTTTCTAGGCATATGTCTCTCTTTCTTAGGGTTCATGCCTTGGTCCTTAATCCTAGAATTCCTAGATTTGTTATGAAACATAGAATTTTTGGTGTTTTGGCACGCAATAGTGTTTCTATTCCTATCATGATATTTAAATCCAAAATTACATCTAGGCAAGCAATTATTAATATTTATAGCATTCGTGGAAGAATTTGAAGCATAAGTAGAGTTAGGGATTACCTCCCTTACCCTTGGGGCTCCCCCTTGATATGAGCTCTTCTTCCTTTCTTCCTTCTCCCATCTCCTAAGGTGCTCCATCTTTTTAACTCTCCTTTCCTTGGACATTTTGTATGATAATGCCCTAGCTCCCCGCATGTGAAGCATCGAATTTTCTTTCGTTTCTTTTGAGCTTCCTCATTCCTACAACCCATATTAGAATTTAAATGAATGGACTTGGGCTTAGGAATTACCTTCTTTAATTTTTACCTAGTGGGCACTTATCCTTGTAGTGCCCCTTTTTGTTGCAACCAAAGCATATGATATGCTCCTTTGATTTGGCTTTGGCGGAGGTTGGAGCTTTCTCTCGCTCTTGTGTGGATGAGGGTCTCTCCTCCCCCTCAACCCTTGATGTTGATACTTCTTCTTCTTCTTCGGATGAGGTGGATGCTTTTTCACTCAATTCCTCCACTTCACTTTATAATGTTGATAATTCTTTTTCTCTGTGGTCTTCTTGGACGCTTGAGCTTATTTCTTCGGGTTCTTCTACTAGTTGAGCTTGTGTAGGGGTCTTATGAACTTCTCTCAATTTATTCCACAACTCGTATGCATTTGTTTATGTCCTTACACTACTCAACACATTGTTAGGCAAAATATTAATCAAAACATTGATTACCTTCTCATTGGCCCTAGCTTGTTCTTGTTGCTCCTCGGTCCAATACCTAGGTCGGAGCTTATTTCCATGCTTGTCCTTAGGGGTTTCAAATGGTTCTTCTAGCACCATTACACACTCCCACTCCATCCCAAACCATGTCTTCATTCTAGCTCTCCAATATGCAAAATCTTCATGGTCATAAGTTGGTGGTGAGTTTATATCGTCCCCTAGCTTATCCTCCATCATTTTCCTCTAGCTTTCTTGCTCCTTTTGGCGGTTATTCCAATCAAGAGCGGTCCTAGCTCTGATACCACTTGTTAGATCATTCCGGTTGCTAGAGTGGGGGGGGGGTGAATAGCACTTTTCGGTTTGTTCTTCCTACACGGTTAGTTGCGCAAGCGGAAATCTAAAGTAAAACTAAAACTAACAATGAAGAACACTTATGATTTACGTGGTTTGGAGATAAACTCCTACTCTACGGCTACCCGTAAGGTGGGCGATCACTAATCCGTCGGTGGATGATTCCCCGGAGCACCTCCGGCTAGATCACGTAGCTCCTTGTAAGTGGAGAAACCTTTCCACAAACTCTGGACACTACCTGAGATCACTAGGCTACTAACTCACTCTAACCAAGTAAGTTTCGCCAAGAGAAAGTAGCCTGAAACGAGCTCCTTTAAATAGAGCTCGAGTATGAAACAACCGCTACCAGTCGACTGCCCCTGGTCCCACTCAGATTCGACCATTACAGTACAACGTTCGAATCCGGTAGCTGTCCCAGTCAACACCAGTCGACTGCTCCCAGAGCAGTCGACTGGTCCGAACCTAAGCCTAGGGTTACACTCCCCGAGTACATTCCACTCCGCACTCGAACTCTCCCAGCTTATCCCCTGAGTACAAACACTCATACTCAGATCCTAACAACCTGGTTGACTCTTCACCAGCAGCCTTGACTGTTGCCTTCACGCCCTCTTCATCTTCTGCCCTCGTCCCTCAGATGCGCACGCAAACCTCCAGCTTGCCTCCATATCACCCTTCACGTACGCCTCAAAGTCCGCGTCCCTCGGCTCATCGTCCCTGCTATCCACGGTTCCTCGGATGCGCACGCAAGCCTCCATCTTACCTCCATGCCATCCTTCACCTGAAGATATCATTCAAGTCCATGTGTACCTGTACACCTGCACACTCATGTACACATATTAGTCCAACGACAAACCCTAACTTAACCATATTGACCGCACACACCAAAACACCATGATCCTCCAGATCATCTCAGGCTCATTTCCCCAACATGTATGTAGTCAAGAATGCGTAACCCCCTTTACCAGAGGGGTTGGAGTATCTTTTATACCTGTGGAGGCCATCCACGAGTTTCTACATCCTTCGCCACGTCCCTCGATTATCGGATAATGGATCATCCTGGTAACGACCCCCACGGTTCTTCAATCTGGGCCGTTGCGACAATTAAGTCTCTGATGGCCGCTTATTATTGGTCATAATTACTACGTAATGATGGATAATGATGACCTGCCGATCCGAGAAAAACGTACCTCTGCTTGAGTGTTCCTTGGACCCCCTGTCCCGAGGTGATCTCGAGGTTGTTTGGCCCTGGGGCCCCGGGCATTCCTCTCCCCAAGGTGCTCTCGGGGACTTACCCCATGAGGTGAGCTCGGGGGTGTGTCTTTCTGAGCTATCTTCGGGGTTATACCTACTCGAATTGGTCTCTGAGTTCCCTTTCCTGAGAGGGTCTCGGGTGTCACTACAAGGGAGTTGTTCCGGTTCGGTGGATTTTGCCACACAGCTTCTTCAGCCCCCATGCCTGCCACGGGGCCTTCAACCCCATCACAAGTCCCTTCCTTCAAGTCTGATCGAAGGAAGTATGTATGACTGATTAGACTGTAATGCGATGAAGAAGTTGTGTCCAGGTGGTCTCTCTATCCTTTACTACTTTGTTGGCGGCATTCTAGGTCCAAGGAAGCAACCCATGTGACCTTGGACTCTGAGTGGGTTTTTGAATACGTCCAGCATTCCCGCAAATTTTGAGGCAACACTCTTCCGACTGTCTAAGGCCCCTTAGAGATGCGTGGGGTCTTGAAATGGCGACACGGTCGCTTGGCGAATGTGGCTTCGCCAGGTGCTTCATGTTGGTGCAGGCATCACCTAAGTCAAACCTGTGTTTTGATAATGGCAAAGAGTTCAGAAGTTAAGATGTAATTGTGATCTAATAAGCTTACTGAGTGTGCAGGAAAAGTCCTAGGTACACTAGGCAAGAAGTCCTGACAAAGGGCTGGGTAAAAAAGTCCTGGTCGAGGACTGGGCAAGAAGACCTGACCTAAAGTCGGGCAAAGAAGTCCTGGTCGAGGACTGGGCAAGAAGTCCTGGCAAGGAGCTGGGCACCGAAGACCTGACCGGAAGTTGGACACGAAGACATGGTCAGGTGGATTGGGCAAAAGTCCAACCGGAGGAGCCGGTTGGCAAAAAGGTAAACTCTCCTGAGAGGAGTAGGTGAGGGCGCGTTCCCCGTCGAGGGAACAGTAGGCGTCGGTTCGACCTAGGGTTCCATTTGAGAGACCCGAAGTCAGAACCAAGACAGCTACGGATGTAACTAATGGCTAACACATTTACTTGTTGTGTTTTGGAACTAACCTGAGTTGCAGGATCGAAGGACTGGTCTTCTGCAAGTAAGGTGCCTCACTGGGGCTAGGCGCCCGGATGGACTCGGGCGCCCGTATGGATACGAGCACCCCAGTGTAAAGGCAAACACCAAACCACAACAGCGAAGCCTCTGGACCAAGGCAGGTCAGGCGCCCGTGAGGTCACGGGCGCCCCCATCAGCTCAGGCGCCTAAGTGGAGATGGATAAGCGCTGACCGAGCCTGCGGATAAGAGATCGTGCAGGGAAGGCCACGTGTTAGGCGCCCCCATCGACACAGGTGCCCGTATGGGTGCTATAAAAGGGGGTTCACCCCCAAGGCTTCAACATCCATTGCTCTCAACGCTGCAGACACTTTCGCTCAAGCGCTGCGCTTTGGCAAACTTCGACTTCGAGATTCCAGTGCCGACGACGACCCTCTGCTCCGAAATTTGATCCACCTCGGGGGTCGGTAAACGTTAATTATGAAAGTGTTGTTAATTTTAATCTCCAATTCTGTATCTGTACAATCAATCTGTAAAAGCATTCCCAAATATAGAATTGCCCAAAAGTAAATAGTCAAGGACCGTGGGCTTTGGAGTAGGAGTCGACCGCGACTCCGAACCAAGTAAAACAAATTGTGTTCGCGATTTGTTTCTTATTTTCCGCTGCGTACTTTCTCTAAGTGTTCCGAAAAATTTGACAACGATATTCACCCACCCCTCTATCGTTTTCTCCGATTCAACAAGTGGTATCAGAGCGGGTGGCTCAAATTTGGTGCAACCACCAATTTGAGAGTATTTTTTGGATTTTATGAAATTATTTTTTTCTTTTTCAAATTTTTTTCGTTAATCGAGGTTGGTGCAACGCCACTCGACCGTTTTTCATTTCTATTAATTTTTTTCCGCACTACTAATCCAAGACCAAGTCTTGGAACAAGTTTTCTCTGTTTTTCTTATTTTTCAGAAATTATTATGGCTATGCATGATGGTTTCAGCACAGCCAGACCACCGCTCTTTAGTGGAGAAGATTTCTCCTACTGGAAAAGTCGGATGGAAGTCCACTGAAAACTCAGGTGGATATTTGAATAATAATCCAATCTGGCCTTGAAATCCCCAAGAACTCAGAAGGAGTGGCAAAGCACTACTCTAAATGGGACGTCTCGCTGAAGAAATAGATCGAGGCTGATGCAAAGGAAACCCAGACTTTGCAGTGCGGATTGACAAAGGAAGAGCTGAACCGGATGGGTCCCTTCAACAGTGCCAAAGAACTTTGGAGCAAACTGATTGAGCTGCACGAAGGAACCTCCGACACCAGAATCAGCAAAAGGGATCTGTTGCTGAACATACTCTACACAATAAAGATGAATGAGGGCGAATCAGCAGCACAGCTCCACGCCAGAATCCAGGAGCTGATGAATGACCTACACACAATCGGTCACAAGGTAGAGAACCGTGACCTAATCAGGTATACCTTAAATGCATTCCCAAGGAATTCTCTGTGGGCATCTATGGTAGATGCTTACAAGGTTTCTAGGGATCTTTCAAAAATTAAATTAGATGAACTCTTTTCAGAATTAGAATTACACGAACAGACTAACTGCACTATGGCCGATAAAAGTATTGCTTTTCTTGTAGGTAAACCCCAAGGAAAAGTGGCCAAGAAAAAGCCTCAACCTGCACCCGAGTCTAACTCAGACTTAGACTCAGAAGATAGTGAAGGGGATCAACCCAAGTTGGTGCGACTAGCTCGGGACTACTACAAGGAGCTGAAGTATCAGACCAATAGAAGGAAAGCAAGCCGACGAAGGGAAGATCCAGCTGAACCTTCAAAAAACCAAACCGAATGTCACTTGCTATGAATGCAACAAGAAGGAACACTACAAATCGGAGTGCCCTAATCTAAACGAGACAAAGAAGACTCGAAGGAAGAAGACCCTTCAAACCACGTGGGACGAATCTTCCTCCTCCGAAGAAGAAGATGCCCCACAATCAAATCTTCTCGCCTTAACCGCTCCGGAAGACATCGACACCGGATCGGAATCGGAGCCAGACGACGGAAGGCTCACAATCTCGGGAAACGACCAAATAACGATAAGTGGTTAATCCGAAGTTGAATTGTCTAAATTAATAGCTTATCTCGTAACTTGGCAAAAGCTAAAATCCGGGTCGAGTCCCTCCGATAGGAAGTAAAACTCCTGAAAGAGGAAGCTGACTCTAGATCCTTGACCAAGAAGGTTCAAGAAGGAACCTCTACTCAAGTGGAAAAGCTTGAGAAAGAGAACTTCTCCTTGAAAACTCAAGTCAAGGAGCTCAGAGTGGCTTTAGAACGATTTACTTCGGGTTCCAAGGGTCTTGACATGATCCTTGGAAAACAAAAGTCCGTTCTTAATCGATCTGGGTTAGGGTATCGAACCAAGTCGAGACAACGGTCGTACTATGCTGTATTGAACCAACCTAGAGCCAAAGTTCAAGCATGGGTCCCCAAACTTTGCTTGAACAACCAAGCTGGACCAAACAAGTATTGGATCCCCAAGGACAAGATTCACATCTTGCCTAATCATTATCGTGGCTTTAGTCCAGGGGGAGCCAATTTAAAAATAATTTTCATAATTAGATAATTTTTTTAATTTTATTGCATGCTTGTTTGTTTATTTCTTTCTGTAAATTATTATGCTTAGACTTAGGACTAGTTAGACTAAGGACTAAAATGATTTAATTGAAATTTGAACAACATAGTATTGGGTGAAGGTGAGATGATAATACGTTAGGGAAGCCATTTTGGTGGAACTAGCCGAAGCTACCGATCCAAGACCCAAACTAGTTAGACTAAAATCTTTCAAGAAGTAACTTGAAGATGAATTTTCAATAAAAGACTTTGTTAAGGAAAGGGTTGATGATCCAATAAAGCTACGACCAAAGAAGACCTAGTGTCTCGCCAAGACCTGGAAGCCAATTATTGAAAATCAAATTCACTTTACTATTGTCAGATTTGAATCTAACATAAATTTCAATTAATCTTAGATTCAACCACTTTTCAAAATAAACTTAAAACTTAATTAAATTTTTTTAAAATTAATTCAACCGTTCAAAATTAACCATAATTTCAAATTAAAATCTTCATTTCTATTAAAACCTGTCTCACAAAACCCATAAGGTTAACGTGATTGATAACTATTGTTGAAAATCGAAATTTTTAAAGGGTCTAGTTGTAATTTTCCAAACTTGTTGGGCTTATTTGCAAAATTGTCAAAAAAAAATCAGTTATATAATCCCTCATCCTTAATCCCGTGCCCTAAAATCTCACCCGACCCCTTTTCCTTTGCTCTCGATGACGCACGCACGCGCCGACCCTTCGACCAGAGGCGGTTTCTCGCGAGCGACACTGCGATTTTCTTCGTCGACGCACCACCATCTCCTCCCTGTTCTTCTTCTTCCCCTTCACTGGTTTTGACGCCGAGTCGTGCCCTAACTCTTTTTCCTCTGGATCGAACTGTTGCTTCGCGTGGAAAATCCGAGGTCGACGATCAAGGTATTAACTTGGCTGTGAAAGAATAGAAATGGTTTGCTCTCCCTAATGTGTTTTGGATCTTGTACCATTTCTGTTTGTTTTGGAGTTTCCCTTTTTGTGTTCCAATTTGTGCCGTGAACCCTGGTGGGAGATTGGAATTTATTTTGATATTGTTTTGATGGAGTTGAAGTTGGATCTCATAGAGAAGAACCTTGATTTGAGTTGGCAGTAGGATTGTAGTGGGGTTTCTTTGAGATGTGCCGTGAACTATTGAAGAACACCTTCATGGATTTGTTTAGGAGCATGTGCTGATCTAAGGTTCTAGTGGATTTTCTTATTGGTTTTCGCATCTGATTTGTTGATGTCTTGTTTTTGGATATCTGTCATAAACTGTTTTAGTGGGGGATTTTGAATCAGATTAACTGTTAAATGTTTTGGTTTGAACTCTCATAGCTTAATCTGATTTAGAATGGTGGAGTCGTTATTGGGAAGCAACCTTATATCTCTAATACGTGAATATGAGGGTTTGATATGGTTGGATTAAGAGTTGTTCAATACTTATGAATTTCACCATGAGCTACCCTTGTAACATAATGGTTTAAGTTTTACTAGGGTTGATTCTTGTTATGATTAGTGAATAGTTTAGTTTTATTCTATTAATCTTATGAATAGCTAAATTTATGTCCTTGATACAGGACCCTGACTTTGGATTCGATCGGTTGATCGTGAAGAGGTTATTTCGGTCACGTTCTACAATTAAAAGGCGGGTATTTCTCCTTTGTACTCGAGTAGTCTTCTTTACCTTAAAAGCATGGCTTATTATGTCTGATAGGTTGCTTGACCTTGTTCTTTGTCGTTTGTTATTTAAACATCGCCGTTGAGACTTATTCTTCGTTGATCTTTGAGTATTCCTAATTTCGTATCTGTACAGTCCTCGGTTGGTTTTCTATTCTGTAAAGTGCCGTTTGTACGCGAGCACTTAGAAGTCCATTAAACACAGATAGGTTTATTTGGCATTAGAAATACCCTACCTAGTAGTGTAGGTGCATAATCGTTGGATTGCGATTTCTGGATTGATTGTATTGATGCATCGTATACTCGTTGGATTTTATTGCATCGTTGTTTCTCCGGTTGTTCGTGCATCGTATATCATGCACCATACTTGCACATTGCATACTAACGACTGTTGGCTTACATTTGGTTAAGTCGTCGTTAGTCATATTGTTGCTCGAGTCGCTCAACCACATGATGTCATGGTAGTGGTTAGAGTGCGAGTGTTTGTCCTGTCATGCCAGACAGTGACACCCTCACCGTTATTTTAGAGGGATGAGCTGTTGGTAGCTCACCCTCACTGTTGTTTTTCGAGGGATATATATATTGTAGCTGTTGATAGCTCCCCCGATGTACCGGGGTCTGGAGTGTGTGCTCCCCAGCATCCTGTCCACTCAACCACGCCTTATGTGGTATTATTGTTGTTGTTGGTTATTGTTGTTGTTGGAGTGGTACAGTTGTCACAGCCCTACCCACTCGGTCACACAGATGGGATGTGTTGACGGCTTGACTGGCGTCAGGAGTGACACATGTCATTGCATCATGTGCATACGTATTTCTTTTATGCATTTGCTTGTGTTTGATGCACTTATATGAGCTATGATTGTTGCACATGTTTGACATGCATGTATATCTTGATATTATTGTTATTGAGTTGTTTTATACGTGTTTAGTCGTTATTCGGACTTTATACCATGTCGAGTGATATATGTTATGCATGATTAGGTAAATTCTATAATTCTTATGGACTGTACACTTTTGAGTTCTCTACTCTGTTTATCCTTATTATGCCATGCTTATTTGTCTACTCATATACCCGCAGAGTCCGCCCGGACTTACCACCCCTGCTTCCCTTTTTGTTGTTTCAGGTAGCAGGTAGATGTTTTGCTTGGAGCCAGGAGATGATCCAGTTGCCAGTCCCTCAGTCCCAGTGTCGAGTTGAGTTATTTTCGGTATTCGGTTTAGTTATTTGTTTTCAGTACTCGGAGTCGTATTTTATTCGTTATTGGGTTTATTGTTATAAGAGACTTTTATGTTCTCTTTGGATTGTAGTTCATTTCAGTTTAAGGTGGTTGAGCCACCCATTATCTTATATGTTGATATAAAACTGCGTGGTTGTGATT
Organism: Boesenbergia rotunda; assembly: GCA_024364735.1. NCBI lineage: Eukaryota > Viridiplantae > Streptophyta > Magnoliopsida > Zingiberales > Zingiberaceae > Boesenbergia > Boesenbergia rotunda. Next base: position 269,742 of record JAGFNQ010006226.1, on the reverse strand, counting down.
TCTATATATATTATTGTGATGCCAGCCGCTTGTGGCTGAGCTATGGTGGTGAGATTTGATGTATAAATTGTCCCATATTGTCCGCCGTACAGGGGAGATGCTGCCCGATTTTCGAGGAAGCATGTGCCTCTGGGGGCGTGACAACTATAGACTGGGTGAGATGGTTAGGACCTAATCTAACTCAACCTTATCATGCTCCAAACTAATTCATTTGGTTTTGTACTGTTGTTAAGTAAAAACATTGAATCGTGTCTAAAAAACTCAATTTAGAGCTTAATTGATTTAATTGTTGTTTGATCAAAATAAGTCAAACTTGGTCAAAATAGTCAACTCTAGTCAAACGGTCAAACTGGTCAATAGTCAAACCCCGGTCAACACGGGCGCCCGTGACTGTCGGGCACCCCCAACTTTATCTTCGACCAAGACAGCTAAAGCTGTCAAACCCGACACTCCTGACCCAGGCGCCCATGACCTATCGGGGGGTTAGATCTTTGTCTTCATCCTAGGTAGTCACGTCTGCCAAAAGCTGACTACTGACTCGGGCGCCTGTGACCTTACGGGCGCCCCAATGAACATGGGCGCCCGGCCCTTCACGGGCGCCCATATAACTCTATATAAGGAGCATGGCTCCCTCTTCTTTCCCCACACCAAAATCGAAATCCTCCTTCACTTCTCTTCTTCCCAAGGCGCCCGGACGCTCATTCCTCGTCTTCAAACGCTCTATTTCGAAAATGCCGCCCCGGTATCAATTTTATTACGCATTTTCAAGTAAATTCTTTTTATTATTTCGCTTATTAAATGCATAATTCTCCTTTACATATTTAGAAAACGTCGCGTCTCTCAACCTAACCCCGTGGCCAAACCTAGTCCCGACCCATGGTTCCCCAACTTGGAATTGTTTAACAGATTTGCCCAAACAACCTATAAGCCTATAAAGACTAGCTTCCTAAATAGACAATTCTTTACCCAATCTTGCCCCTTAGCTATGGATGCGATCAACTTCTATCAACTAGATCATCTAGTCTTCTGCACACATCTTGTGAACTCGACCCTGTGTGCAGAATTTACAATAACCTAGTCAAAATTGATGACCTGCTCTACTCTACCACCGTACAAGGCACTCCCCTAACCATTTCTCCAACTTTGTTTAATCGGTTTCTCGGACTACGACAGTCGCAGTCTACCTTTTCCTGTTATCCTCCGGCCGACCCTCCCTTTGCACCCCTCTATTCGCACATCACTCTAGACACTCTTTACTCCTACTTATTTGGAGATGTGCGGAACCCGTTAGAACAACGATTTCAGTCCGATGACCTCCGAGTCCAAGATTATGCCCTCTACCGATTTATAGTTCGTTGTGTACTCCCACTCACCACCCGAGATGTCGCGACCATGCGACCGTTTCACACTTTTCTACTCTACGCCATGATTCATCAGCTAGACATAGACATAGGCCTCCACATATTCCACACCATTATTTACGCATCGAGCATATCTACTTACGATCGAGTACGTACGCCCTACTGCCATATTATCACCACCCTTCTTCACCACCATGGTCGCGACATTACTGCTGGGGAGATTACTCGATGACTGAGTTTGATGAAATAGGGTTTAGAAACTTCTCTTTAGCGGGGATAGACGTTTCGACCACGGGAGTCCTATCATGGAGATGAGAGAGGGCTAGATGGCAGGATGACTCTGACGAGGAGGTGGAGGTAGACATAGCCGATCTCGCTGCCGAGATCAACGAGCACCTACAGGAGCCTCCTCCACTGACCACCGATCAACGCATTATACTATTGCAGACAGAGGTGCACAGCCTCAGGGAGGAGATCGAGGCCCATCACGTTGAGCACATGGACACCCTCTGAGCTGATCGAGAGACAAACGACGCACGATACAATGAAATGATGTCGTTGTTTTGATCTTAGCAGCCTGGCTCATTCGACCCTCCTGGCCCTTCTTCTTATATCATTTTTAGCTATCTCAGTGTATTGTAGACTATTTGACTATCCCTACTGAGTAGGGTTGACTTGTGCTTGACTATGGTTTGACTTTGCTGGTCCTACTGTTGACCAGATGACTCTCATGCATTTATCAGATTTACTGGTTGATTACTTGTCATTTCAATTAGTATGCTAAGTCAGATACTTATAATGTTATGCTTAGTAGAATAGAACTGCTCTACATGTATTTTTTTTAAAATTATTTTATTTCTTATCTGTTATTTAATATGTTTGAAAAAACATTTTTGTCTTGAAATTTAAAATGATTTTTTGACTTAGTTTTTTAAAAAAAACTTACCCCCTTCAAAACTAGAGCTTTTTTTTCGCAAATGGACTTAGCTTAGGCCCTAACCCTAGAACTGCATGCACCTATAGATCTAGAAGCTAGAATCTCACAAGCACCTTAGGGTATTTTTGATTGATAACCTAGACTGGGTTGAGATGCTTAGGTTTATACCTTGATTCAAGATGCTTTAAGTCAGTGCATCTGCAGTAATTAGGGCAATAAATACCAAATGAACAGTAATCAGGTTAAGTGTCAAGCTTAGAAAATCTAACTTGATCAGATCACATAACTTGACTAACCCTAGCGAAAGCTACTGTTTATGACAGTTAGTAAGTAGCTAACTGGGTTAGACAGGACCCGAAAGAGAAAATCTAAATTGGTTTGGTCCAGTTTATGCTTAGAATTGGTTCAATACATAACTTCACTTTCTCTACTCTATTTTTTGCTATAATAATTTTTTGATATATGGCAAAGGGGGAGAGAAAGGAAAGGAGAGAAAAGAAGTTTTTTAAATTCTAATTTTTTTTCAAAAACTGTTATCTCCTTTTTCAGAAAGTAAAATAACGAAAATACTTATTTTCAAATCTGAAGCATCTTTTGAAAATTTTCTAAGTGCTTAACTCAAAAATTTATTTTGAAAATTTTCTAAGTGCTTAACTCAAATTTATTTTGAAAATTTTTCTAAGTGCGTAACTCAAAAAAATTCTAAGTACTTAACTCAAAAATTGTTTTGGAAATCTTTTCAAAGTGTTCAACTTAAATTTTTTATAAGTATCTAACTTGAAAATCCTTTTTGAAAATTTTATAAGTGTTGAAAATCTGAAAAATCTTTTGGCAAATTTTTTTTGGGATAGTCAAGGACTTAGAAGTGGTTTCAAAAAACCTCACTTATTTTTGAAAAACTCAGGGGGAGAATTTTTTCAGGGGGAGGAAATTAAATATCTTTTACATTGCTTGTTTCTTTAACTTAACTTTTTGAACCGTGTTGCCATAAATAAAAAAGGGAGAGATTGTTAGTGTACGCAGCACCTAAGTCAAACCTGTGTTTTGATAATGGCAAAGAGTTCAGAAGTTAAAATGTAATTGTGATCTAACAAGCTTACTGAGCGTGCAGGAAAAGTCCTAGGTACACTAGCAAGAAGTCGTGGCAAAGGGCTGGGCAAAGAAGTCATAGTCGAGGACTGAGCAAGAAGACCTGACCGGAAGTCGTGCAAAGAAGTCCTGGTCGAGGACTGGGCAAGAAGTCCTGGCAAGGAGCTAGGCACTGAAGACCTGACCGGAAGTTGGACACGAAGACCTGGTCAGGTGGATTGGGCAAAAGTCCAATCGGAGGAGCTGGATGGCAAAAGGTAAACTCTCCTGAGAGGAGTAGGTGAGGACGCGTTCCCCGTCGAGGGAACAGTAGGCGTCGGTTAGACCTAGGGTTCCATTTGGGAGACCCGAAGTCAGAACCAAGACAGCTACGGCTGTAACTAATGGCTAACACATTTACTTGTTGTGTTTTGGAACTAACCTGAGTTGCAGGATCGAAGGACTGGTCTTCTGCAAGTAAGGTGCCTCACTGGGGCTAGGCGCCCGGATGGACTCAGGCGCCCGTATGGATACGGGCGCCCCAGTGTAAAGGCAAACACCAAACCACAACAGCGAAGCCTCTGGACCAAGGCAGGTCAGGTGCCCATGAGGTCACGGGCGCCCCCATCAGCTCAGGCGCCCAAGTGGAGATGGATAAGCACTGACCGAGCCTGCGGATAAGCGATCGCGCTGGGAAGGCCACGTGTTAGGCGCCCCCATCGACACAGGCACCTGTATGGGTGCTATAAAAGGGGGTTCACCCCTAAGGCTTCAACATCCATTGCTCTCAACGCTCCAGACACTTTCGCTCAAGCGCTGTGCTTCGACAAACTTCGACTTCGAGATTCAGCGCCGACGACGACCATCTGCTCCGAAATTCGATCCACCTCGGGCGTCGGTAAACGTTAATTACGAAAGTGTTGTTAATTTCAATATCCAATTCTATATCTGTACTATCAATCTATAAAAGCTTTCCCGAATATAGAATTGCCCAAAGTAAATGGTCAAGGACCGTGGGCCTTGGAGTAGGAGCCGACCGCGACTCCGAACCAAGTAAAACAACCTGTGTTCGCGATTTGTTTCTTATTTTCCGCTGTGTATTTTCTCTAAGTGTTCCGAAAAATTTGACAACGATATTCACCCCCCCCCTATCGTTTTCTCCGATCCAACACTTCCTCCCCCCTTGCACAGCGGTCTCTCACCAATACACGCCACAAGCCATACGAAGCAACGACAGTAAAGGCTAGCGGTTCCTCGGGATGACCAATCAGCGTCGTTGACGTGCTGCCCTCTCATTGCTTATAGATGTGCAGCTCCTCCCAATAAAAGTGGGTGCAACGGCACCCTTCAGCCTCCATGCCCTATCTGCCTCCAAGCATCCTCATTCTCCTGCTGCTCATCTTGCTGCCGCGCCTCCTTTTACGAGGGTAAGTCTCCTTCTGATTTCTCTTCTCCTCCATCCTCATGGGTCCAGTGGAGAAGAAGAAGAAAACATGAGGCGACGACGAGGGCTCCTTGGGGGAACTAGGATATCACACGGAGTGGTACGATACCATCTCTTCTAGGGTTAGGGTGGAATCCCTCCAGGCCGCCTGCCGGAGATATGGTATCCCAGAAGGCTAAGAGATGAGAGTTCTGGCCTTAGGCCAATCACCTGTAGAAACCCCTAAGGGTTTCTTGACTTTCTTTCTAGGGCAGGTAGAGCTAGGGCTTCGTTTCCCTATCCCCCCTTTTGCATGAATGTTGCTAAATACTTCGGTATCCCTCTTCAACAAATGGCTCCAAATGCCTTTGCTCAGATGGGTGGAGCTTTTGTCCTTTTCAAACTTTTTGACATTCCTCTGACCCCGAGCTTCTTCCATTTTTTCTTTGTTCCGGTCGGGTCCCGAGGGGCATTTGGCTTTACTGCCTGTTTTGGACATAGGTTTCTGGGGGCTCTTCCCTCCTCCCACAAGAGATAGAAGGAATGATTCTTCTATATCCAACTCCTTGAGCGACCCTTCAGTCCTATCCACTGGACGGAAAGCCTGCCACCTATCCCAGACCTCGGTGACTTCCAGCAAGACGCAGATTATCAGAGGGCTAGGGGTATCCTGGTAGGGATGGAGTTCCACGGCCTCCAACTGGTGCAATACGAGGAGCTCCTTTATCGGGTCAAGCTTAGTCCGAAAGTCACGAGACTTAGCCCAGTCTTCGTAAGTTACCTTTTGTTTTGTAGGTTTCCTTGTTAATGCTAACTGATGCCCTTTTGTCTCTATTTTGTAGACGACGTTATGTTTTCTCGAGCTTGAACCGGATCCTAAAGTGGGACCAGGCCAACGAACAAGCGCTGATTTCCGCTTCAGCTTCTTCCACCCCTGTGGGCGCTTCCGTTGAGGGTTGCGAGGAAGTGGCTGAGCCCTTGGGAGGCCAGGAAACCCCGGAGGCTTCCCAGGATCTTGGAGCATCAGAACTGCCGACGGGCCCTGAAGGGGGTTCAACTGCCTCTCCTGCCAAGGCGTCAGAGGGATAAGTTGCACCCCCTCCCTCTGTCGCACCCTCAGAGACCCAAGCTATCGAGAAAAGACGGCGGAAGTGTTGGGACCGGGTGCATGTTGACATGGATGCGTGTTCATAATTTTAAAATTAATTACGTGCAGCGGAAGGTTTAGCATAAATAATTTTTCAAATTATTTAACCACATATCTAAGCATGCAACCTTATCTTGTGTAGACATGATCATATATTTAAAATTTTGCAGAAACGTAAACTAATTTACTTGTTACCTCGCGTAACACGAAGGAAGGGACGAGATCCAACCGTAAGCGTCCCTCAGAAGCTCCGCCTCTATTCGCGTGCACGCCGAGTATCTTCGGGATGACTTCGCAAAGTCACGAGTTTCGTGTTCTCGAGAACTACTAGATTCTTCGAGAACGTGACAAAAACCAAGAGAGAAGTAATCACATCGGAAAAACTCACCACCAAGGTTGGCCGGAATCACAATTCCGGCGAGAAGGAGGAAGATGACTTGCGCCCAATCCCAAGGTGATGATGGCCGGAGAGGAAGATCGTCCCAACGGAAGAACTTCGTCGCCTCGGTGCTTCTCCTTGTGCTCACGGCAAGAAGAAAGGGGGAGAGGCTTGTGGCCGGCCAAGAGGAAGAAGGGAGGAAAGGGAGAGAGCCCAAGCAAGAATACTTGGATTATTTCGAATTAATTCCAAGCCTTGCCTTGGGTCCTTTATATAGTGGTCTCTCAACCGCCAAGTCTCTTTTTTCTTATGGAATAAATTTTCATAAGAAATTTATCATATAAATTTTCTATGACTTATTCCATCATGCCAAGTCTTGATTTTATATCATGGTTAAAATCATATTTTAATTCATGATAAAAATCAACCAAGTCTCTTTTTTTCTTATGGAATAAATTTTCATAAGAAATTTATCATATAAATTTCTTTATATAAATTTCTTTATCATGGTAAATCAATCCATGATTGATTTTATAAAATAAAATAAACCAATCCATGGTTCATTTTAATTTCCATAAAAAATAAATTTCTTTATATAAATTTATTTATCATAGTAAATCAATCCATGATTGATTTTATAAAATAAAATAAACCAATCCATGGTTCATTTTAATTTCCATGAAAAATAAATTTTATATAAATTTCTTTATATAAATTTCTTTATAATCCATAATTTTATAAAACAAACCACACTTGATTTATTTTATAAATTGAACCAAACAATTTGGTTCCCTCCCTTTGTTGTGGCCGGCCAAGCAAAGAGGGTGGGGACCCTCTTGGCCGGCCTATCTAGGCCACGCCCAATGAATTAAACTCATTTAATTCATCTATTAAGTCTTCAAAAGACTTAGCCATTTTACGCTTCCGATGCGTCTCTGAAAAATTCAGATTCGACTTATCGTTTGGCTCAACCAAACCTAATCTCTCTTGATTGGAAAATCCAATTTTCAACTCGTTTTAAATCCCTCGGATTACTCGTAGTGCGTGTGACTAAATAGGCTTTCGATTTATGTTGGCCGTCTATAATTAACCAATTATAGAACGATCATGAGTGACACCTAGTAGTACATCATGATCCCCAATTAATCGAAAGATCAACGGTTGACCTCAGAAACAATTCTGAAACCCTTCAGCAACTATAATGAATCGTGCCCCATTCCCTTCACCATCTTATACCCACTTGGTTTAGGACATGGTCTATGTGTGTCAGTCCCCACTAGGCTGACTACGTCACACCTAGCCCAAGTAACATTTTCTCGTCCTACGGATTCTAATTACTCTCATGTATTTAAGAGATTCATACTCTGAACATGTCATGCTCTGGCTAGAGGCTTCGAGTAACAATCCGACGATAGGCCTTGGGTATACATCTCCTCGCAAGGAGTGGTGAATCCATTGTAGGCTGTTCAAACATCTTCGGGCACTTCGGCTTATACCCAATCATCCTGGGTCCACACCTCCTTGGAGATGCTTGCTTAAGATGTCAAAGTATAAGTCTCCATGACCAAGATGACTTGAACACCGCAAGTCAAAGGAACATCGCACTTAAGCTGCAGTAAGAACTTCACTGACATGTCTATATGTAGACTACCATATAAAGTTTTACAGCCAGTCACTCCAATGAACTAGTTCCCTTAACTAGCATTCATGTTTATCTCCAGACATCCCAATGTCACCAGCCAGTGAGAATCAGCTGATTAGAGAATAACCCATGCTAGTCTCAACAGAATTGATAGTGTCCGTTTTTATCAATTCATCGACTAGGGACAATTTCAATACTTCACAATTGCACATGTAGAGATAATCACTAGTTGTGAATTCATCACAAATTCTCTCATGCTGTGAATTGTATTGCGGACATTCAGTAAATGAGTTTAAGATCTCAATCAAATACATAAACATGTATACTCAAATAGTGAATATTCATTTATTAAAATAAATGATTACAATCATAAGGCGATTGCCTTAGGACACTTTTCTCATATCACTAACAAACTCCCACTTGGCCTAATGCCAATCGCTACGGTATCCAATACCACAGGCTCTAACATGACCCTCAAACTTGCTTTGAGGCAAGACCTTAGTTAAAGGATCCGCTAAATTCCTTTCAGTGGGAATTTTCTCAATTTGTATATCATTCCTACTTATAATCTCTCTGATCAGATGATAGCGGCCAAGCACATGTTTGGATCGCTGATGAGACCTTGGTTCCTTTGCTTGTGCAATAGCTCCATTGTTGTCACAATAAACCGGTATTGCTTCATCAATGGTTGGAACCACACCAAGTTCTGAGACGAACTTCTTGATCCAGACTGCTTCCTTTGCTGCTTCCGAAGCTGCAATATATTCCCCTTCCGTGGTAGAATCCGCTACGGTGTCTTGCTTGGAACTCTTCCAACTTATTGCGCCTTCATTCAAAATAAATACGTATCCAGACTGAGATTTGGAGTCATCCTTATCTGTCTGGAAACTGGCATCTGTATACCCACGTATTACCATATCACCTTCTCCATATATTAGGAACACATCCTTAGTTCTTCTTAAGTACTTGAGGATTGTCTTGACAGCCGCCCAATGATCCATTCCTGGATCAGACTGGTATCTGCTTGTGACGCTCAGAGCATACGATACATCGGGCCTAGTACATAACATAGCATACATGATAGATCCTATCGCGGATGCATAAGGAATCTTATTCATGCAAATCCTCTCGTCTTCTGTGCGCGGACACATAGACTTCGAAAGGTTGATCCCATGCCTGATGGGAAGGTAACCTTTCTTGGATTCCGACATGCTAAACCCTTTTAGCACTCGGTCTATATATGTAGACTGCAAAAGACCAAGCAATCGTTTTGATCTATCTCTATAGATTCTAATCCCAAGGATATAGGTTGCTTCTCCCAGGTCTTTCATGGAGAAAGTTTTGGACAACCAAATTTTAACTGACTGTAAGACTGATATATCGTTTCCTATAAGTAATATGTCATCGACATATAACATTAGGAATACGACTGCACTCCCACTAACCTTCTTGTACACACAAGGTTCGTCAGGATTTTGTGAGAAATCAAACTCTTTGATTGTCTCATCAAAACGGATGTTCCAGCTCCTGGATGCTTGCTTTAGTCCATATATGGATCGTCGAAGCTTGCATACTTTGGTTTTATCAACCGATGTGAAACCTTCAGGTTGTATCATGTATACATCCTCAAGCAGGTTTCCATTAAGGAAAGCTGTTTTCACATCCATTTGCCATATCTCATAATCATAATGAGCTGCTATGGCCAGGAGCATCCGAATGGATTTAAGCATAGCTACTGGCGAATAGGTTTCGTCATAATCAATTCCTTGTTTCTGACGATATCCTTTTGCCACTAATCTAGCCTTAAAGGTAACAACATTACCTTCCATGTCAGTTTTCTTCTTGAAAACCCACTTGCACCCTATGGGCTTAATCCCTTCAGGTGGGTTAACCAAGTCCCATACTTGATTTTGTACATGGAATCCATTTCCGACTTCTGGCTTCAAGCCATTTATCCCTTTCTGAATTTTCAGAACATCTTCATAACTGATAGGTTCGTCATCGTTAATGAGTAACACGTCGTTCGATTCACTTATGAGAAATCCGTATCTCTCTGGAATATTGCGTGTCCTATCAGACCTACGAAGAAGTGGTGTTGTTTTAGGTTCAACTGATAGCTCATCATTATGAGTTATTGGTTGTGGGTCTAGACTAGGTGTCTCTGTAATGTCTATTGGAGTTTCTTGAACTTCTTCAAGTTCAATGCTACTCCCACTGTTTTCTTGTAAAAGAAATTCTTTTTCTAGAAATACAGCATGCCTTGAAACAAACACCTTTTGTTCCAAGGGATGATAGAATTGGTAACCCTTCGTTTCCTTAGGGTATCCAATAAATAGACATTTATCAGACTTAGCATCCAATTTGTCTGATACAGTCCGCTTTACATAAGCAGGACAACCCCATATCTTTAGGTGAGATAAATGAGGTTTCTTACTATTCCACGTCTCATATGGAGTAGTAGAGACTACCTTGGTCGGGACTCTGTTTAGCAAGTAAACAGCTGTCTTAAGCGCATAGCCCCAAAAGGATTTTGGAAGAGTTGCATGATTCATCATAGATCTAACCATGTCCATCAAGGTTTGGTTACGCCTCTCAGATACACCATTATGCTGTGGTGTATATGGCGGAGTCCATTGAGACAATATCCCATTGTCCCTAAGATAATCTTGAAACTCTTGACTTAAGTATTTACCACCCCGATCGGATCGAAGTATCTTAATACTTTTGCCAAGCTGTTTCTCTATTTCACTTCTGAACTCTTTGAATTTCTCAAAAGCTTCAGATTTGTGTTTCATTAAGAACACATACCCGAATCGTGAGTGATCATCGATAAAGGTAATGAAGTAGTCATAGCCTCCTTGTGCAAGAGTTGACATTGGTCCACATACATCAGTATGTATTATACCAAGCAATTCTCCCACTAGTTTACCTTTTCCGAAAAAGGGTAATTTGGCCATTTTACCTTTTAAGCATGATTCACATGTATCAAATGAACCGGGTTCAAATGATTCCAGAATTCCACATCGGTGTAATTTGGTCATGCGTTTCTTGCTTACATGACCAAGACGACAATGTCACTTATAGGAGTCTATTTGTTTATCTATTCGAGCACGTTTGTTGCTAACTTCGATATTGAAAACATCACCGGATAAATCTAACGTGTAGATACCATTGCATAAAGTTCCGGTCCCATAAAGAACACCATTTAAAGTTATGTAACAACAATTGTTACTAAAAGTTAAATGGTAACCCTTTTCATTCAAGCATGAAATAGATACAATGTTCTTTATTAACGAAGGAACAAAATAACAATTATCCAATTCTAAGACAAGTCCAGTAGGGAGCTTTAGCAAATATGTTCCGATGGCAATAGCAGCAATCTTTGCTCCATTTCCAACTCGCAAATTCGCTTCTCCCTTGACGAGTCTTCTTCTATTCCTTAGCCCCTGTATGTCATTACATATATGTGAGCTACACCCAGTATCAAGTACCCAGGTGTACGAGGAAATAGAGTGACATTCAATAACGAAGATGCCTGAAGAGGATGGGGCATCGGATGCCTTCTTCTTCAAGGACTCAAGATAAACCTTGCAGTTTCTTCGCCAGTGGCCCTCCTTGCCACAGTGATGGCAAGTGCCTTTTGGTGCTTTTCAATCCTTTTGTCCTTAGTTAACTTATTGGTGTCCAAAATGGAACGCAAATTCAGAGAAGACATGATCAGTGATTATCCTAGAAATACAAATTGAGGTTATGTGATGAGAATGATAAAGAATGCATCAATATACATTATTAAATCCTATTTATTTTTCGAATTGAATAACCCTTTTTATCAATTCGGGAGATCGTAGGAACATCTCCAAATAGGTTGATATCCAACCATAGATAAGAACAACCATGGCTGGGCCATCAAGTTATTCTTAGCTATGAAGGTAGGTAATTATACCGATTACATATTACATATATGTAACTATCACATTATGCTATCAACTAATTGAATGTTTGCATAAATATTGGGTTGTTAACTCATTAACAAGTATGCAACAATATACATAGCACCCAACTGCACCTCTCTTTACATCGACCTTGGCTGTGGCACAACAAATCGATGCTCCAAGCTTAAGGCTGACCCATTAATCAAGAAATAGTTTTAATATGGTTGGAGCTCATTCAACCGTTTAGTCAGGCTTGGATGTGTCCAACAACCAAAACTAAGGATTGACCTCTGACTCCAACTATATTAATCATAAACTAATTCCATGGTTTTGAACATGTTGAGGTTCAAGCCGGGCATGGATGTGTCCATCACCCAAACGAGAAACAAAACTCCGGTTCTAAACCATATTAATGGAAGGTGTTGGCCTTAATATTTTGTAAGGGGTTTTGGGTCTCATCCTTTTCTTTTAAGCACATTCATGACATATAATTATGTCATGTCTAACGATTTCCTTAATAAAGTATGTATGTGACTTAATTTATCAAGTCTCATTAATTGAATTAGGAACAGATTTCCTAATTCTAATTTCATACTTTATTCAAGGAATTGTTTTGGGAAACAATTTCCTAAATTGTCATAATCAATTTCGGAAATAATATGTTTAAGACTTTGATTTCTCTAAATCAAATCTTATTAAATTAAGAGACAGATTCCCTTAATTCAACCACATATTATTTTCATGAAAATCTTATTTAAGGAAATATACTCTATAGGAAAAATTTTCCTAATTAATTTTGAGAAATAATATGTAAGAGCATCACCTCATAAATCAAATAAGAAAATTATCGTTGGAAATCACCTCAAAAATTTTCAAGATTTGATCACTATTTTATTTATGGAAAATTAATATCAATAAATAATTAATTTGGACGGCTCCCCGAGGCTCAATCCAAAATAAGAATTTATTGATAATATAATTTGGACGCTCCCCGAAGGCTCAATCCAAATTAAACATTTGACAATTTAAATTCAATTTAGGAAATTTAATTATAACAACTAACTTTAAATTGGACGGCTCCCCGAGGCTCAATCCAAAATAAAGAATTTTGTAAATAATTTAATTTCCAATTATGAATTTAAATGCCAATTAATATTCCCATAATTTGTCTAGACTTTCTTGAAAGAAAGTGCCCAAAATTGCGAGCTTTCCATAA
>JAGFNQ010006226.1:178950-242219 GCA_024364735.1 Boesenbergia rotunda | reverse complement strand
CCAATGATCCATTCCTGGATCAGACTGGTATCTGCTTGTGACGCTCAGAGCATACGATACATCGGGCCTAGTACATAACATAGCATACATGATAGATCCTATCGCGGATGCATAAGGAATCTTATTCATGCAAATCCTCTCGTCTTCTGTGCGCGGACACATAGACTTCGAAAGGTTGATCCCATGCCTGATGGGAAGGTAACCTTTCTTGGATTCCGACATGCTAAACCTTTTAGCACTCGGTCTATATATGTAGACTGCAAAAGACCAAGCAATCGTTTTGATCTATCTCTATAGATTCTAATCCCAAGGATATAGGTTGCTTCTCCCAGGTCTTTCATGGAGAAAGTTTTGGACAACCAAATTTTAACTGACTGTAAGACTGATATATCGTTTCCTATAAGTAATATGTCATCGACATATAACATTAGGAATACGACTGCACTCCCACTAACCTTCTTGTACACACAAGGTTCGTCAGGATTTTGTGAGAAATCAAACTCTTTGATTGTCTCATCAAAACGGATGTTCCAGCTCCTGGATGCTTGCTTTAGTCCATATATGGATCGTCGAAGCTTGCATACTTTGGTTTTATCAACCGTTGTGAAACCTTCAGGTTGTATCATGTATACATCCTCAAGCAGGTTTCCATTAAGGAAAGCTGTTTTCACATCCATTTGCCATATCTCATAATCATAATGAGCTGCTATGGCCAGGAGCATCCGAATGGATTTAAGCATAGCTACTGGCGAATAGGTTTCGTCATAATCAATTCCTTGTTTCTGACGATATCCTTTTGCCACTAATCTAGCCTTAAAGGTAACAACATTACCTTCCATGTCAGTTTTCTTCTTGAAAACCCACTTGCACCCTATGGGCTTAATCCCTTCAGGTGGGTTAACCAAGTCCCATACTTGATTTTTGTACATGGAATCCATTTCCGACTTCTTGGCTTCAAGCCATTTATCCCTTTCTGAATTATTCAGAACATCTTCATAATTGATAGGTTCGTCATTGTTAATGAGTAACACGTCGTTCGATTCACTTATGAGAAATCCGTATCTCTCTGGAATATTGCGTGTCCTATCAGACCTACGAAGAAGTGGTGTTGTTTTAGGTTCAACTGATAGCTCATCATTATGAGTTATCGGTTGTGGGTCTAGACTAGGTGTCTCTGTAATGTCTATTGGAGTTTCTTGAACTTCTTCAAGTTCAATGCTACTCCCACTGTTTTCTTGTAAAAGAAATTCTTTTTCTAGAAATACAGCATGCCTTGAAACAAACACCTTTTGTTCCAAGGGATGATAGAATTGGTAACCCTTCGTTTCCTTAGGGTATCCAATAAATAGACATTTATCAGACTTAGCATCCAATTTGTCTGATATAGTCCGCTTTACATAAGCAGGACAACCCCATATCTTTAGGTGAGATAAATGAGGTTTCTTACTATTCCACGTCTCATATGGAGTAGTAGAGACTACCTTGGTCGGGACTCTGTTTAGCAAGTAAACAGCTGTCTTAAGCGCATAGCCCCAAAAGGATTTTGGAAGAGTTGCATGATTCATCATAGATCTAACCATGTCCATCAAGGTTCGGTTACGCCTCTCAGATACACCATTATGCTGTGGTGTATATGGCGGAGTCCATTGAGACAATATCCCATTGTCCCTAAGATAATCTTGAAACTCTTGACTTAAGTATTCACCACCCCGATCGGATCGAAGTATCTTAATACTTTTGCCAAGCTGTTTCTCTACTTCACTTCTGAACTCTTTGAATTTCTCAAAAGCTTCAGATTTGTGTTTCATTAAGAACACATACCCGAATCGTGAGTGATCATCGATAAAGGTAATGAAGTAGCTATAGCCTCCTTGTGCAAGAGTTGACATTGGTCCACATACATCAGTATGTATTAGACCAAGCAATTCTCCCACTGGTTTACCTTTTCCGGAAAAGGGTAATTTGGCATCTTGCCTTTTAGGCATGATTCGCATGTATCAAATGAACCGGGTTCAAATGATTCCAGAATTCCACATCGGTGTAATTTGGTCATGCGTTTCTTGCTTATATGGCCAAGACGACAATGCTACATATAGGAGTCTATTTGATTATCTATTCGAGCACGTTTGTTGCTAACTTCGATATTGAAAATGTCACCGGATAAATCTAACGTGTAGATACCATTGCATAAAGTTCCGGTCCCATAAAGAACACCATTTAAAGTTATGTAACAGCAATTGTTACTAAAAGTTAAATGGTAACCCTTTTCATTCAAGCATGAAATAGATACAATGTTCTTTATTAACGAAGGAACAAAATAACAATTATCCAATTCTAAGACAAGTCCAGTAGGGAGCTTTAGCAAATATGTTCCGATGGCAATAGCAGCAATCTTTGCTCCATTTCCAACTTGCAAATTCGCTTCTCCCTTGACGAGTCTTCTTCTATTCCTTAGCCCCTGTATGTCATTACATATATGTGAGCTACACCCAGTATCAAGTACCCAGGTGTACGAGGAAATAGAGTGACATTCAATAACGAAGATGCCTGAAGAGGATGGGGCATCGGATGCCTTCTTCTTCAAGGACTCAAGATAAACCTTGCAGTTTCTTCGCCAGTGGCCCTCCTTGCCACAATGATGGCAAGTGCCTTTTGGTGCTTTTTCAATCCTTTTGTCCTTAGTTAACTTATTGGTGTCCAAAATGGAACGCAAATTCAGAGAAGACATGATCAAGTGATTATCCTAGAAATACAAATTGAGGTTATGTGATGAGAATGATAAAGAATGCATCAATATACATTCATTAAATCCTATTTATTTTTCGAATTGAATAACCCTTTTTATCAATTCGGGAGATCGTAGGAACATCTCCAAATAGGTTGATATCCATCCATAGATAAGAACAACCATGGCTGGGGCCATCAAGTTATTCTTAGCTATGAAGGTAGGTAATTATACCGATTACATATTACATATATGTAACTATCACATTATGCTATCAACTAATTGAATGTTTGCATAAATCATTGGGTTGTTAACTCATTAACAAGTATGCAACAATATACATAGCACCCAACTGCACCTCTCTTTACATCGACCTTGGCTGTGGCACAACAAATCGATGCTCCAAGCTTAAGGCTGACCCATTAATCAAGAAATAGTTTTAATATGGTTGGAGCTCATTCAACCATTTAGTCAGGCTTGGATGTGTCCAACAACCAAAACTAAGGATTGACCTCTGACTCCAACTATATTAATCATAAACTAATTCCATGGTTTGAACATGTCGAGGTTCAAGCCGGGCATGGATGTGTCCATCAACCCAAACGAGAAACAAAACTCTGGTTCTAACCATATTAATGGAAGGTGTTGGCCTTAATATTTTGTAAGGGGTTTTGGGTCTCATCCTTTTCTTTTAAGCACATTCATGACATATAATTATGTCATGTTCTAACGATTTCCTTAATAAAGTATGTATGTGACTTAATTTATCAAGTCTCATTAATTGAATTAGGAACCGGATTTCCTAATTCTAATTTCACACTTTATTCAAGGAATTGTTTTGGGAAACAATTTCTAAATTGTCATAATCAATTTCGGAAATAATATGTTTAAGACTTTGATTTCTCTAAATCAAATCTTATTAAATTAAGAGACAGATTCCCTTAATTCAACCACATATTATTTTCATGAAAATCTTATTTAAGGAAATATACTCTATAGGAAAAATTTTCCTAATTAATTTTGGAGACAATAATATGTAAGAGCATCACCTCATAAATCAAATAAGAAAATTATCGTTTGACAATCACCTCAAAAATTTCTAAGATTTGATCACATATTTTATTTATGGAAAATTAATATCAATAAATAACTTAATTTGGACGGCTCCCCGAGGCTCAATCCAAAATAAGAATTTATTGATAATATAATTTGGACGGCTCCCCGAGGCTCAATCCAAATTAAACATTTGACAATTTAAATTCAATTTAGGAAATTTAATTATAACAACTAACTTTAAATTAGACGGCTCCCCGAGGCTCAATCCAAAATAAAGAATTTTGTAAATAATTTAATTTCTAATTATGAATTTAAATGTCAATTAATATTCCCATAATTTGTCTAGACTTTCATGAAAGAAAGTGCCCAAAATTGCGAGCTTTCCATAAATGGAAAGTTTCCAAAAATAAAAAATTTTCAGAATAATTGTAAGTTTCTGGTACAAAGAAAACTTACGTATTTCCAAAATTAAAAAAATACCAAAATAGGAAATTTCCAAAATTGGAAAGTTTCCAAAAATGGAAAGTTTTCACAATTATCATAAAATTTCAGAAACAGGGATATTTCAAAAGTTTGTGGAATTTCATGAGGATTTCCAAACCTTGAAATTCCTAAATCGGAAATTTACCATAATTGGAAAGTTTCCATAATTGGAAAATTTTCCAAAATTGAGATCATGACAAAGTTTTCCGCAAAACAATTATATGATTATGTCAAACACTAACCGACTCTGATACCACTGTTGAGACCGGGTGCATGTTGACATGGATGCGTGTTCATAATTTTAAAATTAATTACGTGCAGCGGAAGGTTTAGCATAAATAATTTCTCAAATTATTTAACCACACATCTAAGCATGCAACCTTATCTTGTGTAGACATGATCATATATTTAAAATTTTGCAGAAAGTAAACTAATTTACTTGTTACCTCGTGTAACTCGAAGGAAGGGACGAGATCCAACCGTAAGCGTCCCTCAGAAGCTCCGCCTCTATTCGCGTCCACGCCGAGTATCTTCGGGATGACTTCGCAAAGCCACGAGTTTCGTGTTCTCGAGAACTACTAGATTCTTCGAGAACGTGACAAAAACCAAGAGAGAAGTAATCACATCGGAAAAACTCACCACCAAGGTTGGCTGGAATCACAATTCCGGCGAGAAGGAGGAAGATGACTTGCGCCCAATCCCAAGGTGATGATGGCCGGAGAGGAAGATCGTCCCAACGGAAGAACTTCGTCGCCTCGGTGCTTCTCCTTGTGCTCACGGCAAGAAGAAAGGGGGAGAGGCTTGTGGCCGGCCAAGAGGAAGAAGGGAGGAAAGGGAGAGAGCCCAAGCAAGAATACTTGGATTATTTCGAATTAATTCCAAGCCTTGCCTTGGGTCCTTTATATAGTGGTCTCTCAACCGCCAAGTCTCTTTTTTCTTATGGAATAAATTTTCATAAGAAATTTATCATATAAATTTTCTATGACTTATTCCATCATGCCAAGTCTTGATTTTATATCATGGTTAAAATCATATTTTAATTCATGATAAAAATCAACCAAGTCTCTTTTTTCTTATGGAATAAATTTTCATAAGAAATTTATCATATAAATTTCTTTATATAAATTTCTTTATCATGGTAAATCAATCCATGATTGATTTTATAAAATAAAATAAACCAATCCATGGTTCATTTTAATTTCCATGAAAAATAAATTTCTTTATATAAATTTATTTATCATAGTAAATCAATCCATAATTGATTTTATAAAATAAAATAAACCAATCCATGGTTCATTTTAATTTCCATGAAAAATAAATTTTATATAAATTTCTTTATATAAATTTCTTTATAATCCATAATTTTATAAAACAAACCACACTTGATTTATTTTATAAATTGAACCAAACAATTTGGTTCTCTCCCTTTGTTGTGGCCGACCAAGCAAAGAGGGTGGGGACCCTCTTTGGCCGGCCTATCCAGGCCATGCCCCAATGAATTAAACTCATTTAATTCATCTATTAAGTCTTCAAAAGACTTAGCCATTTTACGCTTCCGATGCGTCTCTGAAAAATTCAGATTCGACTTATCGTTTGGCTCAACCAAACCTAATCTCTCTTGATTGGAAAATCCAATTTTCAACTCGTTTTAAATCCCTCGGATTACTCGTAGTGCGTGTGACTAAATAGGCTTTCGATTTATGTTGGCCGTCTATAATTAACCAATTATAGAACGATCATGAGTGACACCTAGTAGTACATCATGATCCCCAATTAATCGAAAGATCAACGGTTGACCTCAGAAACAATTCTGAAACCCTTCAGCAACTATAATGAATCGTGCCCCATTCCCTTCACTATCTTATACCCACTTGGTTTAGGACATGGTCTATGTGTGTCAGTCCCCACTAGGCTGACTACGTCACACCTAGCCCAAGTAACATTTTCTCGTCCTACGGATTCTAATTACTCTCATGTATCTAAGAGATTCATACTCTGAACATGTCATGCTCTGGCCAGAGGCTTCGAGTAACAATCCGACGATAGGCCTTGGGTATACATCTCCTCGCAAGGAGTGGTGAATCCTTTGTAGGCTGTTCAAACATCTTCGGGCACTTCGGCTTATACCCAATCATCCTGGGTCCACACCTCCTTGGAGATACTTACTTAAGATGTCAAAGTATAAGTCTCCATGACCAAGATGACTTAAACACCGTAAGTCAAAGGAACATCGCACTTAAGCTGCAGTAAGAACTTCACTGACATGTCTATATGTAGACTATCATATGAAGTTTTACAGCCAGTCACTCCAATGAACTAGTTCCCTTAATTAGCATTCATGTTTATCTCCGGACATCCCAATGTCACCAGCCAGTGAGAATCAGCTGATTAGAGAATAACCCATGCTAGTCTCAACAGAATTGATAGTGTCCGTTTTTATCAATTCATCGACTAGGGACAATTTTAATACTTCACAATTGCACATGTAGAGATAATCACTAGTTGTGAATTCATCACAAATTCTCTCATGCTGTGAATTGTATTACGGACATTCAGTAAATGAGTTTAAGATCTCAATCAAATACATAAACATGTATACTCAAATAGTGAATATTTATTTATTAAAATAAATGATTACAATCATAAGGCGATTGCCTTAGGACACTTTTCTCATATCACTAACAGGAAGCAGCTAGCCCATAAGGCTCGCCCCCTAAAGAGGTTGAAAAAGGGCATATCTTCAGAGTCTCTACGTTCTATTGCTGACCAGGATGCAGCTCCCTAGTCCCCGAGGGTTCGGGAAGAACCTTATTCTCCCGTTGCGACGGCCACCACTCCCCTCGCCTACAACTTGGTCCCCCCGACCGACCTTCCAGCTGCACCACGTGGAAAGGTAGTGTCAAAGGATGTGCCCAACTCCCACCAGAAGGTCTCTAAGGCGAAGAAGATGGCGACAAAGGGCTCCCAATCTATTCGGATAAAGGGCGTCCCCTCTGATGGTCCGCAGCTAGCTTCTAGTTCAGAGGAGGACATCCCCGACCGGAGAAACGTCCCCAGCCCGTTAGGGCACCCTATTGAGGAAATTCTTTCTCCCCCCGTTCGGTCGGGGCGGTTAGCTGGATCGGGTCAATATCTGGGCATGCTACATCAGTCTCTACTGACGGTGATTACACTTGAGTTCTTCCTCTCTATTTTGTTGCCTTACCCTGACTATCTTTGTTCCGCATCGTAGGTTGCTTATAATTGTGCGGCTACGAGCCGCCTGCTGTGTTCCGGGGGAGTCACTGAAGACCTTCTACAACGAGTGGTGGCAACAGAGGCGGAGGCTGGTCGTTCCCACGAAGCCGACCTCTTGTAGTTGGAGGTCAGGTGAGCACTACGGGTGAAGATCGAGCATTATCTCAGTACCTTGCTAGCTTTTGATGATACTTTATACGGTTATAGACTATGGGAATGCCTAGGGTCCGAGAAGAACCAAGCCCTTACTGAGGACTTGCAGAAACTATCCCAGGAGCGGGAGTAGCTCCAGACTCAAACAAGGGAGCTGTCTGATCAAGTTAGACTCCTGGAATCTTCAAAGAAAACCTTGGAGGATCAGAATGAGGAACGAGAGCACCTGCTGACTCTAAAAGAATACGACCTAGAGTTATCAGCCTCTTATGCTGCCGACCTCTAGGACAAGATGACGCAGGCTCAGGACCAAGTTTCCACCGCTACTAGAAGCTTCAAGAAATACTGGGGGCTCAGGATTGCTTGCTCCGGGAGGTGGTGACGCTGAAGGCCGCCAAGGAGGAGGTTGAGGCTAAGCTACAGCAGCTAAAGATTGACCATGCAACCCAACTGTCCAAGGCTAAATTCCTACAGTTGGACGAGTACGTCGATATTTTGGTCGGGCAAGCATCGAAGCGCCTCAAACAGGGCTTCTATGGTGCTATCAGCCAGTTGGAGAAGGATCAACTGCTGAAACTAGGTTCAAACTAGACCCGACCCCTGGCCGGGTCCAGCCCGGACCCGACCCGGAACCGGGCCGGGTCAACGGGCCGAGTGGCCCGTTGACCCGGTTCGCCGGCCGAACCGGAACCGACCTGGCAGGATGCCGGGCCGGTTCCGGTTCCTGCGCCCAGAAACCGTGAACCGGCGGTTAACCGCCGGTTCCAAAGGCACTGAACCGCCGGTTCAGTGCCGTTAGAGACTTTTTGATTTTTTTTTTGGGACGGATGAGATCATTTGACCGTTTTTTGATCAATGGCTATGATTTAGTGACCGTTATGATCCGAACTCTATAAATAGGGAGCTCATTTCATCATTTTCACTCACAACACAACTTCTCTTCTCTCAATCTCTCATTCTCAACTCTTTAACTCTCAACTTCTCTCCGCGTTCTTCATCGGCGATAATGGAAGGAGGTCACAGGGCTTCATCATCTCAATCTCGGAGGGGAAAAGAAATTGCATACAATGATCCCAACCTCCAAATTCAATCCACCGATGATGAGACCGAGGCTCAGCCCCAATGCCCTCCGATCCCCGAAACGCAAGGAAGTACCGATGCAATTACTTCTAAGGTTCGGGATAATCCTCCTTTAAAATCGTCTATTTTCACTAAACATTTTGAGAAGGTCACACTTCCGTCGGGAGAAATGCGTGCAAAATGCAAGCATTGTAATGCTTCCTACAAATTCCAAGCCGGCGGCGGCTATGGGTCGTTGAAACGACATGTAGAAACGAGGCACCCGACAGAATATGGGCTTGACCGCTCTCAAACACAATTATCTAGATTTTTTAGCAGTAGTAGTACTGATGCTGGTTTATTTTTATATTCAGATAATAAATTAAGAGAATCATTAGCTAAATTTGTTTCCGTAGAACATCTTTCTTTTAGTTTTGGATCTAAATGCACATTTGAAGATTTGTGTAAAGAATCTCTTAATCCTGCTGCTAAACGTGTACCTAGGACTACACTAACTCGTACAATTAAAAGATTAGTAAAACAAGGAAAAAAAATTTAATTGAAGAATTTAGTAAATTAAATAATAAAGTTTCTTTATGTTTCGATATTTGGAGTGATCATTGGCAAACTCATTCTTATATGGGTATAACATGCTATTGGATTGATAACTCTTGGATCCTTCAAAAAAGATTATTAGCTTATAGAGTTTTTGATGAATCACACACTGCTCATAACATTGCACAATTATTACACATAGTTTTAGAAGAATATGGATTGACTCATCAAATATTTTCAATATCATTAGACAATGCTAGTTCTAATACCGCATCAATAGATGAATTAAAATTTATTTGTCAACCTGTCATTGGTGGTTTATTTTTTTCATATTCGTTGTGTATGCCATATTTTAAATTTATGTGTTCAAGATGGATTAAAACTTTTACAAAATTATATTCAACCAATTAGAACCGCAATTTCATACTTATGGTCCCATCCATCTATGATGAAACAATAGGGTAGATTTTGTAAAGCTAATGGAATGCGATCAAAAAAATTTCCACGTGATGTTCCAACACGTTGGAATTCAACATATCAATTATTACAAGATTCTTTTCAATATAAAGATTTATTATGTTTATTTTTTTGCACAAAATAGTAATACTAATATATATTTATTTTCACAACAATAGAATATTTGTAGTAGTATTTGTGAAATTTTAAAAGTTTTTAATGATGCAACTGAACAACTTTTTGGTGTTTATTATCCTACTGCTCATTTAATTTTAGTAAATTTTTGTAGTATAGTATTAATATTAAATGAACATGTAAATGATGAAGTTTTAACTTTATGTATAATAGCTATGAAAACTAAATAAGAAAAATATTTTTATTTAATTCCTGAAATTTATTTAATTGCATTTGCTTTAGATCCTAGATTTAAATTAGAAGTTTTACAGAAATGTTAACTTTATATTATGACGCATTAATTCCTATTAAGGATTCTTCCTCTCCGGATCTAGCTAATGTTGTATATAATATTAAAAATTATTTATATGATCTTTATAATCAATATTATGTTAAATATGGAACACAAACTAATATTTCTGAAACACAACAACCTACTACTACTAATTTAAAACTTACAAAAGGCCAACTTTTATTAAAAGAACGGACGAAACGTCCACGAGGATTCTCAAGTTCCACACAGGAACTTGAGAATTATTTTATGACTTCTTTTGATTTTAATGAAGCAGATAGCGAAGACTTCGACATCTTGAAGTGGTGGTCACAGAAGACTCAAAGCTTTCCCGTTCTCTCCGTGATCGCAAAAGAAATTTTAGCTTCTCCAGTGTTGACTGTTGCTGTGGAGCAGACGTTCAGTGCTGGCGGCAACATATTAGATGAACGACGATCAACCATGTCTCCCGACTCATTGGAAGCTCAAGCATTACTTGATGATTGGACCAGAGCCGAGAAGTGAATCCAAGGAATGCAACTTTCAGAAGACGAAGTCGAAGAATTTAATACCGAAGGAACAAATACAACGGGAACGGGAGGAAATGCAAGTGAGTGAGAAAGGGTAAAAATGTAAAAAATGTAAAAGGGTAAAAATGTAAAAGAACTACGTGGGCTTTGATTCCCCTATACCCTAAGGGGATACGTAGGCAACTTATATAAGTGCAAGCCCTTTTTTAATAAAATTTATTTTTTTAATTTAATTTTTAATTTTTAATTTTTTTAATATAATAATCTTGAACCGTGGCGAACCGTGAACCGGACTGTGAACCGGCGGTTCCGAACCATGAACCGTAACCGTCTTGGGCGGTTAAGGTTAAGGGTCGACCTCCCACGAATCGTCGAACCGGCGGTTCCGTCGAACCGGCGGTTCCGAACTGTGGTCGGGTCTAGTTCAAACTTGAGCGATGTAACTGTCAGCCGGGTTTGGAACGAGCTCACTCCTGAAGAGCAGGAACTATAATTTCCTCTTCGACCTGGGTCCTGGCTCCTTGGTCGCTCTTCGCCCTCTATACTTTCTTCTTCTTTTTCAGTTTTTTTTTCAGTAGGCTAGATATGTAACCGTTTCAGCCGTGAATGCAAGCATCCCTGGGCTTCTTATGTTTTGAGCAATTTCTTGCCCCTTTTAAAATGTTTTGTTTTGTCCCCGACCAGCGCCCAGTTCAAAGTGAGAACTGAAGTTCCCACCTGCCCTAGTGGCGAGGGGGCAAACAACCACGTCAGAAGAAACAAGTGTTCCTGTTCTGACCACCGAGACAAGATGACCGATCAGTATTTTGAGGACCCGACCCAGTCATTGCCAGGGTAGCAGGGTTTTTCCGCTCTTGGCAGGGCATGTGTAGCTCCAAGGCCAAGCCTACTCACCGAGAGGCAGTAGGGTTTTACAGCTTTTGGCTAGGCATGTGCAGCACCGAGGCTAAGCCTACTCACCGAGAGACAGTAAGATTTTGTAGCTCTTGGCTGGGCATGTGCAGCACAGAGGCCAAGCCTACTCACCGAGAGGGAGTAGGATTTTGCAACTCTTGGTCGGGCATGTGCGGCATCGAGGCCAGCCTACTCACCGAGAGGCAGTAGAGTTTTACAGCTCTTGACCGACGGCCAGTCACCAAGGTTCTGCCCACGCGGACGCTGACGATTGAAGAAGAAGTCACGCCCTGTGAGATTAACACGAGCGTTAGGGGAACACGCCGGAGATTGTCTGGCGGAGCCCACTCCGACGCTCAAGTCAGTGCCTCGATGGAGAAGATGAAGGAAAGGCAAAATAGTAGGTATGTAGTCAAGAATGCGTAAACCCCTTTACCAGAGGGGTTGGAGTACCTTTTATACCTGCGGCGGCTATCCACGAGTTTCCACGGCCTTCGCCATGTCCCCTCGATTATCGGTTAATGGATCATCCTGGTAATGGTCCACACGGTTCTTCAAGCTGGGTTGTTGCGACAATTAAGGCTATGATGACCGCTTATTATGAGTCGTAATTACTATGTAATGATGGATAATGATGACCGTCGATCCGAGGAAAACAGACCTCTGCTTGAGTGTTCCTTAGGCTCCCCTGTCCCGAGGTGATCTCGAGGTTGTTTGGCCCGAGGGTCCAGGGCATTCCTCTCCCCGAGGTACTCTCGGGGACTTATCCCCTGAGGTGAGCTCGGGGGTGTGTCTTTCTGAAGCTATCTTCGGGTTATACCTATTCGAGTTGGTCTCTGAGTTCTCTTTCCTGAGAGAGTCTCGGGTGTCACAACAAGGGAGTCATTCCATTTGGTGAATTTTACCATACAGTTTCTTCAGTTCCCGTGCCCGCCACGGGGCCTTCAACTCCATCAACTACGTTTTTAATTAATCGGTTGGTTGCCCTTTTTGTGTTAATTTAGAGATTCACCTCTCTTTTCCGGTCTGATTAATTTTGGAGAAGGATGACCTGATCTCATAGATAAATTCGGGAAGCGCAGAGTGGCGGTCCAACGTCAAGAATAGATATTTGACATGCATATTATGTGAGAAAATCAATCCCGGCCGGATTATCCCGCACAGATATTTACCATCGCACTCTGCCTGGTTGCCCTCTCGCTCGAAGCCCCGGTGCTTCTTTTCTTTTATCACGAAAACAATAACGAGGAGTCGCCCAGCTACTCGTTACCCTTGTTTTATCCATCCATTCTTCACTTTAGTCGTCACCAGTGTTTCAAGCTCGGACAGAAAGGATGGTTTGTGAGGCTGCACAAGCTTTTAACGTTTAAGAATAAAAAGGGCATCGAGAGGGAAAAAGACTGCTATGTGTTATGAATTTGCAACTGGAGTTATCTTTGTAAAAGAAAGGTTGAATTCGTCTTAAATTTTAAATTCTAACTCAGCCCTGCGATCCCATAGTCAAATGTGAGAAGGTAAATCAAGAAATTACGGCACCGGTAGGAAGGATGAGAAGACGTACGGCTGAAGTTATATGTCTTGTTACATTGATAAGTTGACTCTAACTTTTGTTTACAATTATTCGCGTTTATCTCGACTGAGGTCAGTGAACTAGGTCAAACCAATACAAAGGCGAGATTTGAGCGAGGACGTAGAGCGTGAGTGCCTACGAGCCTCGCACACTCTTCCTCGAGCATGGCTTAAGGCTCTCTATATGTGGATTTCGGATAGTGCTCATCTGCCCGGCGACCACTGCCGTAAACCATATAATTATCGCTTAGTCAACGATTTAAAGAAATTAATTAAGCAAATAGAAGAGGTCAACTTCCTAATGACGCATGATTTATGCTGTCGTGTTGCTTTTAATTAGTTTATGAGTTGTAAGAATATATATGGCAAGTCAAATAGTCAACGCCTATATTTTAGAATTCTGTTTTTTTTTCGGTTGACTTTACCACAAAATGTCCAGTGTTCAATAAAAAATCTAACAATTGCGGCGGTGAAGGTTACCGGAATAGTATAATGTTTTGTCGTATAAAAAATTATGTTGATACATTCCAAATGCTTTCCCATCTAGGGAAAAAAAATCAATCATAATTAAATTTAAAATAATCAATGTTAGGATCAATCAAAAGTGCTCATATCGAATCTAATATCCGATGATACCACATCATATTTGTAAGAAAATTTTCATAAATATAATGTAATCTCTGAGGGCTCCAAATGTTTTTCTATAGCTCTATCATTCCGCATACTCAACATTTAATTTCACGCAAATATCAAACATCGAACACCAAATGAATATTAAACGCATTGCCTGTCAAACCCATCAAGTACATCATACATACGAATAGAATAACACATAGACGCCAAGTCCACCGTAAAGATTAATCATATCCAACGAAAATTAAAAGATTTTTAATTGATATCATGGATTTAATTTACATGAATTAATTCTGAAAATAACTAATTCTTCCTATGAAAGTTTACATTTATTACCAGAGTAAATTAGAAAATATCCGTAACGAGCAACATCTATTAATTTAGCGTTCTTAAATTAACTATCCATTAAATAAAATTTATTCATTAATTAATTTGGTAAAGCTTTCTCATCGATCATCGGATAAATCAATAAGTGTTCGCAACGAGTAGCCCATCAACTGGGCATTCTAAAATTAATCATTCATTAAAAGAACGGCAATTTACCAAAAGGCGTACCTAAGAATTGGTATTTACGAAAAGCGTACCATGGTTTCATTTTCACCAAAGGACGCACTCATTTTAGTGGACTTCCTCTTATACCTCTCCTGCTATGTACTGCTTTTCTCTTTCTCTCTCAGTAACAACTTCCGAGACGTCTGCACATGCAACGTGACTTAATTACTGACTTTTATTTTAAAATAATATATTTTGGAATTGGCGCTAAATTAAAAAATGTAAGGTAAAAATTGAAAAAATATTTCACTTAAAAAATTTCTCATCTAACGTGATTTAAAAATATAAATAAATGATATTTATATTTGATTAATAGAAACTATTTAAAAATATAAATAAATAATTTTTATATTTGATTAATAGAAATTAATATATTAAATAATATTTAATAAATATTTAATGTATAAATTTTTTTTTGAAAAAAACGGACCGTGGTCCTGAAATCAATACTATTGATTTCAGGATCACGCTGGGCCTGAAATATTTTTATTTCAGGCCCACGCTGGGCTTGAAATATTTTTATTTCAGGCCCATGTTGGGTCTGAAATCTTTTGATTCAGGCCCGACGTGGACTCAATTTTTTTTCTATTTTAAAAATATATTAATATATTAAAAAACCTATCAAAACACTTAATTTCAGATTCAAACGCAGGGTTTGAAATCATCCCAAGAGGGTCTGCAGTCAAATAACTTCAGTTCATATAAATAATTAATTTAATAAATAATAATTAAATATAAAAAAATATTTTTAAAATTAAAAAATTTCAGTGCCCTTGGGCCTGAAGACTGATGACTTCAGGCCCTCCATCATTAAATATAAAAAAATATAAAAAAAATTATAAAAAGGTATAATATATAATTACATATTATTTATAATTTTTATAAAAAAGTTATTATAAAGAAATTTAGATATGGGAGGTCCATCAGTGGGTTTTGGTCAAAACCCACTGATATTTCTAAACTACTCATATTTCATTGGTGATATCTAATATATAGATGTTTGGACACCTAAAACATCATCTCCTACCTCTACCCTCTCTATTCATATGGAGTTTTCAGAAATCCAGATATGATAGGTCCATCAGTGAGTTTTGGTCAAAACCCATTGATATTTCTAAACTACTCCTATTGCATTGGTGATATAGAGTGTATAGATGTTTGGACACCTAAAACATCTTCTCCTAGGTCAACCCTGTCTATTGATATAGGGTTTTCAGAAATCCAGATATAGGAGGTCCATCAGTGGTTTTGGTCAAAACCCACTGATATGGCTAAACTACTCCTTGGGCCTGGAGGGTCTAAACAAATCTTGGATAAATATAAATAAATTAAATAAAAATATCAATAGTTCTAGTTAGAGTTGAGCTAGGAGATGGTATTTTTGGTGTCAAACTTCTAATGATTATAAATTATGTTGCAATAGGAGATTTTTAGGTCTATTAGTGGGTTTTGACCAAAACCCACTGATGGACCTTCCATATCTAGATTTCTGAAAACTCCATATGAACAGAGAGGTTAGAGGTAGGAGATGATGTTTTAGGTGTCCAAACATCTATATATTAGATATCACCAATAAATAGGAGTAGTTTAGCCATATCAGTGGGTTTTGACCAAAACCCACTGATGGACCTCCCATATCTGGATTTCTGAAAACCCTATATCAATAGACAGGGTTGACCTAGGAGAAGATGTTTTAGGTGTCCAAACATCTATACACTCTATATCACCAATGCAATAGGAGTAGTTTAGAAATATCAGTGGGTTTTGACCAAAACTCACTGATGGACCTATCATATCTGGATTTCTGAAAACTCCATATGAATAGAGAGGGTAGAGGTAGGAGATGATGTTTTAGGTGTCCAAACATCTATATATTAGATATCACTAATGAAATATGAGTAGTTTAGAAAATATCAATGGGTTTTGACCAAAACCCACTGATGGACCTCCCATATCTAGATTTCTTTATAATAATATTTTATTATTATGTAATTATATATTATACCTTTTTATAAATTTTTTTAATATTTTTTTATATTTAATGATGGAGGGCCTCAAGTCATCAGACTTCAGGCCCAAGGGCACTGAAAATTTTTTAATTTTAAAAATATTTTTTTATATTTAATTATTATTTATTAAATTAATTATTTATAGGATCTGAAGTTATTTGACTTCAGACCCTCCTTGGATGATTTCAGGCCTGCGTTTGAATATGAAATTATGTGTTTTGATATTTTTTTATATATTAATATATTTTTAAAATATAAAAAAAATTTGAGTCCACGTCAGCCTGAATCAAAAGATTTCAGGCCCAACGTGAGCCTGAAATATAAAATTTCAGGCCCACGCTGGGCCTGAAATAAAAATATTTCAGGCCTAGCGTGAGCCTGAAATTTATTGATTTCAGGCCCAGCGTGGCCCTGAAATCAATAGATTTCAGGTCCACGGTCAGTTTTTTTCAAAAAAAATTTTTATACATTAATATATTTATTAAATATTATTTAATATATAATTTCTATTAATCAAATATAAAAATCATTTATTTATATTTTAAAATAATTTCTATTAATCAAATATAAAAATTATTTATTTATATTTTTAAATCACGTTGGATGAGAAATTTTTTAAATGAAATATTTTTTTCAATTTTTACCTTACATTTTTTAATTTAGCGTCGATTCCAAAATATATTATTTTAAAATAAAAGCCGGTAATTAAGTCACGTTGCATGTGCAGACGTCTCGGAATTTGTTACTGAGAGAGAAAGAGAAAAACAGTACATAGCAGGAGGGGTATAAGAGGAAGTTCACTAAAATTAGTGCGCCCTTTGGTGAAAATGAAATCATGATACGCCTTTTAGTAAATATCAATTCTTAGATACGCCTTTTGATAAATTGCCGTTAAAAGAAATTATAGAAAGTGTCCTACCTCTATAATGAAATCAATTAGTGACATTTAAACAATTAGTAGTAGCTAAAATAAATTAGTGATATTTTTTCCAAAAAAAGTATCTGGTCAAGAATATTCAAGAGGCACACCATATTTTAGAATTTACTAAAATGTGACTTTGTTCTTTTTAAATATCTTTCACTCAATTCATTTTTCGACCCGATGAAATCATGGCTTTTTAAAGAGAATAAGATAGTTTGGAATTTAATTTTATAAAAATTATAAAAGTCATTAATTTTTATAATTTCTTAACATTTTCGGAAAGTTATTTTTTAAAGACATTTATTAGATTTTAATAGAAAAGTTTATTATTATACAAAAAAAAAATTACAGGGGTTATGATTCAACGTATTAAATAAATTATAATTTTTTTCTATAGGTAAGAATGATCATCCTTAATTATTTATCTGTTGTTGCTGCGTCAGTTACATTAAAATAGGACAAGCAAGCAGAAGGGTAGTTTAATAAATAAATACTTCTTTTAACAAATATCAAAATATAACACGTTTAGACCCGATTAATTAAGATAAATAATTTAGGCACACATTTCGCCCATCAAAGAAATTCCGGAAGCACGATGTCTTTTGAGGCACCATATCTTCACCCGGAAATAAGCTATAGTAAAATGTCATAAATTTTAAAAAATTCGACCCTAGACAATTCAGTGAAAGGATGTTAAATTATCACTCAGACATTTATGATTCGATCATCAACTATAACATATTTATAGAAATTTTTTTTTTCCAAATAGGATACATAATCACAGATATTAAAGTACTTTCTGATTCATCCAATAATAGATAATTTTTTTATATATATAAAATCGATTCAATCATCCAAATTTTAACTGATTCATCCAATTTTTTTTTATCTATATAATTAATTTGTTTTGGGAATACACATCAATGAGCTAAGAGGAAGGCCCCCCCTCACAAGTCATGCTGCTTCTCTCTCTCTCTCTGTTTGTCTCCATCCATGAACATGCCGAATGAGAACTGAGATTGCATTTATTTTAAACTCCAAAGAATGATATAAGAAGGCCACGAACTAATGTAACATCACTGCAAGTAGCAAGAAACCAAACAAAACAATGGAGGTGAACGGCGTCAGCACAGTGAGGCAAGCAGAACCCCAGCAGCAGGTCCATTGCTCCTCCTTCTTCCTCCTCCTCTTCAGAATGCAATTTATTTTCTTGACTCAGAGAAGATCATGAAAAATGGCAGGCACCTGGGTGGAAGAGGTTCCTCGCTCATGTTGGCCCTGGCTTCCTGGTCTCCTTGGCTTACCTCGATCCCGGAAACTGTAAACATCTCTCTCAATCCCCCAAGTGCATTCGTGTGGCCGGCTTACCTTGCTCATGATTCTTACCTTCGTGGCAGTGGAGACTGACCTACAAGCTGGAGCAGATCACAGATACGAGCTCCTGTGGGTGATTCTGATCGGACTGGTTTTCGCTCTCATTATCCAATCTTTATCGGCAAATCTAGGGGTGACTACAGGTATATACAGCAATCTCAACTTCTTTTATCAAAATTCAGTAGATTGATCGATAACGTGGATGCATGAAGGGAGGCACCTGGCTGAACTGTGCAAAGCAGAGTACCCTGTTCTCGTGAAGTACTGCCTGTGGCTGCTGGCGGAGCTGGCTGTGATCGCTGCTGATATACCTGAAGGTCGAAGCTCAAGATCACAAGATTTTTCTTCTTCTGTTCGGATTTTGATCTTTTCGCTTTGGGCGTGCAGTGATAGGGACAGCCTTCGCTCTCAACATCTTGTTCCATATTCCAGTTTGGGCAGGGGTGCTGGTGACAGGGTTGAGCACTCTGTTGCTGCTCGGACTGCAGAGATTTGGGGTCAGAAAACTCGAGCTGTTGATCTCCCTCCTGGTGTTTGTAATGGCGGCCTGTTACTTCGGGGAGCTGAGCTACGTGAAGCCGCCTGCGACGGAGGTGATCAAGGGCCTGTTCGTCCCGAGACTCAAGGGAAACGGCGCCACCGGAGACGCCATCTCCCTCCTGGGCGCCCTCGTCATGCCGTAAGCAAACAAATTAACCGAAGCTGCAGTTGCACGATCTGAATCACGATCTCAGATCGAAACTCTTATAAATTGCAGGCACAATTTGTTTCTGCATTCCGCACTAGTCCTGTCGAGGAAGACTCCACCTTCTGTCAAAGGGATCAACGTGAGCTCGATCAGATTATACTCGATCGAGATCCTTTTTGATTGCCTTTCGATGATAATTTTTCGTTTGGACTGCAGGATGCCTGCAGATATTTCTTACTGGAGAGTGGGTTTGCCCTGTTCGTGGCGCTGCTCATCAACATCGCGGTGGTCTCCGTCTCCGGAACCGTGTGCGCGGCTACGAATCTTTCTGCTGATGACGCTGACAGATGCGGTGACCTAACCCTAAACTCTGCGTCCTTCTTGCTAAAGGTTTAGCTATGGAGCTGTTCATGTCGGATCGAATGGAATCTCTTTAATTTGTCGTCTTCATTGATTGTGTTCTGTTTTTTTTTGTAGAATGTGCTGGGGAAGTCGAGTTCCATCGTGTATGGAATCTCTCTGTTGGCTTCTGGCCAGAGCTCGGCGATCACAGGCACATACGCCGGTCAATATATCATGCAGGCAATTAATCGTTGATGATATAATACCGATTAAGGATAAAAAATAATAATATAACTCTTTTTTATTGATTTATTCAGGGATTTTTGGACATCAAAATGAGGATATGGGTCCGAAACCTCCTCACTCGATGCATCGCCATTTGTCCTAGTCTCGTCGTGGCGATCATCGGAGGAACGGCCGGCGCCGGGAGACTCATCATCATCGCATCGGTATATTGAATATTATCAAAATTTCGGTTATATGAGATAGA
Organism: Boesenbergia rotunda; assembly: GCA_024364735.1. Classification (NCBI taxonomy): domain Eukaryota; kingdom Viridiplantae; phylum Streptophyta; class Magnoliopsida; order Zingiberales; family Zingiberaceae; genus Boesenbergia; species Boesenbergia rotunda. The sequence continues at coordinate 222,047 of JAGFNQ010006226.1, read as the reverse complement.
TATAATTTGTATTTCCACCCTGATTTCTAGATGATCCTCTCGTTCGAGCTCCCCTTCGCCCTCATCCCTCTGCTCAAGTTCAGCAGCAGCAGCACCAAGATGGGGCCTCACAAGAACTCCATCTACGTCAGTGCATCTCCTTAATTAATTATCTCAATTAAGCCCCCCATGTTTCCATTATCGCTAATACTCCTTGATTTTAGATAATCGTGGTGTCCTGGATCCTGGGGCTGGGCGTCATTGGCATCAACATCTACTACTTGAGCACGAGCTTCGTGACGTGGATCATCCACAGCAGCCTCCCCAAGCCTGTTACGGTGCTGATTGGGATCGTCGTCTTCCCTGCCATGGCGGCCTACGTGGTCGCCTTGATCTACTTGACTTTCAGGAAGGACACGGTGGTGACCTTCGATGAGAAGATGGAGCACTCGCTGGAGCAGGGAGCGCACGGAATCAACAGGGGTACGGAGGTGGTGCCCTACAGAGAAGACCTTGCCGGCCCTCTGCAAGAATAAAGATTTTCCAAGGCGAGGCTGATTTTTATAAATATGAAGGGCCTTGATGTGATTAATTAATGTCGAGTGTGTTTGATGGATTTCGTGCAACCTGTGCATTTTGCTACATCCCCCTAATAAAAAGTTGTATTTGCAAAATAAAGACACAAACTTACATATCCGACCACGACCAGCAGCATAATACGGGCAATACCAAAAGTTCGTAGTTGCAGTGAAAAGTCAGAAAGGAATGAAAACATAGGTAAAAAAAAAAAAATCAAGGGCAATGCTGTTCCTTTGGCAACCAAAACGTTGATCAGATGACGGGCAGAGGTAAGAAATGTCAAATGGATTAGCCAAACATGTCGAATAACTAAACTTTGATAGAGAAGATCTCACGCCATGATACGGGCTGATCTCACATAGAGACTGTCTACGACTTTGCCGATGTTGACAATGGTATCCAGTGTTCCGGGGAAGATGGCATCGGTCTTCGGATCATCGAAGATGATAAGGCATCCAGCGCCTTGGTCCAGAGTCCCAGCGAACTTCTTGTCTAGTATCATCTGTGACAGCTTCTTTTCCACATGATCCAAGGGCAATTCAATCAACTCAGCAATATGAGCAATCTCCACCTTCGAGTAGGGTTCGATCAACCTGCAAAGATTCTGTTCCAAAAGAGTATCGTACAGAGAAGAAAGATGCCTGTGAACAATTGGATCCTCCTCGAGCTGGGCCTTGTAATCGCGGAGAGCTGTTTCAAATAGTTTCAGTGAACGCTTTGAGTGTGCATCTGCAACCGCTTTCATTGCGTCCAAATCAGGACCTAGGTACTGCAAGCCAGCTTTGGATGAGATTATTCCAGCAACATCATCGGCCTGGCTGACCATTATCTTGCACAAAAGCATGTACTTTAGGCTGAAGACGGCACGAGGATCCTCGAAAGAATTAAATGCTTCAAATGCTTCAAAGAAATAGCTGTAAGCTGTCTTGTAGTCCTTCTCTTCGGCATGAAGGATACCGCTTTGTAAATCTATGGTGCCTTGCTGTGCTGGTGGAACATAGATGGCATTAGCAGCAGTTCTTGCTGCAGTCAGAGCAGCTTTTGCTTTCGGTAAGTTTCGAAGTGAAAAGTGAAGTTTGCTCTCTAAAAGGTCAATGTCTACAAGCAGCAGTTTGTCATCCAATCTTCTAACCTCCTTGATCAGGCTGGAAAGAAGTGTTAGAGCCTCAGAATATTCTTTGTTTTCCATCAGTAGAGCTGCAAGTCTTGCCTCAACTCGCTGCCTCAGAAATGTGCGTTTCTCAGAACGAGTCCACTCCACCATCTCTTTGCAAAGCGAGATTTGTAGATCAGAGGTTTCAGGAATCTTGGCAACAGCATCTATGATTCCTCTCACAATTTTTGCAGTTTTGGCTTTTGGAATTAATGAAAAAAAGGGCCTCAATTGGGTCAAAAGACTTCTCAAATCCTCAGCCTTTTTTTCTTGGGTGAGAAGATCTGTAAGATTTGAAATAGCCTGTTCTTTTATGCGCAATGCGTCTGAAGAAGATGATGGGTTTGCAAGAACACCATAGAGAATGGAAATAGACTCTGCATGATCTTTAGCCTCCAAGGCCTGTGCTATTGAATCAGTAGTAGCAGGTAGGTATGCAGCCTGCATTTCTGATCCGTCGAAGTTGTTTATATTATCAAAAATCTGCAAGCTGAAATACAACTATTTATTAACATACAATATCATCTAAAGGAAATCCCAAGGACAGAGCAAGACTAAAGTACTGATGAACCCATGCTAAGTAAGCAATCAAGAAAAGCACAAAAATACATGGCTTAAAGAACAAAACAGAGTTGAAAATTATAAGTTGTAATGCTTCATGGAAAACCTTACAACAAAATGTCTTTCAATGAGACGATATCACACCTAATGTGGTCCTGTATTCCATAGGGAAACAAACAAAGAAGACATAAATGAGAGCACCTTTTTGCTGAATGAATGCATCAGTTATTAAGAGTCCTGTAGATCTCTCCATCTAAAGGATATATTCGATATAAACATAAACAACCCTTACCATTAAAAAACAAAGATCTAGAAGCAACCCTTACCAGATTCGATATAAACATAAACAACCCTTACCTTTTCAATCTACTAATAATAATGATGATAATGAACATAAAAATAAAAATCTACAAGTGATTTTTCATGGCTTAAGGAATCCTCAACCTAACAAATAGTGGAAAATGGCATATAAACAAGTGTGCATCTCTTGATTTGATTTTGAACTATTAGTGAAAATTTGGCTAAAGTATAAACATTGACAGAACAGAATTTAGCACAGAAAGGTTCTTATCTGGCACTACCCATCTTACAATCTTAATGTGGTTAATCTGAGATGCATACAAACTAGTACCTTGGAAGAATATTTGAGATTTATTGTATAGATGACAGACAAATAACCGGCCAGCTCAAGTTTGTAAAAATTTATGCCAAAGAATAGCATCCTTATCTTACCAAACCTCAAAAGTTAGCTAATTTGGACAGAAAATTAAATGGACAAAGAAATTTAAGAAGCATTAGCAACTTAAAGATGTGAGAAATATAGACGAGGTGATAAGAGACCTCATCAAGTTGCTTAAAATTATTTTCATCTTTGCATTCAGTGATGCAAACACAGAAAAACAGAGTTGGAGTGAGTTATTAATATCTTATAACTAAGGTGCAAAATAATTTTTTAAACATTTTTTAGGACTAAAATTTTAAAATATAAGGGATTGATAGAAGAAAAAATATCAATGAACAGCATTGCCATCAAGTTCAATATGTGGGGGAAGGCTCCTCAAGCCAGCTTAAGATAGCAAATCTTTCCCCACCTACATATTTGCTTTAGAGCCACCATTGGCCCTCTGTTCTCGCTCCTCTTTTATTCCTATGGTCTCTCTCTCCCCTATGCAAGTATTTAGAGCCGAAAAGATCCCTCTCAAAAAAAAGTCCACGTTTCAAGCTCATTAGCCAGTACTAGTGACAGAAAAAGCTATGACAAAACACATATGATAACCAAAGCACAACTGATTTTCAAGGGCGAGGTGTGCTTCCGCCTTAAGTACTATATTGCAAAGGAGTGGCTCGGATAGTAAGACAGATGAAGACAGTCATTGATACCAAATTGTACTTCTGGATTAGAATAGTATAAGCAACTCCATTACAAGAACTAAAGGATAATAAAAGACAATTGAATGTGAATGTAGCCAACCAAATTTGAACCAAGCTTCTAGAATGGATCAAAGTCGATGACTGACCTAGCAGATCCAAGGTTGAATATCACACATCAAAAATATTACTGCAATATCCACGCATAGTAGACTTAAATCTATTTAACAATAGCATCAGAAGCACGCTGTAGGGAAAAATAAGCAGAAAAACATTGGATGAAAAAAAAACACCAAATTAAAGCAGGTCAGCGCGTAAGTCCGCAAAATTTACAGGAGATCATTATTAAATTTAGCAGCAAAACCCTGCTCAAGAGTTGGCAAACAATATAGCCGAATTATCTAAATCCCTGCAGAAAAATTACCTACTTAAATGTTCATAAGCCATCACAACATAATTTTTCAAGATGACTTTTGTATTGTGTCCTTGTTCAGTCCCCTATTTTAATCCACGAATTGGACAGACACAGGCAACAACATGATTCACACCGCAATGCCCTCATTCATGTATGCTTTAAACATATCTCAAGCGTAAACCTAGATGGATTCAGCAAGTTCAACGAGTAGCGAACAAAATACAGATCTATCTAATATACATCTTGCATGCAGATCTAGATATAGAGAATCAACAGAAACAGATAGCTGATGAAGGGGACAACTTGAGAACAGATCTAAAGACATTTCTGATGGAAAAGGGAAGCGAGAAGGCGCAGTTGACGCTTACCACAATACTCCGGCCGCCGTGATGTTCGTTAGGGTTGAGTAGGTTCGAGTCGGGAGATACCCATCGAAGTCTTTAGCACGGCAACAATTTATTTGATGGGCCGGGCCGGGCAGGTTACATAAAAAACCCGGTCCAAACTTTAAACCCGTTTGTGCCATGTGTATTTTTCAAGGTTCTGAGAACCGGATCGCACGTCGAATCGGTCGGAGCAAAGGTTCAGAGGTTCATAGGTTCAACCGGTTTAACCGGGGGTCCAACCGGAATATAACCGGTATATAATAAATTATGTATTTATAATATCTAAGTGGGAAACAAATATTTCATTATGTGGGGGGCAATGATTCTAATATCTAAGTAACTTCAGTCTCAAGGAGGTGAGTGGGGGGTAAACAGTAGCGGTAGTGAGGTATCAGGGCTCGGGAAGAGCACAATAATATCACTAAATGTGGCTGCATCAACCTAACATACAATCCATTCTTCTGCAACAATGACTCGTGGGTGCCCTGCTCAACTATCCTACCACTATTTAATTACAACCACAATATTGTCCACGTGCCTCATCATTGCTGCCCTATGTGCGATAAGAATGGTTGTCTTGTTCCCTATGATCAATGTGTCAAGTGCTTCCTGCACGACTCGACTTGACTCGGATTCTATTGCAGAGCTTGTCTCATCCAACAAAATTTCGGTTGATGCAGAACTTAAGGTTACCTTCAGAAGCGAAACGCCGGTGGAGCCGACGCCATGCGAGGACGCTGGCAGAGACTCGGTGGCTGGCGACGCTGGCGAAGGCACAGCGGCTGGCGACGCTGGCGGAGGCACGACGGTTGGCGACGCTGGCGGAGGCAATGCGATGCAGCGAAGCTGGCGTAGGCAGGCGACGCTGGCAACAGCAGGCGACGCTGGTGGAGGTGCGGCGACTGGCGACGCTGGCGGAGGCGCGACGACGTTGGCGACGCTGGGCGATGCAGAGAGAAAGAAGACGGAGCGACGCGAGAAATCGCGTATTCGCGTGATTAAAGTCGCTACGGATGAAGTTGGCTATAGGTTTAACCATTAAATTAGCCAATTAGGTTTACTGTTTATTACTTTATTAAAGTCGGCGGCTGACGTTGTTTTTTTTATTTTTTAATCAAACCGGGTGAACCGGATTGACCGGTTCACCCGGTTCCCAGCGGTTCAAACCGGTTCAAAGCCGAGTTTTAAGAGGCCGGTTTTCTTCACTCATCCGGACCGGAAATCCGGCCGGTTTCCGGTCCAACCGGTCCGATCGGCCGGTCCGGTCCGGTTCTCTCAACAAACTATTTTTTTAAAAGTCTAAATATTATATTTTAAATTTTAAATCTAAACCTTAAGCATTTAAAAAAAAATAAAAAATATACATGATGCAGATGTGATCGAATGAAACAGCTTCAATTTACTTTTTTTCTCTTCTAATTTGTTATTAAAAAAATAAGAAAGAAAAAATAAGTTATTTATTGAGATTTGCATTTTATATTTTTAGTTGTTTTATTTTTTTCAATTTTATTTAACATATTAAAATAAAAATCAAACTAGAGAAGCAACTCCAAGATAACATAGGATATTTTAGACAAGATTTTTTTTTTAAAAAAAGTACAAATTATTATAATACAGGATTGATTTGATTGATTATTGATTAATGAATCATTCTGTTCTTTTATTTTTATACCACTCTATATATCTTATAAATAGGAGTGTTTGGTAAAAATGATGAATAAGACAATTCTCTCTTTTTCTATTATTCAATTACAACACATTATTAGCCCGAGTGCTCTTTAAGGTATAAACTCAGAACTTATTCTTAGTCTTTATATGGATGGAATTACAATATTTAGATTAAATATTGATACTCTTGAACTCAACTTCTAATTCTATGTTGATGCTCCTTAATTAAGTAGGACACTACGAATATATGTTGACATATTGACATATCTATAATTTAAAATATAAAGATCTAAAATTTATCAAATATTACTGAATAATATTGAACTAAGATATAATTATCAATATTAATTATGAAGAATTGATTTACAATATTCTAACACATATCAATATTCTCGAAGAATTTTGATTAAAGATATAAGATTTGTTAAAATCTATATTAATTAGTTTTAATCATATTATGACATGCTTGTTTAGTCTTTGTTTACTTTTAATTTTATTGCTATAATATTTTTGTATGGACATAAATATTTGATTGCTTCATAGCTATGGCAACATAGCACTTTTTGATCATATTATAGCATACTAGTTTAGTATTTATTTTCTTTTATTTTTTGTTGCTATAATATTTTTATATGAACATAAATATTTGATTGCTTCAAATACTAACACATTTTTGTTCTATAAATGATACTATTCTAATTATTTTCTTAATTTGTTTTTATATAGTGGTTGTTATGACAAATATCACAAAGCTTGAATTCGAAGAACTTGACCTAACTAGAAAAAATTATTGTCATGAATTTTGGATGCCAAGGTCCACCTTATCACTAAGAGTTTAAGAGATACAATAAAAAAAAACAACGAATCCTTGCAAGATTGTGCAAAAGCAATTATTTTCCTTCATCATCGTCTTGATGATAGATTTAAAGGTAAGTATCTCATTGTAAAAAAACCACAAGAACTTTGAAATAAAAAATCTAAAGAAAGGTTTGACAATCATAGAACTATAATTCTCCCAAGAGCCCTTCATAAATGGATGCATCTTCACTTGCAAGATTTTAAATCTATAAGAGATTATAATTAGATGTTGGATACGATTTTGCAAAGTAAAATTTTGATGTCATCAATCGTTGAAAGTCAAGTTTGACTTCAAAATCAAAATCTACGTTTCGTGTAGATAAATCTGGACTATTTATTTGCTCAAAACCGATTAAGGGTGAATGCAAAATTAATTGTTCAAGATACGCACAAATGAACATTAAGGAAAAAGATAGGGCTTTAGTCCCATATTGCTAACTGGCGAGAGACAGTGTTTCCTTATATGTGTTCCTGTGGTAATGTTGTTAATACAAAAGCACAGGGGTCTCTACCCTTGGGCGAGCAAGTGCTCGCACCTGCGAGCCTGCCACCTGCCACGCGTGCAATGAGTGCTTTGTTGGCGCACTTTGCACTTACGCATCGTCGCGAGGAGCTTTAATTTATGCTCCATGTGGCGATGACGTGTCGTGATCAGGTGGCGCCATGTGGCATGTCGGTGACGAGACAGTGCCTATGTGACACATGACTGTGTAGAGAACGATGACTGGATTGGGCGAACAGATGGTGGCCGTCGGATCAAAGATCTTGAACGCCGGATTCGAATCTGACTGTGAAGAGGGAGGATGGAACTGAGGCGTCGGATTAAATGTTCTAATCTGGCGGCTGAGATCAAGATGGGATCTGAAGAGTTATAACTCTTCAGATCAAGGGACGAAATTAAAAGACCTTTAAAGGGTTATACCCTTTCGTTATGAACGATTCAGATCTGTCCGAACCAAAGAGTACTTAGCTCTTCACTCAATATAAATAGATCCCTCCACTTGATCATTTCATTCATTCAAGCATTGCAATCTAAAAGCATTCGCACTTATCCATCTTATGCATTAAGAGTCCAAAAAGCCTACGGAAGGGTTCGTCGGTCTCGGAATTTGAAGTGCTACTATTCCGAGGCGACGTCGTTGTATCTTCGAAATGAATTGCTGCTATCCATGAGCACCAGTAGCGGAACAATATCATTTTACGGAGATAGTGTCGAACACTAGCCTCGACGTAAACCAATCAGTTTGCTTCCTCCGAAAGCAACCTCCCGGAAGATCCGACGGTCGTAAATCGACTAAGTCAAATACCGAGGAGATACAAGTCAGCTACCAACAATCGTAAAACGATATTTGGCAAATTGATATGGCCGGAATCAACGATGTACCAACCACCGTCCCTCACGCTGAGAAGACGGAGAAATTCAACGGAGTCGACTTCAAAAGATGGCAGCAGAAGATGTTGTTCTACCTGACCACGCTGAACATTATACGGTTCCTGCGTGAAGACCCGCCAGCCGCTACGGAAGATAATTCCGGGAGTCAGGCTGCTCGCGATGCGTGGTCACACGGAGACTCCTGTGCCGCAATTACATTATTAATGCACTGGACAATGCGCTATATAACGTATATTGCATGATGGAGATGACCAAGTCACTGTGGGAATCACTGGAGAAGAAATACAAAACCAAAAACGTCGGACTGAAGAAATTCATCGTCGGTCGGCTTATGGATTTCAAAATGGTGGATTCCAAGAGCGTCGTGTCTCAGGTCCAAGACATGCAACTGATAATGCATGATCTGGACGCCGAAGGAATGCCGCTGAACGAGTCATTCAAAGTTGCGGCGGTAATCGAGAAACTCCCTCCGTCATGGAAGGATTTTAAAAATTACCTAAAGCACAAGCAGAAGGAGATGGGACTTGAAGACCTCATCCTGCGGCTGTGAATAAAGGAGGATAATCGAAAATTATCCGACTCTAGAGGAACAAATCGGGCAGTCGACGAGATGTCCAACCTGACAGAACCAAAAGCCAAGAAGCCGAAGCAACCGAACCAAAAGGCTCAAGGCAAAAGGTTCATGGGCTCGTGCTATAATTGTGGAAAGTTAGGACACATGTCCAAAGTCTGCAAACGCCCGAAGAAGACAACCAAGAGCCAGAAGAATGTTGCAAACCAAGTCGCAACCTCCGCTGACATAGATCTCAGCGCTTTGGATCTCACTATGGTTGTGTTCGAAGCCAACTTGGTGGACAACCCGAAGCAGTGGTGGATCGATACTGGAGCAACCCGCCACGTCTGTTCAGACAATGCGATGTTCTCCAAGTACACCCCGATAAGTGGAAGAAAGCTCTATATGGGTAACTCCACGATGTTCTCAATTGTTGGACTCGGGACAGTTATTCTAAAAATGACGTCTGGGAAGGAGTTAACTCTCATTGATGTGCTCCATGTTCCCGACATCAGGAAGAACTTAGTTTCTGGATCGGTACTTGTTCAAGTCGGATTCAAACTAGTGTTCCAATCCAACAACATTGTGCTTACGAAGAACGGTGTCTTCATAGGAAAGGGGTATTTAGAACAAAATTTGTTCAAGATGGTTGTAATGAATGTACACCGTAATTTTGATGGTAATAAATTAAAAGCTTCCAGCTATATTGTTGAGTGTTTTAATTTATGGCATGGTCGGCTTGGGCATGTCAATAATAATACTCTAAAACGTCTCGTCAAACTAAATTTATTACCGAACATTGATGTTGACGAAACACACAAATGCGAAGTGTGCGTGGAGGTAAAAATGACGAGACTACCTTTTCATTCGGTGGAAAGGTCAACGACTCCTCTAGAATTAATACATAGTGATCTATGTGACTTGAAATTCGTTCAAACTAGAGAAGGTAAAAAGTACTTCATTACTTTTATCGATGACTGCACGAGGTTCTGTTATGAATTTCTTTTAAGAAGTAAAGACGAAGCCCTAGAAGTGTTCAGAACCTATAAAATGGAAGTTGAAAATCAACTTGAAAAACGAATTAAAATAATTCGCAGCGATAGAGGTGGAGAATATGGTGCACCATTTGATGAATTCTGTTCAGAATATAGAATTATCTATCAGACAATGACACCTTACTCACCTCAATCGAATGGCGTTATCGAACGTAAAAATCGAACACTAAAGGAAATGATGAATGTCTTGTTGATAAATTCAGGCTTACCTCAGAACTTGTGGGGGGAAGTCATATTATCAGCAAACCACATTCTCAACAAAATCCTTCACAAGAAAAATGATAAAACACCATATGAACTATGGAAAGGCCGCGAGCCATCGTACAAATACTTGAAAGTGTGGGGGTTCTTAGCAAAGGTCGAAGTATCTAAGCCAAAGCAAGTTAAGATCGGACCTAAAACGTTCGATGCAATATTTGTCGGATATACCCAAAACAGTAGTGCATATTGCTTCATAGTTCATAAGTCAGATATTCCTGATATTCATATGGGTACAACCATAGAATCTCGGAATGCAATATTTTTTGAAGATGTGTTCCCAAATAAGAAGGAAAACGTTCAAAATAATGACAACGAAAGTTCTAACAAAGATAATGTTCCAGAACTTAGTTGTCATAAAAGGGCTATTGACGATCAAAGCAAAGAGCCACGTCAGAGTAAACAGACTAGAGTTGAGAAATCGTTCGAGCCAGATTTCATGACATTCATGTCAGAAATGGACCTAAGAACACTAAGCGAAGCTCTCTCTAGTCCCGACGCCCCATTGTGGAAAGAAGCTGTCAATAGTGAAATCGAGTCCATCATGAATAATCATACTTGGGAATTAGTAGACCTTCCTTCTGGTACTAAACCATTAGGTTGTAAGTAGATACTAAAACACAAGTATAAGACTGATGGATCTGTTGACAAGTATAAGGCCAGACTTGTAGCTAAAGGGTGCAAGCAACAGGAAGACCTTGATTACTTTGATGCCTACTCACCGGTGACAAGGATTACGTCAATACGAGTGATGATAGTCATTGCAACATTGTATGACCTTGAAATACACAAAATGGATGTTAAGACTGCTTTCTTAAATGGTGAATTGTAAGAAGAAATCTACATGGAGTAACCTGAGAGGTTCATAGCTCCTGGAACTGAGGGAAAGGTGTGTCGACTTGTTAAGTTGTTGTATGGACTTAAACAAGCGCCAAAGCAATGACACGAAAAATTTGACAAAATAATGCTGTCAAACGAATTCAGAATAAATGAATGTGACAAATGCATTTATGTCAAAAGCACACCTGAGAGTTATGTAATTGTCTGTCTATACGTAGACGACATTCTCATAATGGGAAGTAATCATGATATCATCATGAGTACTAAGAAAATGTTGACAAATAGTTTCAACATGAAAGATATGGGTCTAGCAGATGTCAAATTGGGAATTAAAATTCTCAGGACGTCTGATGGGATAGTTTTAACACAATCTCATTATGTAGAGTCAGTATTGAAAAGATTCAATACATACGATCTCTCTACTATAAAAACACCTATGGATCTAAGTCAACACTTAGCGAAAAACCATGGTGAACCCATATCGCAATTGGAATATTTCCGGATTATTGACAGTTTGATGTATCTCACAAACTGTACTTGTCCGGACATTGCCTGTGTGGTCAACAAACTGAGTCATTTTACGAGAAATTCAAACGACACCCATTGGAAAGCACTGATGTGAGTTCTTAGATATTTAAAATATACTATGAACTACGGATTACATTACGGAAGGTATCCCGCAGTCTTGAAGGGATATTGTGATGCTAATGTAGGACCGATGCACGTGAGAGGGGGGCGGGGTGAATCACGTGACTTTTAAAATATTCGTTATAGAATCAGAGTCGATAGAAAATTGTGCGATGCTTTGAAAAACGTGCACAGCGGAAAAATTAAAATGAAAAGCGAAAGCGAAAAATAATAAAAAATTACACGAGGAGTTTTACTTCGTTCGGAGCCTTCGGCGACTCCTACTCGAAGACCCAGGTTCCTTGAGCCTTTCCTGTGGGCAATCCACTAAAAACCTCTACCGACAAACTCCCGGTAGAGTGATTCGAATACAAGATTAGGTGGAAGTGTAACAACCCTACACTTCCCCTTTTAATAATTTAAGTGCAGACATAACAAAAATTATGTTACCCAACACTTAGATTTATCTGAAGCAGCTTGGGTGTTGGGAGCGATCTTCCGGCAACGGTCGGACAGCATCGAGTCAAATCACAAACCACAGCAGAGGAGCGTGGAAGCAAGAGAGTGCCAAAGCTTGAACCAGAATTTTTTTTTCTATTCCTTAGAGGGCTTGCTTGCTTCCTTTTATAGTGCCTCGATGCATGATCTTCTCAGCTCAAATTTTATCCATCAGCAAGAAGGAATAATTCAAACAAGATAATGTTTCTATCTTTGCTTCACTTAAATAATTTAAATAAAATTTAATCTGAAAAGTTAACCAAGAGGTTTTATCCTCTTACCTCACCAATGCTTTTTGGTTTTCGAAAAAATAATTTAAAAAGAGATTTTATCCTTTTAGCTAGGCTTCACGTGAGAATTTTAAGCATTAATAGGAATAATTAGAAAATAATAATAAGATTTTATCATTAGTAGGAATAATTTTATTCTCCAAAAAATAAGAAATACGAATAATTTTAAATGAAAATTTATCCTCCACCGAGGCTTTAGATGAGGAATAAATTTATAAAATTAACTTATAAAATCTAATTAGTTCACATATCAAATAAATCCTGTAAAATAGAGTTAATGAATTTAGAGTTAATTAGACCTCGTCCAAACCTGGATAAGGATCTAACCAGGACTCAACCGAGGTCACCAAAATGAGCCTAAGTTAGACCGCGCCTACAGTCCTAAAATAGGACTCGTCCTCACTGGTTCGCTCCTCCAGTGACTTACCTTACTTACCTCGTGCAGCTCTACTCAACTTCTTAACCCACCAGGTCTTCCTGCCAGGGCTCAACCACCCTGGTCTTTTTGCTAAGTTTCAACCAACTTGGGCTTCAGCCAATTGTCAGGCCCCACGAACCCAACTGGACTTCCTGTCAGGACTCAACCATCCTGGACTTCAGCCTGGTGTCAGGTCCTAAGTCTTTCAACCCTGCACACTTAGTAAAGAGGTCAAAACCAAAAGCAAGCCTAACTTTAACCTATTTGTCATTCATCAAAACCCAAGTTTAACTATTAGTGCAAATTGCACCAACAATCTCCCCCTTTTTGATGCAATGACAACCTGGGTTAAAGTTAGAACATACCAGATAAAGCAATGAGTCTAAAAAGAATATGCAAATGACATGCTCTAAGATCTGGAGTTTTTAATTTCTTTAAGTTTTTAATTTCTAAAAAATTTAACTTCTAACTTAACCCTTAAACCCTCCCCCTTTGGCATTCATCAAAACAAAGAAATAATAAGTACGCAAGCATCAGAAATAAACGAAGCATTTAACTAATATGCCAGCCAAAAAAAACTTTAAGTATTTGGGGAAAATGCTTAACAAGCATACTAAGTTTCTGAACTGATTCAGAGGGGGAAGTCAAGTTCTTAATTTAACACAAACAATCTGAGAGCATAAAGAAAATGACTAGGTGTAAATTTAGAAGATTTCTCCAAAATTTTCTTTTCAAAAGATCATTTAGAATATTTTCAGGATTAATTTGAGAAAAAACTTTCAAGATCATATTCGAAAGAGCACAAAAAGAGAAAGATTTTAACATATGCTCTCCTTGAACCAAGTAAGAATTTTAGCCCTTTTTAGGTGTCTAACCTTAATGACTAGCTAACTATCTAGATGATAGTAGTGTTCACTGGGTTAGTCAAGTCAAGTAATAATGTCTAGCTCAGATTTTAACTCACGACTACTTGACTTGTTCATTGTAATATGGGTATTTTACGCCCAGACTTACTGCGATGCACAGATTTAAGCATTCTGAAGTCTAGGCAAAGTCCTATGCATCTCACAACCGTTCTATGTTTTGCAAGCACAAACAAGTTATCCTTAATGTGTTTTGTGAGATGCGGCTACCTAAATCTATAGGTTCATGCAGTTTTAGGGGTCAAACTTAGGCTAAGTCCACCAATTTTTTTTTAAATTCTACTTTGAAATACTAAAATTAAGCCAATTAAACCAAGAATCAAAGTAATTAAGCTAATGGCCAAACAGAATATGCGAGCTGATTGTTCAAAAGAAGTAAGTGTGATCAGGTCAGTTCTAGTTTGTTTCCCTTGTTGACAAGCATTACATAAGTTTGTCTCAAAGTTAGGTAACTTTGGTAGGCCTCTAACTAAACCATTTAGTTTAGGTAATTTTCTGAAGTGAGTGTGTGAAAGTCTCCCATGCCATAGCCAAGTCTCATCCTTATGTGTTAAAAGACAATTTGCTAGGGGACGGGTTAACCTAATTTCATAGATGTTATTGTGTCTATGTCCTCTAAGTGTGATGTTTGGGTTGTCAGTGTGTTTGATCATACATTTATTGGACAAGAACCTAACCTTATACCCAGTGTCACACAATTGGCTGATACTTAGTAAATTGAAGTGAAAGTTTTCAACAAGAAAGACATTTTTAATTATAAAATCAAACTCAAGTTCAATGTTACCTAGGCCAATTACCTTAAGTTTATCGTTGTTTCCAAACGCAACTGTCCCTAGACTTTTGTACTTGAGTTTTGTAAACTTGGTGGGATCCCCAGTCATATGTCTGGAGTACCCACTATCGATAATCCACTTGTTTTTCTACAGTTAAGTAGGAAATTTTTAGAATTTAGTTTAAGTTTTTAATGAGTTAAAGGAATGATTTAAAGAAACTTAAGAAATTTGAACCCCAAAAAAAAACTTAAGAAGTTTAAAAATTTGAATTTAAAAAGCTTAGGAGAATTTGAATTTTGAAAAACCTTAAGAAATTGAAGACTTGAAGTTTTGAAAAAGTTAAGGAATTTAAAAGATTTAAGGAATTTAAAATTTGAATTTTGAACAACTTAAAAAAAAAACTTAAGGAATTTGAAAATTTGAATTTTGAACAACTTTGAAAAATATGAATTAAAAAAAACTTAAGAGTTTTGAATTTCAAGAAACATTAAGAAATTTAAAAAATTTAAGATTCTGAATTTTAAATTTGAATTGGTTAATTTGAATTTTAAATTTTGAATTTGTTAATTTGAATTTTGAATTTTGAACTTGTTAATTTGAATTTTGAATTTTGAATTCATTTTTTTTTTGAATTTTGAATTTTGAATTCATTAATTTGAATTTTGAATTTGTTAATTTGAATTTTGAATTTTGAATTCGTTAATTTGAATTTTGAATTTTGAATTTGTTAAATTGAATTTGTTAATTTGAATTTTGAATTTTGAATTCGTTAATTTAAATTTTGAATTTGTTAATTTGAATTTTGAATTTTGAATTTTGAATTTGTTAATTTGAATTTTGAGGTTTGAGTTTAGTTGTCCTTATTCATCTCACTTGATCTAAGTTGTCAATCAAAGGGATCCTATGATTTGTGTGAGATAAGTTTGAGTTTGATTTATAAAAGTTAATCTGACCTTTTGTTAGATTCAGGTTTGACAAGAAGCAGTTTAAAAGTACACTTCCATAATTGGTTTCCAGGCCGTGGCGAGGCACAGAGGTCTTCTTTAGCCGAAGCCTTATTGGATCAACAACCACTTAGGCAAAACCGCTTAAGGAAGTTGTACTTTTAACCTACCTATTGAAACTCCTTGGTCTAACTAGTCTAGGATGTGGCGGGGTAGCTCCGGCTAGTTCCACTGGGCTAAGAAGACCAAATAAAGGACGCCTTCCCCTACATGACTCCTTAGATCAGCTTCCCTAACGTACTATCTGTTGGATCGAGAGTACTGAGTAGGTCAAGTGTCAGACTAACTTTTGAAACTAGTCCTAGGTACCCAGACGGGTAGAGGGTGACTTTGAGGTGCCAACTAATTTGGTGCCTCCCCCTAAATTATAGGTAGGGTGTTTAGGGTTAATGTAATGAATGTCCTTCTTGGGGACATAGTATTGGTTCTGCCCTACTTGCTTTGTTAGGTAAGCTTTCAGGACCTACGCTTTTCGCCGATTTTCACGTGGGTGGACAAATGAGATAAAGGATTTTTGGGTCGATCCTGATTTATATCTTATCCCAGATTTATTGTACACGCCCTTTTGAGATCCAAGAATAAGGTCAAGATTCTTGGGCCAGGTTGTAAAAGTTGTTAATAAGTCCTTAAGGTTTTGAACTTCACCCTTTAGGGTGGAGTTATCATTTTCCAGTTCAATTGTTCTTTCATTTTGAGTTGATTCAGTTAAGGTTTTGGTATTAATTAATTGCTCCTTAAGGTCTTGATTTTCCTTAAGGAGCTGGTCATTCCTAGATTCAGATGCAAACAAATTTTTATTTAAAACAGAGATAATCTTAAAAAACTTTTTATTAATTGAATCTAAGTATACCTTAGTCGAGCCATCCGAAAAGAGTCCGATCTCTTGGCTCGACTCGTATTCAGAATCTTCGTCGCTTTCCGAGTCCGATCCATGTCTGGTTGCCATTAGCGCGAGGTAACTTGAATTTTTTGGTGGTTCATTGTCGGAGTCGTCCGAGCTCTCGTCCCAGGTGGCTTGCAAAGCCTTCTTCTTCTTGTTCTTCTTGGGTTGGTCCTCCTTTTTATAGGGGCATTCATGTTTGAAGTGCCCCTTTCTGTTGCAACTGAAGCAGGTCATTTTGCTTTTACCTTCATTGCTGATGGGCTTCATTATCTTTTGGAGGTCCCTTTTTGAAAACTTGTTCTTCTTTTTGGCAAAGACTTTTCTTACCAAGTTTACCATATGCTCCTCGTCGTCTGAGTCTGACTCTGGTTCTTCTTCGGATTCTTCTTGAATATTCTTCTTCGACTTGACCTTTCTTGAAGAATCTGCAAACAAAGCAAACCCTTTCTCGGCCTTGGCGTTAGTTTGTTCATGCAACTCTAATTCACAAAACAGTTCATCTAAATTTATTTTGTAAAGATTCCTAGAGATTTTATAAGCATCTACAATGGATGCCCATAATGAATTTCTAGGAAAGGCATTTAGTGCATACCTTATAATGTCTCTGTTTTCTTATTTGTGCCAAATCAGGTGGAGTCCATTTAGTATGTCCTTGATCCGAGCGTGAAGTTGACTTGCAGATTCTCCTTCCTGCATTTTCATATTAAACAATTTATTTAAAAACAAATCCCTTTTTGTTACCTTTGCATCAGTAGTGCCTTCATGCAATTCAATTAGTTTATCCCAAAGTTCTTTTGCTGATTCGGTTGGTCCGATTCTGTTCAGCTCTTCGTTGGTTAGTCCGCACTGGAGGGTGTTCTGCGCTTTGAACTCGATCTGAGCTTTTTTCTTCATTTCCAGGTTCCATCTATCGGGCTGCAGTGGCGCCTTGTTTCCCTCGTCCATTGGTGGTTCGTAGCCAGTTTGCACCGCGAACCATTGATCCATATCGGTTTTGAGATACACTTCCATTCTCCGCTTCTAGTAGGGGAAATCTTCCCCGTTGAAGAGCGGAGGACGAGCAGTGCTGTAACCTTCACTCTGGGCCATCTGTGACTTACAAAAAAAAACAACAAAACTCGTTCCAAGACTAAGTCTTGGATTAGTGGTGTGGTACGAAAAAAAAGAATAAGTGAAGAGCGACTTGAAATGGTGTTGCACCAAATTCGAGTAAAACTGAACGAACAAAAGAAAAAGATCCAAATTTAAGCAACAATACTTAATTTAGATTGTGCAACGAAAAACACAAAATGCGAAAAACTGGATCTCCCCCGGCTCTTATGGTGGTTGCACCGATTCAGAGCGTACCAAGGCTCTGATACCACTTGTAGGACCGATGCACGTGAGAGGGGGGGGGGGAATCACATGACTTTTAAAATCTTCGTTATAGAATCAGAGTCGATAGAAAATTGTACGATGCTTTGAAAAACGTGCACAGCGGAAAAATTAAAACGAAAAGCGAAAGCGAAAAATAATAAAAAATTACACGAGGAGTTTTACTTCGTTCGGAGCCTTCGGTGACTCCTACTCGAAGACCCAGGCTCCTTGAGCCTTTCTTGTGGGCAATCCACTAAAAACCTCTACCAGGAAACTCCCGGTAGAGTGATTCGAATACAAGATTAGGTGGAAGTGTAACAACCCTACACTTCCCCTTTTAATAATTTAAGTGCAGACATAACAAAAATTATGTTACCCAACACTTAGATTTATCTGAAGCAGCTTGGGTGTTGGGAGTGATCTTCCGGCAACCGTCGGACAGCATCGAGTCAAATCACAAACCACAGCAGAGGAGCGTGGAAGCAAGAGAGTGCCAAAGCTTGAACCAGAAATTTTTTTTTTTCTATTCCTTAGAGGGCTTGCTTGCTTCCTTTTATAGTGCCTCGATGCATGATCTTCTCAGCTCAAATTTTATCCATTAGCAAGAAGGAATAATTCAAACAAGATAATGTTTCAATCTTTGCTTCACTTAAATAATTTAAATAAAATTTAATCTGAAAAGTTAACCAAGAGGTTTTATCCTCTTACCTCACCAAGGCTTTTTGTTTTTCGAAAAAATAATTCAAAATACAATTTAAAAAGAGATTTTATCCTTCTAGCTAGGCTTCACGTGAGAATTTTAAGCATTAATAGGAATAATTAGAAAATAATAATAAGATTTTATCATTAGTAGGAATAATTTTATTCTAAAAAAAAGAAATATGAATAATTTTAAATGAAAATTTATCCTCCACCGAGGCTTTAGATGAGGAATAAATTTATAAAATTAACCTATAAAATCTAATTAGTTCACATATCAAATAAATCCTGTAAAATAGAGTTAATGAATTTAGAGTTAATTAGACCCCGTCCAAACCTGGATAAGGATCTAACCAGGACTCAACCGAGGTCACCAAAATGGGCCTAAGTTGGACCGTGCCTATAGTCCTAAAATAGGACCCGTCCTCACTGGTTCGCTCCTCCAGTGACTTACCTTACTTACCTCGTGCAGCTCTACTCAACTTCTTAACCCACCAGGTCTTCCTGCCAGGGCTCAACCACCCTGGTCTTTTTGTCAAGTTTCAACCAACTTGGGCTTCAGCCAATTGTCAGGCCCCACGAACCCAACTGGACTTCCTGCCAAGACTCAACCACCCTAGACTTCAGCCTGGTGTCAGGTCCTAAGTCTTTCAACCCTGCACACTTAGTAAAGAGGTCAAAACCAAAAGCAAGCCTAACTTTAACCTATTTGTCATTCATCAAAACCCAAGTTTAACTATTAGTGCAAATTGCACCAACAGCTAATTGGATCTCCGATACAAAAGACTCCAAATCCACTAGTGGATATGTATTCACGATCGGTGGGGGAGCAGTATCTTGGAAATCCACTAAGCAAACATGCATAGCTCGATCAACAATGGAATCCGAGTTTATCGCACTTGACAAAGCAGCTGAAGAAGCTGAATGACAGCGGAATATCTTGGAAGATATTCCGAGCTGGAAAAAACCTGTGCCCGCCGTACTTATTGATAAGCACCATTTTATTGATTATTTTCATTGCTAAAATCCATGTTTGACCCATGTTTTTATTGCTTAATTCTGATTTTACCCTAGGTTTTGGAACTTTATCTTATTTTGGACTTAATTGCAAAATTACATTAAAATGGATTAATTGGCCACTAAATTTTGGATCTATTTTTGTAGGCACCAAAGGTTCAAGGACTTAGGGCATATTGGGTCAAACCTGAGTCGGATGTGAACCGGATCGAATTATCAAGCCTACGATTAATCCGGGCCGTCCGGTTCAAGAGCGGCTAGATCTGAGCCATCCGGGACGATCTGAAGCAATCCGAGCTAGGGTTAGGGTTGATCAAGCTCTATGATCAAGATCTGAAGGTTTCATCCCAATCAGAGCTAGATCAACCGTTGGATCAAGCAAGGAGGGCTCTAGAGCGTCCATTCACAGATAGAGTTGATCTGGACCATCCGTTGCATATCTGGAGGATCCGAGCTACCACAAGGCAGATCCTGACCCCAGATCATCATCATAAAAGTTTGGCTCAAATCAGACCAAGATCTACCGTTGGATTTCATCAAATCAATCACAGCCGTCCATTTTTATTACTTAAGGAAAAATTTCCCACAGCGCACAGTGTCGCGTTTCCTCGCCGCAAACAGCTTCTTCTTCGTTTTCTTAGCTTTTCTTCCGCAATTTCATCATCCAAGGGGCGCGACCCCTCAATTCTTCATCTAGATCAAGATTTGGATCATTGGGGATAGCTAGGGTGGAAAATTCAGCTCAGATTGCATCCGGACAGAGTCATTTGAGGGTTTCGGTGGCTTTGCTAACCAATCACTTGTTTCTCGTCCACAAGCCAATTCCGATCGTTTGAGCTGCTTGTAGGGGTTCTCAGGTGAGCTCAGATGTTCTTCAACTCATCATCGCAAGCCATCCATCGAGATACAAGAGATTGGACTGGAAAATTCCAGCCGCGTGCAGTTTGAGCAGAATCCATAAATCCAAGCTGCGCTCCACTGATTTGCTGAGCCTAGGGGTTCGAAGCCAGCTCTTGCTTGACGACCAAGAAGATCTTGAGCTCAGGGAGAGTTGAGGAGTAGTTTAACTAGTTAAGTTTATGTTTCGTAGCTGTAATTTCCATTACTGTTTTATTCTGTTCAGATTGGTTTTAGATTGGTTTACTTTGTTTAAAGCACTGTTGCAGCTTAATTAGGTTTCAATTCTGCTATGGTATGAGATAGATTACTTGTTAGTGATTAGTTGTGCTTAATTTCAGCTTGTTTTTCCATTTCAATTGCTTGCGTGCCAGTTTTTTTTCTTCCCCTGTTCTGCGTATCAGAATTAATCAGATTTTCAGTTTCAGTTTTAGTCTTGCAACGTTTCAGTTTAAAGTTTCTTAAGTCATGTTAATCAATCACTAGCTTTTCTGAATCTTATTTGGACACTAGAATTTGTGTGCTTGATCCTAGTTGATTGTTATTTTCGAATTTGATTAGAAACTGCAATTTCTGCACACTGTCCTGCATTAAACGTTTCTGAGTTGACCTGCTTCACATCCATTTGCTTCACACCAGCTGCTGGGTTAATTTTGCAATCAATTTTGTAGCTGTACTTCTGCCTCAAGGTTTTCTGAATTTCTGCAGTGTAATTTCTGCACGTTACAGATTTGGTTGTGCCAAATTCTGCACACCAAATTCTGCACACCAAATTCTGCACACCAAATTCTGAATTGCTCACTTGCAATTCAATTCTGCACACCAAATTCTGCACTCATCATATCTGAAATTCCTGCAGATTTGTTTAGCTGTTGCGTGCCAACTTGTATCAGTTGGTAATTTCTGAATACGTATTAAGGGAGCATGTGCTTTAGTGAACTGTGCAGTAGCTTGTTTTGTGTGTTGCTGCATTCAGCTTATTTTTGAGTTAATCAGTTTTTATCACTGGGTTCTTCATTTCATTTCTGCACATCTAGTGTTCTGAAATTCAGACTCATGTGCTGCTTCGGATTTGTTTGCCAATTATGCACATCAGATGTGGAGCTGAGTTTTTGTTTCCCATAAAGTTTCTTGTGAACTCCAGCTTTTGATCGCTTGCTTCAGCTTCATTTGCCTTACATCAGCCAATAGTTTCCCATTTAGCATCAATTTCAGTTCCTGGATTAGACACTGCACTTTCTGCAGTAACTTGCTGGAGTTTATCTGTCCTTGCTATGGTTCTTCATCAATTCATTTATGCATCCAGTTTCAAATCTGTGCTCAATTCATTACTGTAATTTTTAGTTGTAGATGCTAAAGTTTGTATCAAGAAAGCTTGGAAATTGAATTCCATTGCATTTGAAGTTAGTTGCTTGCTTGATTTGCATCTAAGTGGAGTTTAGATTGCAAATTCAGTCCATTAGTTGGAGTTATACATGCACGTTGAATTTCTTCATTGGAGTTATATTTTTGTTTCCCAAATGGGTTGCTTAGAATTTTTCCATTGGCTGAGTTGTTGATTACCATCACTTGTTTAAATTGCAACCCAAAACCCAGATTTAATTTGAAACCCGAAAACACAAACGACACCTAAATACAAGCGCGAATCAAACAAACCTTCAACTAGTCCCCGAGAAAAAATACGACCTGAGACCCCTATATTACATTTTCAGATTTTGATTGTAAAAGGGTTTCCAGCATTCCAGCTTTCATTCATTTTATTCATATTTAAATTTGATGAGCCCATACATTTCGTGACAAATTAATTTAGTATAATTTGGGCGCGTCAAATTTTTGGCGCCGTTGCCGGGGAAGCAACTAGTTGATTTGTTTGATTTTTGTTTGTATGCTTTTAGACATATCATTGGGTTCCATTTTATTGTGCTTATTCTTTCATATACGGTTGCTGCCATTTTTCTTGTTTGTTTTGTGACAGGGCTGCAAATTCAAAATGGGGTCAAAAGAGATAGAAGAGGCATTGGAGGAGTTAAAAAATGTGTTAAAGGGGTTGGACTACCAACTAGAACGTAAAGCTCAGTCATTTACTTATCAGAAGCTACCTCAGCAACAATTTCAGCCTCTCCAGCAATTTCAGCAGCTAAGTCAAGAATTCCAACAGCCCTACTCAAATTTCCAACAAATTCAGAATGGGCAGCCCCAATTTTCAGTTTTTGAGCAGCCAAATCAGTTTTTTCAGCCATCATTGCAACAATTCGAGCAACCACAACAATTCCAACAATTTCAGCCGAATTCCAGCAATTTCCAGAATTTCCAGAATTTTCAGAACGGGCAGCCAATTTTCCAGAATTTTCAGCCTAATTTTCAGCAATTTCAGCCCAATTTTCAGCAACCATTTCAGCATTTTGAACCTCAATTCCAGCAATACAATCAAGGGCAGCAAGTGTGTCAACCATTTCAGCAAGATCCGCCTCAAAACCAGCCATTTTATCAGCCTACACAGCCCTTGAACCAGTTTTCACAGCCCTACAATCAAGGGTTTCAAGGGCAGAATTTTCAGCCTTCGGCACCTAATTTTCCAGACCCAAATCAGAACTTTCAAGGCTACATTTCCCAGCAAAGTTTCCAAGAATATCAGCCCTTTAATCAGCCCCAACAGCCATGTTTTCAACCAAATCAGCAAGCTCAAAATTTTCAGCCTACTTCATCCTTTCAAGGTCAGTCAAGGAGCTATGCTAACGAAGGAGGCTATGGGAGTTCTAGTGCAGGAAATGTGCTCCAACAGAAGGTCGAGGAAATGTTGCAACAAGTTATGCAACAACAAAGGGTGGAGGAGATAGTTCAACAAGTTTTACTATATCATCAACAAGAGAAACAAAGGCAAGCCCAAAAATCAGAACAATCCCCCGGAGTTGGTTTTATATCAGTTCAAGGTGACCCTAGCGCATGGCCAAGTCCTTCTTCAAGTAATCTTGCACATTTGATAGAAGAAGAAGAAGATGATGTACTCATCAAAGTCTGGGCACCTAGAGCATACATTCCTCTGGAGATTCCTACTCAAAATTCATTTTCAAATTTTTCAGCTCCAGAAGAAGAAACTGAAGCTCCACAGGACCATTCTAGTCTTTTATTTTGTGATGATAGTGTTATTAGTGGTCCTAATTTTTCTAATACTGTTGTTGCAGATATCACAGAAGAAGAATGCATAGAGGATGATTCCATAGGTGTAGGGGATTGCACAAAGCCCCAGGGACCACCACAAGACTCAGAGAACGAACCAGAAAGTGTAGGGACTTGCATGGTGGAAGCAAGCACCCAAGGATCACCAGTTGATTGTCCACCAGAACCTGAGGCTGAAGAGGAGCTTGAACATGACCAGGAGGAGACCACAGATACATCTACTATTATAGAGCCTCCAGGTATTATCCAGCACGCTCAGGTAAGTATTTCTCCTCATTCTTCAGAAAAATTCAGTGAGGTACCTAGGGATGATTCTATTGACTCTGATGTATTTATTGATATACCTTGTGTAGAGATTTTTTGTGAAAATCCAATAGAGGTACCAAACATTGATTTTATTGATCATCATGCATTACTTGACACATCCATTGTAAATATGAATAGTGAAATAATTTTAGAGGCACCCATAATGGATGTAGTTTGTTATGATGAATCTTTAGATACATCTTTTGTGGATATGACTAGTGAAAATTTTTTAGAAGTGCCTGAAATGGATGTTATTTATTTTGATGAATCTCTTGTTATGTCTTATGCTGAAAATGAATGTGAAAGACTTTTGGAGATACTTGATATTGATTTGATTGGCTGTGACCCTTTGCTTGATACATCCTTTGTAGACGATAACTGTGAAATTTCTATTGATGAGCCAGAAATTGATTTCTTTATTTGTGATGAGCTCCTGGATGCAAATTTTGTAGAAAATGATTTTGAAAATTTTATTGAGGCACCACAAATTGATTTAATTGGACATGATGCAGATTTGGATTTATTTCATGCAGAAACTGAACTTATATCATTTCTTTCTGACCATGAACGCTTGAGAGAGGTATTACATGTTTTTGCAGGGTCCAGAAGACTTCAGGAGTGGGTACTCCAACTGAACAGACTTCAGCCTCCTGGAAGGACTTCTGAAGGGCATCAAGAAGGAGGAGATGATCTGACTTTAATTAAAAGCACTCCATCCCTTGAATGGCTCTTGAACCTGAATCGCCTTAGGCCACCAGAGAAATTTTTTGCGAAGTTCAAGTGTGGGGGAGCCCGAATTCACTCAGCTACCCATGTTCCTCCACTACCACGGTGGAGGCTACTTTTGGATCGACTCCGTCCACCAGAATAAAGGGGAGTTGGATTTTTCTTGTATTTTCTTTTATTTCATTTTTCATTTTCATGCTTCCTAGAATTAGAATTTTCCTTTGATCTGAGTCATTGTAATTACCATGTCTTTGCTTTTAGCACTTTTGCATGAGTAGAAATAAAAGTATCCCTTTAGGTATTCTCCATGGCATGTTAGAGTCTTCTGAAAACAAATTAAATTTGATTGTTAAAACTTAGGATTTGAGCTAATGGATGAAATCTTGGATGCTTGAGTACTCCTTTGCTTTAGATTCTTAATTGAGGACTTGGGATGAATTATTTTTACCTAGTGAGAATTAGCCTTATAGTTGTGACACACACATGTTATTAAACTCTAGAACTTGCTTAGGTTCTTTCAAAACCATATTTCAATGATTGGATCACATCTATAGAGGCTAATCCATTTGTTTCCCTTTTCCACATCAATTTTTAGCAATAATCATGTTTATTCTCTTTTTCTTTGCTTATCTCCTACGCTTACCCATTTTTTTTTTCTTTAGACTTGTTGCTTGAGATGTTCTTAATGTTGTTTTGCCCGAGACGGACAAAGATTTAAGTGTGGGGGAGTGACTAGTGAGAGGGAAACAATTTTTATCAAAGAGCATCGTCATTTCGAAAAAAAAAAAAATTTCATGTTATCAAGATCAAGCAAGAAGAAGTAGTTAAGGAAGACAACAATTGAAGCATCTAGATTCTTGCTCATCATTTGAAGATCCAAGGAAAACACATGGCATGCAATATAAAAATCTGCAATGAATGAAGAAAGGGAATGGCACACAATGAAGAAAACTTGTGCCACAAGAAAGAAAAATTTCTGCATTTTTATGTGCCAAGTTGAGTTTGGTGTCAAAAATGAGCAAAAGGATGGAAGCAATTGAGACATATAGATTCTTGAATATAATTTGAAGATCCAAGCAATTACATGTGCCAAGCTAAATTGGGTGGATGAAGAAGAATTTGTGTGCCAAAGTCTAAGTGGCACACAACCATTCAATTGAAGCCATATTCCGGAAGAAGTCAAGCAAAAAGTTGAAGATCTAAGCAAGATTGTGCCATTGTGAAGTCAGCTGAAAAGAAAGAAAAAAAAACAGAAAAAAAAAAATCTGAAAACACATCTTGCTACAAGGTTGTGCCATTGAAGGAAGAGATTCTTTAGATAGCTGTTTTTGGTCGGAATGCTGTGGACTAGCAGCTGCTCTTTGCGGTAGAAATCAAACACATCTTGCTAAATGATTTGTGAACTGGACAGATCCGAAAAACAAGCTGGAAAACTTATCCACTGTGATAGTCAATCGACAATTGGAAGGGCACAGAGTAGTATGTATAATGGTAAGTCACGACATATACATCGTCGACATAATACCATTAGGCAGTTGATCTCGAACGGAGTGATTGTAATCGATTATGTCAAATCTAAGAATAATTTGGAAGATCCCCTAACGAAGGGGCTAAATCGAGATCAAGTATCCTACTCATCAAGAGGAATGGGATTGAAAATCTACAACTAAAAATGACTGTAGCGGTAACCCAACCTTGTTGACTGGAGATCCTAAGATCTTAATTCAATGGGACAACGAAGTTACAGAAGTTGTGTAACAACACAAGAGAAATAATTATCTCTACTATCCCAATCCTAAGATGATTTGGTGCTGTCCTACCATATGTAGTGAGGATAAGCTTATGCTTTTAATGACTTCTATACCTTTAAGGTGGAGTATGGTAGGATACTCTTGATAGAAGTGTCACTTATGTGAGTGTGAAGATAGGCCGCTTCAATGAAACACTTATGAATCCAAGATGGTGTCCATGGCCGAAACGGAGCCAACCATGAGAACCAAAAGTGGGTGAGATAAGTCTCTGTGTTGGTGTTATTGTCTGAGTATACACCAACAGCTAAGCAGTTCAAGACATCACATTCACTACGCAGTCTATTATGCTCGATATCATTCTACTACGGAAGGTTCAAAGCCACAAGCTACCTTTCCCGATGCATTGACTTATCTATTGGACTCTTGTAAAGTGTCAGCATGCATACATGCAATATATGCATTAATTTCCATTCATGTAGGGGATTGTTGGATACGATTTTGCAAAGTAAACTTTTGATGTCATCGATCGTTAAATTTCAAGTTTGACTTCAAAATCGAAATCTACGTTTCACGTAGATAAATCTGGACTATTTATTTACTCAAAATCGATTAAGGATAATGCGAAATTAATTATTCAAGATATGCTCAAATGAACATTAAGGAAAAAGATGGGGCTTTAGTCCCACATTGCTAACTGGCGAGAGTCAGTGTTTCCTTATATATGTTCCTATGTTAATGTTGTTAATACAAAAGCACAGGACTAAATGTGGCCCGCCACCCGCCACCCGCCACCCGCCACGCGCCACCTGCGAGCCCGCCACGCGCGCACGTGCGCGTGCGCGCAATGGGCGCTTTGTTGGCGCACTTTGATCAGGTGGCGCCATGTGGCATGTCGGTGACGAGGCAGTGCCTATGTGGCACGTGACTATGTAGAGAATGATGACTGGATTGGGCGAACAGATGGTGGTCGTCGGATTAATGATCTGGAGCGTCGGATTCGAATCTAACTGTGAAGAGGGAGGATGGATCTGAGGCATCGGATTAAATGTTCTAATCTAGCTGCTGAGATCAAGATGGGATCTGAAGAGTTATAACTCTTCAGATCAAGGGATGAGATTAAAAGACCTTTAAAGGGTTATACCCTTTCGTTATGAACGGACCAGATCTATCCGAACCAAAGGGTACTTACCTCTTCACTCAATATAAATAGATCCCTCCACTTGATCATTTCATTCATTTAAGCATTGCAATCTAAAAGCATTCACACTCATCCATCTTATGCATCAAGAGTCCAAAAAGCCTACGGAAAGGTTCGTCGGTCTCGAAATTTGAAGTGCTACTATTCCGAGACGACGTCGTTGTATCTTGGAAATGAATTGTTGCTATCCGTGAGCACCAGTAGCGGAGCAATATCGTTTTACGGAGATAGTGTTGAACACTAGCCTCACTCATCCATCTTATGCATCAAGAGTCCAAAAAGCCTACGGAAAGGTTCGCCGTTCTCGGAATTTGAAGTGCTACTATTCCGATACGACGTCGTTGTATCTTGGAAATGAATTGCTGCTATCCGTGAGCACCAGTAGCGGAGCAATATCATTTTACGGAGATAGTGTCGAACACTAGCCTCGACGTAAACAAATCAGTTTGTTTCCTCCAAAAGTAATCTCCCGGAAGATCCGACGGTCGTAAATCGACTAAGTCAAATACCGAGGAGATACAAATCATCTACCAACACTAGATACTATTAAAGATTATTTCTAAACTCGCACTTTGTGGAGAGAAAATTATTAATCAAGATTTATTAGAAAAAATATTTCTTCACTTTTCATGCATCGAACATGCTCCTCTAGCGGCAATATCATAAGTATGGATTTAAAAAATATTTTAAACTTATCTCATTCCTACTAATTGCTAAATAGAATAATGAGTTACTCATGAAAAATCATCAATTGAGCCTAACTAAATCTATACCGTTTTCTAAAGCAAATGGAACATATCATTTCTCGAAGTAAATGCTAACTCATCTTAAAGTCATGGGGAATTTACCAAAAGGCATACTAAGAATTGGTATTTACCAAAAATTGTTCTATGGTTTTATTTTCACCAAAGGGCACACTTATTTTAGTGAACTTCCTCTTATACCCCTCCTGCCATGTACTGCCTTCTCTTTCTCTCTCAGTAACAAATTCCGAGACGTCTGCACATGCAACGTGACTTAATTACTGACTTTTATTTTAAAATAATATACTATGGAATCGGCGCTAAATTAAAAAACGTAAGATAAAAATTAAAAAAATATTTCAGTTAAAAAATTTCTCATCCAACGAGATTTAAAAATATAAATAAATGATTTTTATATTTGATTAATAGAAATTAATATATTAAATAATATTTAATAAATATATTAATATATAAAAAAATTTTGAATTTTTTTTGAAAAAAACTGACCGTGGGCCTAAAATCTATTGATTTCAGGCCCAGCGTGGGCCTGAAATTTTTTATTTCAGTCTCACGTTGGGCCTGAAATCTTTTGATTCAGGTCCGACGTGGACTCAAATTTTTTTTCTATTTTAAAATATATTAATATATAAAAAAACGTATCAAAACACTTAATTTCAGATTCAAACACAGGGCATGAAGTCATCCCAGGAGGGTCTGAAGTCAAATAACTTCAGATCCTATAAATAAATAATTTAATAAATAATAATTAAATTTTAAAAAATATTTTTAAAATTAAAAAATTTTCAGTGCCCTTGGGGCATGAAGTCATCCGACTTCAGGCCCAAGGAGGGCCTGAAGTCTGATGACTTCAAGCCCTCCATAACTAAATATAAAAAAATATAAAAAATTTTTTATAAAAAGGTATAATATATAATTACATATTATTTATAATTTTTATAAAAAAGGTATAATATATAATTACATAATAATAAAATGTTATTATAATAAAATTCAGATATGGGAGGTCCATCAGTGGGTTTTGGTCAAAACCCACTGATATTTCTAAACTACTCCTATTTCATTGGTGATATCTAATATATAGATGTTTGGACACCTAAAACATCATCTCCTACCTTTACCCTCTCTATTCATATGGAGTTTTCAGAAATCCAGATATGATAGGTCCATCAGTGAGTTTTGGTCAAAACCCACTGATATTTCTAAACTACTCCTATTGCATTGGTGATATAGAGTGTATAGATGTTTGGACACCTAAAACATCTTCTCCTAGGTCAACCCTGTCTATTGATATAGGGTTTTCAGAAATCCAGATGTGGGAGGTCCATCAGTGGGTTTTGATCAAAACCCACTGATATGGCTAAATTACTCCTATTGTATTGGTGATATCTAATATATAGATGGTTGGACACCTAAAACATCATCTCCTACCTCTAACCTCTCTATTCATATGGAGTTTTTAGAAATCCAGATATGGGAGGTCCATCAGTGGGTTTTGGTCAAAACCCACTGATATGACTAAACTACTCCTTGGGCCTGGAGGGTCTGAACAAATCTTCGATAAATGTAAGTAAATTAAATAAAAATATCAATAGTTCTAGTTAGAGTTGAGTTATGAGATGGTATTTTTGGTGTCCAAACTTCTAATGATTATAAATTATGTTGCAATAAGAGATTTTTAGGTCTATCAGTCGGTTTTGACCAAAACCCACTAATAGACCTCCCATATCTGAATTTCTGAAAACTCCATATGAATAGAGAGGTTAGAGGTAGGAGATGATGTTTTAGGTGTCCAACCATCTATATATTAGATATCACCAATGCAATAGGAGTAATTTAGCCATATCAGTGGGTTTTGACCAAAACCCACTGATGGACCTCCCATATCTGGATTTCTGAAAATCCTATATCAATAGATAGGGTTGACCTAGGAGAAGATGTTTTAGGTGTCCAAACATCTATATACTCTATATCACCAATGCAATAGGAGTAGTTTAGAAATATCAATGGGTTTTGACCAAAACTCACTGATAGACCTATTATATCTGGATTTCTGAAAACTCCATATGAATAGAGAGGGTAGAGGTAGGAGATGATGTTTTAGGTGTCCAAACATCTATATATTAGATATCACCAATGAAATAAGAGTAGTTTAGAAATATCAGTGGGTTTTGACCAAAACCCACTGATGGACCTCCCATATCTGAATTTCATTATAATAACATTTTATTATTATGTAATTATATATTATACCTTTTTATAAAAATTATAAATAATATGTAATTATATATTATACCTTTTTATAAATTTTTTTAATATTTTTTTATATTTAATTATGGAGGGCCTGAAGTCATCAGACTTCAGGCCCTCCTTGGGCCTGAAGTCGGATGACTTCAGGCCCCAAGGGCACTGAAAATTTTTTAATTTTAAAAATATTTTTTTTAATTTAATTATTATTTATTAAATTAATTATTTATAGGATCTGATGTTATTTGACTTCAGACCCTCCTGGGATGACTTCAGGCCCTGCGTTTGAATATGAAAGTAAGTGTTTTGATACGTTTTTTATATATTAATATATTTTTAAAATAGAAAAAAATTTGAGTCCACGTCGGACCTGAATTAAAAGATTTCAGGGCCAACGTGGGCCTAAAATAAAAAATTTCAGCCCCAGCGTGGGCCTGAAATCAATAGATTTCAGCCCACGGTCAGTTTTTTTCAAAAAAAAAATTTCAAAATTTTTTTATATATTAATATATTTATTAAATATTATTTAATATATTAATTTCTATTAATCAAATATAAAAATCATTTATTTATATTTTTAAATCACGTTGGATGAGAAATTTTTTCACTGAAATATTTTTTCAAATTTTATCTAACGTTTTTTAATTTAACGTCGATTCCATAATATATTATTTTAAAATAAAAGTCAGTAATTAAGTCATGTTGCATGTGCAGACGTCTCGAAATTTGTTACTGAGAGAGAAAGAGAAGGCAATACATGGCAGAAGGGGTATAAGAGGAAGTTCATTAAAATAAGTGCGCCCTTTGATGAAAATGAAATCATGAGACGTCTTTTGATAAATACTAATTTTTAGATACGCCTTTTGATAAATTGCCGAATATCATAAAATTAGGATAAGTCATGGGCGTGACTAAAGAAAAAATTATTAGCAACAAAATGGTAAAAGACTTAAAACAAGCAACCGATAGTGGAAATCTCACAATGAAGAAGTAAAATGAAAAACTTAAAAGAATATGAAGATAAGTGTTTTAAATGTAAGATTGTCACATCCCGAGACCAAGGAGCCGCTGATCCAATATAAAATCGGACAACATCTCCTCTGAACAACAGATAATTTAGATACACATATAACACATGTAGTATAATAATTGACCTCAGACCTCAAAACAGGATATATAATAAAAAATACTAAGTGCATCTTAGCATTAAAATTGTAAAACTCACCTGAGCTACCCTCGGCGCAGGCGCGTAGCAAAATAACATCCACTAAGTCCAACAGTGAAAGTCGTCCGAAGGGAAGAGGAAAGCCATCGACTGCCAGAGCTACACTCGGAACTGAGGGTGGAATGGCTTCGGCGATTTGATCAGGGAAACGGAGAAGGGAACAGAAGGTAGATCGGGGGAAGAAAATGCAAGAGAAAGGGTTAAATGTGTCGCGCTATTTTGCACTTTAGTCCAACAATTTGGGCTTTTAAAATCTCATCCTTTGTTTTAAAATTCTTATCCATCAGCCCCTGGTAAAAGTTGATTTTAATCCCTTTGGTCCCCACCTGTCGTGCAACCCTCTTTCACCTCGGTCAAAGCCCCGAAAACCCTAACTCTTCTTCGAAAAATTTCCAGGACCGAGTCAAACGTGTCGGATTTAACAAAGATTGAGATGTATTGGTCTTGTACCTATCATACATCGTCGCATCTTGTGAATTTATATCAAAATTCATTTAATGGAAAAGGAAAAATATAAACAAATTTTGTTGATGATTATGCTCTGACATAACTCATTTGGATGTCTCTAATTTCTTTACCCAACAAAATGAAAATATTGATCATTTGATTGGTGGTGGTATGCTAGACAATAAGGAAAAGTTGTATTTCTATTTTGGTGGATTTTCCATTCCAAGTTTAGTTTTGATTTAAGTTGTAACTTGTAAGTGAAATCTCTTGAAAGTTTGGAATAGTTGTCTTTCAGTTAGCTGCAATATCTTCTCTATTTCATAATTCCATTAAAAGAATATTTTTTCTATTTGGAAATTCGATTCTCTTTTAAGTTGTCAATGAGAGCTACTATTTTATTATCTTCATTTATAAGTGTTTTATTTATAAATCTTGCATTAAATTGTATTGGAATTATATCTCTTTACTTGTACATTTATTTTTAAATTTAATGATAGAATATCAAAATGAATGTCTAGGGTTTAGTGGTACAATCCGCACCCCATCTTCAAACAAAAAGTATTTTTTAGAGTTAACATTAACTGAAAATAATGTTATAACAATATCAGGGTGTATCAAAAATTATTGAAAGTCATGGAAAATCAAAAAATCATTTTATAAAATGATACAAGTTGATATATTGAAAATGCACTTTGTGCTAGCAAATTTAGTAGAAATTTACTTAGTTTTAAAGATATCCACCTAAATAAATATCATATTAAAACATTAAATGAAAATAATATTGAATATCTTTGTAATATATCTAGTCAGAAACTAATAAAAGAAAGATTGTGTGCAATCCCTTCTAAAATGCATATTAGGACCATGAGAGCTAGGGATTGACTAGCTCGCTTCACTTCCTTTTTAACTAGCTATGTTTTTGCATATGATGTAGTATTAAAGTTGAGTTTATGACTTAATCCAATCTAATCATTTGGGTAGATTAGATTAGGATTAGTGATGGTACCAAGGTTCGTAGAATCGCGATCCTACACAGGATCGATTTGGGGTCAGGATCGGATCGGTCAGGATCGGATCGTAAAATCGTACGATCCTAACAAAAACCCTTAAAATGAAAGAATATATAATTTTTATTAACACTATAATGATAATAATCACGTTCAACTTCAAGAATATTCTATTAATTACAAGATGATCCAATTTAATTGTCAACCTATTAGATAATAGACATCTAAAAACGCATCATTTTAGGAAAAAGATATAACATAATATTATTAATCAAAAACTAACTAAAAATAATTAAATAGATGTTTAAATAATCTTAAAACCCTAACACTAACTTTGTAAAAGATAAAAAAATAATAATAAAAAAGACTAATAATCTTATAAGCTTCTGAAAAGACTTTAAATAATATTTTTTGGGATTCAATCTTAAAACTAACCTGTAGATCTTTGAACGAGTTTCAATTTGATATATTATAGGTCACGTTGTTCAATCCGAGTCAAAAATTATGACCTCTTGAAGCTTTCACCGATCCTGTTCCGATTCTGCTCCGATTCTATCCGATCCTATATGATTCTGTCCGATTCTGTCCGATCCTACCGATCCTGCTACGAAAAATGATTCTGCGCGATTCTGGATCGATTTGTGATCCAGGATCGTAGGATCGTACGATCCTACGATCCAGGATCGCGATTTTGCAAACTATGGATGGTACTATATTTAAACAAGAAATTAAAAGTACGTAACTAGAATTAATCATTAATTAGGATTAATTAATTATCGATGCATTTAGGGATTTATTCTTATTGATTGGGGGATTTATTAATTATTTATTGTATATTACAATTAGCTAAAGTATACATATTGGTACAGAATCTGAATTTTGATATGAACTCTAGAGGTGAGATCGATTATGAAACGATCTACATTAAAGACGAGTATTTCTTCTTTATATTCTGTAGTTTATTGAACTTAAATGTATAACTTATTTTATTTTTGAGTATGTTGCTTTATTTTATCTATGCTATATTTGATTTCATCGTTTGTTACTTTTGTTGCTTGATCTTTGAGCTAATCGAAATCATGCCCATATAGTCTTACCTGTTGAATTCCTGATCAGTAAAGTACCGCTTGTACGCGAGTACTCAGAAATGATCATTAAACACATCTAGCGTTTGGTTGACATTATATATACCCTATCTAGTAGATTAGTTTCATGTTTATTGATCCTGATATTTATATATCATACAATTGCATAGTTGTAACCTGTTGAAGTTGTGCATATTAGTAATATGCACCATATTTGCATAGTTACATGCTGGCGATCATCGATTTCTTTGTGATTAAGTCTGTCGTCAATCATATAGTTTTCTACCCACTTAATCATTCATGAGCAGTAGTAGTTGTTAGAGTATAAGCAACCATCCTATTGTACCACACTCAACTACTCATGGGTAGTGGAGGTTAGAGTTGTAGGCAAGCAGTTGACACTCTCTCCGTTGTTTCCGAGGGATAGTAGAACTATTGGTGGCTCCCACTTTTCCTGGGGTATTGGAGTAATTGGCTCCCCAACATCTTATACACTTAACCACTTATAGTAGTGGTAGTTGTTTGAGTGCGTACAGTTGTCACAACCCTACCCACTTGGCCTCACAGATGTGATGTGATGGTGGCTTGACTGACATCATGGGTGACACATGTCATTGTATCATATGCATTTATTGTATCTTATATTTATTGCATCTTATATTTTCTTATATTTGTTGCATTTGTTTGAATTATAATTATTACATTTGATTAACATGCATATATGAGTTAGTATTTGCACTTTCATTCAATTTTACATATTTATATATATTGTTCTGGTTCAAAGACTGTATACCATTGTTTCTACCTGCTTGTTACATCTTCTTATATCATGCATTTATCTATCTTTATACCAGTAGAGTCCACCCGGACTCACCACCCCTTGCATTTAATTTTGTTTCAGGTAGTCGATAGTTGCATTACTCAGTGCCAGGAGATGATCCATTTGCCAGCCCCTTAGTTTCGAGTATTTTGGTTATTTTCCATATTTTTCTTATTAGAATGGTATTTTATTTCAGTAAACTTGTGTTTAGTTTATTGGTTTAGAGTTATGATTTTGTATTTATGAACTTGGTATGTAAATCATTAAACTTGAGCTTTATTTGGCGATATATGTGTTTTCTCTATCCTTTATATTGCATGGTTATGATATATTTGTTACTTTGTTTCTATTGTTGTCAGCTATGTTGGCTGAGCTATATAAATTTATGGTGTGAGATGTATATATATATAAGACTCAGATTGTCCACCATACATAGGATATGCTGTCCGTTTTTTGAGCAAGTATGGGTCCTCGGGGCGTGACATCATGCAAGGTGATGAAGATCCCAAACTATAATTTGTCAAAGATTGTAAAGAAAGAAATAATTGGTCAAAATGAAAGATAGTCATGCAGGCTGAATTAGAATCTATAAAGAAATGTAAAGTCTTTGGGTTTATAGTTCGAACATCTAAAAATATAATCCCAATAGGATATAAATGAGTATTTATACGTAAAAAGAATGAAAATGATGAAATTGTAAGATACAAAGCAAGACTTGTAGCCCAAGGTTTCTCACAAAGACCTAGAATCGATTATGAGAAACTTATTCACCTATGATGGATGTCACTACTTTTCGATTCATAATTAGTTTGGCAGTATCAAGAAAACTTGGCATTCAACATATGGATGTGGTCACTGTATATCTATATAGTTCATACAATAGTGATATATACATGAAAATTTGAAGGGTTAAAACCACCGAAAGCAAATGATTCAACCCCCAAGACCATGTTCTCAATAAAATTGCAAAAATCGTTATATAGATTAAAGCAATCAGGGAGTATATAGAAGTGAATATTTATTTCAAGAAGGTTATACAAATAATATTATTTGTTCATGTATTTTTACAAAAAGGGCATAAGAAGGTTTTACAATTGTGGCATTATATATCGATAATCTAAATTTTATAGGGACTCCCGAAGAGCTCAACAAGATTGCCAATTGTTGGACCGGTGTCGTCGATAGAGGGGGGTGAGTATCGACCGTAAAACTCTCGCGGAAAATTCATAGAAAAACTCGTCTTTCGGATCTTCATTCTAGATATAGAGTTAGTAGCAGCGGAAAACAAAAATAACGAACAAACAATAAAGTGCACACGGATTTTTTACTTGGTTCCCAACCCCCCAGGGTCAGTACATCCAAGGCCTAAGCACGGGAACACCCGTCCACTAATGGTCTCCTTTTCGGACTTTCTGGAGGCGGAGAAACCCGTCTTACAGTGCACAAATTACAATCAAAAGATATGGAAAAAATAAGTACATCAGGTGCTGAAAGTTCTTTCATGATTTTCTAGTGATTTGCCATAAGATTGCCTGAATGAGTAGAAATGGACTGAGTAGGAATAATCTCAATAGCCTCTGAAACTCTACCTTGGTTTCTCCTTGCTCTGAAAGTCCTCTCAATTATAGGGTCAAATTCCTCAAAATCACCACCTGCAGACCTGGTCATACAACAAACACAAATCCCAACGAATGTATATAGCAAAATGAAACAAGTGAAATAGATTACAAAATATGGAAATAAGCACATAAGCTAAAATCAAACGAACACAACTAGTATTCCCCGGCAATGACGCCAAAAATTTGATGGACCCATAACAGGTGTCACAAATGAGTCTCAAATTTAGATATTTATAAATTGAAAACCCTTAGCTCACAAAATGAAATGTAGTATAGGGCCTCAAATCGTATTTTTCTAAGGACTAGTTATGAGTGTCTAGTTCAAGCTTGAAGGTATCGTTTGTATTAGGTTTTCTAGTAAATGGGGGGTTTTCTTTGTAATAAGGAATGAGATAGCAGTAAGAACAGAGTAAACTTAACTAAAACATGGTGTGAATTAGGAAATTGCGAGAGTTGCACTTAACCTATTTGGAAAATGAAGCAATTAAATTCAAACGTTGGAATTGAAATTTAAGAACTACTTGCAGGGAACTAAACTTGAATGCAGGTAATTAATTGCAGGAATATGAAAGCTAGAACACAAAACCATTCTTAAGAACTCGGCTTGAAGTGTAATGGAAACAAATTAGAACAACTTGAAGAATTAAGTGCTTAAACCAAAATAATCCTAACTTGAACACCAAATCAGTTTCTAATCAAGACTTCCCTTTGTCGTCATACAAAAGTTGAGCTATGAACCCCCTAGCTCAAATACCAATGAAGAAAAACTCCCTTGCTCGGTTTGCTATAAATTGGAATGAACTGCTCTTCCTGATCGGTCATGGGACCGATCAAGTCCTCTTCTGATCGGTTACGGGACCGATCAGAGGCATCTCTGTCCGGTCACCGCGATCGGTTAGTAGCTAAAAAATTGTCCCCGATCTCTGCCTTCTCAATTGGCTAGATGGCGATCGAGCTCAAAAACCATCAAAACGCCTTCGAGAACCCCTCTCAAGCTTCGACAGCTCCGGACGACGGAAACCAACGATCAACAAGGATCGATCGGTAGGCACAGCAGCTCCGGAAAAACCCTCACCGTAGCTCTTTCAACTGCGAGATTGGATTAGCAAACTAAACAGAAAATATACCTCATTGATCTGAAACCTTGAGAAGAAACGAATTCGATGTTGGTCGCGCCCGATCGAAGAAGAAACAGCAAAGGAATCGATGAAGAACAGACGAAGAACTCGAAAATAGAGAAGACTCGTGATCTGGCGACGACGCTAGATCTGATCGGAGAAGCAGTTTTTAACTGTTAGGAATGGACGACTCTGATCATCCTTACATGCATCCAACGGTCGGATTAACTCGGATCAAGCCCAAACTCTCCAGATCTCCTTCAATGGTTAGGATCTTTCTCTCAGTAGCTTGGATCTTTCAGATCTGCAACGGATAGCTCAGATTGCCCTGATCTTTGAATGGACGGCTTAGACCCTCTCGAGCTTGATCCAACGGCTGGATGATCTTCGATTTGGACCAAAACTTCAGATCATGATCTATGGTCATGATTAACCCTATTTTGAGCTCGGATTGATCAGAAGTTGACGGATGGCTCAGATCTAGCTGTTTCTTGATCGGGCGGCCCATATCAAGATGCTTGATCACCTTGATCCGGATCCAATTCTGACTCAAGTTTGATCCAATCTGATCTAAGTCCATGATCATTTGAAGCCTACAAAATTAGATTCAAATTTAATGCCTAAAATATCTCAAATATACAAAGATTTGAATCAAAAGCTAAAATAGAGGTAATTCATGAAATCTAATGTAAATGCAAACTTAAGCATATAAAAGTGGATCAAAATATCGATTTAAGAGCCTAAATTTATCAACAAAATGGTAATTATCAACTCCCCCACACTTACTCTTGGGCGTCTTGCACAACTAGCTAAACATGTACCCCTAGATTATTCTCAATCATAGTTAGAAGCAATTGAAAGGAAATTACCTAGGGTTGTCAATTCTAAAAAATCTAAACTCAATGAACTAACAAAAAATGGATCAAACATGGATTTTAGAGCCTAAATTAACTAACAAAATGGTAATTATCAAGCCCCTTTTATAGGCTTCATTGTGGCGCCTGTGATCAATAAGGCGCCTCATATAGCTTAGTCAAACTCCATCCTCGCGTCGAACTCGCAGCAGGGATAAGATCCCTCTTCTCAGGTGCCTCACCCATATAGGGCACCTGGGAGCTCTCAGGCGCCTATGTTAACAGGCGCCTGGGAGCTGGCTGCCAGTCCAGGGCGCCCTGTTGCTGTAGGGCGCCTGTTTCAATACAGGCGCCCTAGAGCTCTTCTTCCAGGTCGCTTATGTTCGTTTGCCTGCCTTGTTTCCAACTTTTAGGTACCTGCAACACAATCAATGACAAGACAAATATGCAGATAATATTAACCTTAAGGAAGTGGTTCTGACTTCGGATTTCTGTGAAACTCTAGGTCGAACTGACGCCTATGTTCCCACCCCCGGGAATGCACCTTCAACCTGTTGATGCAATCTGACCCTGATTGTTGTTTTGGTGTTGACATCGATTTTAGTTTAGGTTGATGATTATTATGATTATGGTTAAGTCCTAATCGAGGATTAGGCATGTTATGGAAAATCCTAGCTTGGAGGGCTAGGTGTTGAAAAATCCTAACCTGGAGGGTTAGGTGTGGAAAGTCCTAGCTTGGAGGGCTAGGTGTTGAAAAGTCCTAATTCGGAAGGGTTGGGTGAAAAGTCCTAGCTTGGAGGGCTAGGTGAAAAGTCCTAACTTGGAGGGTTAGGTGAAAAGTCCCAACTTGGAGAGTTAGGTGAAAAAGTCCTGGCTTGGAGGGTCAGGTCCTAGCTTGGAGGGCTAGGTATGGAAAGTTCTAACTCGGAAGGTTGGGCGAAAAGTCCTAGCTTGGAGGGCTAGGTGAAAAGTCCTAACTTGGAGGGTTAGGTGAAAAGTCCCAACTGGAGAGTTAGTGGAAAAACCCTGGCTTGGAGGGTCAGGTCTTAGCTTGGAAGGCTAGGTTGGATGAAACCCTAGCTTGGAGGGCTAGGTTGGAGCCCCTGGATCGGTCTGGTGACCGATCAGGGAGTTGGCACGGTGCTCCTTTGTGGATCAGTCCGGTGACCGATCCATCGATGACTGATCGGTCTGGTGACCGATCAGGGAGTACGCGTTTCACCCACTGTTTGGCTCCTGATCGGTCTAGTGACCGATCAGGGAGCACACAGTGAGGTTGAGTTCCCTTGCTGATCTGGTCCTGATCGATCTGTGGACCGATCAGGATCACTGTGTAGATCGTTCTGGAAAATGATCCAGTGTCGCAGGTTCCTCTCTATGATCGATCAGGACAGAGCCTGATCTGTCTGGTCATGACCTGATCGGTCTGGTGACCGATCAGGAGGATCCCTGATCGGTCTGGTGACCGATCAGGAGGATCCCTGATCCGTCCGATGACCGATCAGGAGGTTTGGACTACGAAGATCAGAAATCACCCTTTAATGGGGTGGATCGGTCTGGTGATCGATCCACAACCAGGGATAGGTCTGGTGATTGATCCAGGAGAATCCCAAAGAAATCGCGATTTCTGATTAAGTGTTGGGGACCGATCAGGATGAAGCCTGATCGGTCTGGACCCAGCCTGATTGGTCTGGTGACCCATCAGGAGGCTCTCTGATCGGTCCGGTGACCGATCACTTTAATTCAAAATGCACTGTCAGACGCTCTGAACGCGTCTGAACGTATCCGATTCTCTGCGCTTAACAACTGATACATGATTTGCTGCTTGATATACTGTCCTAATACTCTGATTAAG
Source organism: Boesenbergia rotunda (assembly GCA_024364735.1). NCBI lineage: Eukaryota > Viridiplantae > Streptophyta > Magnoliopsida > Zingiberales > Zingiberaceae > Boesenbergia > Boesenbergia rotunda. The sequence continues at coordinate 181,400 of JAGFNQ010006226.1, read as the reverse complement.
TTACAGGTGACAGGGAAGGATTCAAACACTCAAGGAGAGTCAATGGAGACCTTTCCTTGGAGCAGGTTTGTCTGTTTTTCCATCTCAGGTTGCAACGGGCACTGGCGCTGGCTGGAGCTGCTGTCTGGGGCTGGTCTGAGGGAGGCTCAGGGAGTCCAGAGGAGCTCAGAGGTAGCTGGTGGTTGCAGGTGAGCAGCTGGAGGCTACAGGGAGATGGTGTCACTTAATACTCAGTGGAGGAACAAAAGGAGCGGAGAAGAGTTAGTTGTGTAGAGTTCTGCTGCTTGAGTTCTTGCTGCGCCTTTCTGTTCTCCACAACTTGCTTGTGTGTTCTGAAGTTCCATCACCTTGAGCAAGCTACTGCAATCTTGAAGCAACCATCCCTTTCTTGAGCACTTGGAGGAAAGAACAAGAGGCTTCCAGTCCAACAGCGAGAAGACACGGGGAAAGGGTTCTTGCGTGAGATCGTCGCTGGGTGGAGCTCAGGAGGAAGCTTGTTGTGTTCTTGTCTTTGCTGGTGCTAAGTAAGATCTTTCTTGTGTTTCATTGTGCTTAAACCTATATCTGTGATTGAAACGCTGTGAAGAGGTTTCTCCACCGAGAAGGAGGTTGCTTTCTATCCGGTGTTCACCGGGGCTTGATCTGCCGACGATCAAGGGATCGCCCACCTCATGGGCACGCCAAGGAGTAGGGGCAAGTTATCCCCGAACCGTGTAAACCCTCCTTGTTAGCGATCTTGCTAGTCCTGTTAGTTTGTTTTCGTTTTCTATTTTTCTGCATACTCTGTGTTTGCTACTTCCGCTGTGCTACTAACAAATCTAAGTGCAAAACTTTGAAAAGCTTAAAGTCCAAGTGTTTGGCTATATTCACCCCCCCCCCTCTCTAGCCATCCGGGTTCCAACAAGTGGTATCAGAGCTTGGGGCTCTATTTTTGCTGATTAACAACCGAGAGCTATCATCCATGGCGTTGAGAGAAGGATTTTCCACCACCCGACCTCCTTTCTTTGATGGCGCTGATTTCCAATATTGGAGATCAAAGATGGAGTATTATTTGAAGATGGACATCAACACTTGGTTCGCGGTGAAGGAGGGTTTCACTCCTCTTAAGGATGATGGAGGCAAGGAACTTGAATCATGGCGGTGGACAGCCGAACAAACTCGGAAGAGTGAAGCTGACGCGAAGGCGGTTGTCACTCTACAATGCAGCATGAACAAAGACCAACTCATCAAGGTTGGTCCTTTCACAAGTGCAAAGGACTTGTGGAACAAGCTCATCGAACTCCATGAGGGCACCCGAGACTCAAGAATCGCCAAGAGGGATTTGTTTCTCAACCAATTACAAAATCTCTCCATGAAGGAAAATGAATCGGTAAGTGAGCTTCATAGCCGGTTCAAGGAAGTCCTCAATGGGCTTCATTCGATTGATGAAAAGGTCGAGAATCGCGACCTTGTGAGGTATGTACTAAAAGCATTTCCAAGGAATGCTTTGTGGTCATCCATGGTGGATGCCTACAAAGTTTCCAAGGACTTATCAATTGTTAAGTTAGATGATTTATTTTGTGAAATGGAATTGCATGAAATGGCTAACAAAGGCCCCAAGGAGAAGGGATTGCCTTAGTTGCAGGGGATCGATCCAATAAAAAGAAGAAGGAGAAGAAGAAGGAAGTCTCTTCATCTTCATCCTCTTCCGAATCCGAGTCTGATTCCGAAGAAGATGGCACTGACTCCTCATCCTCCGAGATGGCGAATTTTGTAAGAAGGATGATGAGAAGGGGTCGACGCTTCAAGTGTAAAAGTAATCCTAGTGAAGCTAAACTTGATAAGACTAATGCTTCTTGCTTTGAGTGTGGTAGGAAAGGGCATTTCAAGAATGAATGCCCAAAGCTAAAGAAGAAGTAGGAGAAATCCAAAAGGAAAGAAGAAAAATCCAAGAAGAAGAAGAAGGCTTTGAAGGCCACTTGGAATGAATCCTCTTCAAGCTCATCCAATGAAGAGAAGGAGGAGAAGAGCACAAGGCATGTGGCACTCATGGCTCTTGGAGAGGAAAGCAGTAATGAATCATCCAACTCCTCAAACGCGGCTTCATCATCTTCGGATGATGAAGAGGTAACTTCTCCCGAACTTGAAAAATGTTATAGAGCAATTGCATGTTTAACCAATATGTTGAAGAAGTCAAAAAATAGGGTTAAATCATTGCAATTAGAAATTGAACAATTGAAGTTGTCTAGGGATGATAACATTGATGACTTACATGTTGAATTGTTAGAAGATGAGATTAAGTCATTAAAACTTGAGGTTGAACATTTGAAATCCTCTAAGGTTGAGGATGTAGATGATTTGCATGATGATTTGCTAGTAGAAGAAAACCAATCATTAAAGAGTGAAGTTGAGAAACTCAAGAATATTCTTGAGAAGTTCTCAACTAGCTCTAAGACCCTAGACATGATCTT
>JAGFNQ010006226.1:166653-178444 GCA_024364735.1 Boesenbergia rotunda | reverse complement strand
CAAACGAAATCTGCACATAAAGGTAAGAGCACTGTAAGTACTTCTACAGCTTTAGATTTACTTCACATGGATCTATTTGATTGTAGTACTATCATATCATTGAATGGAAGTAGATATTGTTTTGTGATCATTGATGATTTCACTAGATATACATGGACCTACTTTTTAAAATATAAGGATCAAACCTTAGATGTTTTCATTTCTTTTTGTAGAAGGGTTGAAAATGAAAAATCAACAACAATTAAGACAATTAGAAGTGATCATGGAGGTGAATTTCAAAACCAACGGTTTTTAGAATTTTGTCAAGATAGAGGTTATAGACATGAGTTTTCCACTCCGAGAACACCACAACAAAATGGTGTTGTAGAGAGGAAGAATCGTGTTCTACAAGAGACTGCACGGAGCATGCTTAATGAGTACTCACTCCCGAGTTACTTATGGGCTGAAGCTGTAAATACAGCTTGCTATGTGCAAAATCGAGTCCTCATCCATAGGTTTTTAGGAAAGACTCCCCATGAACTTTGGTTTGGGAAACCACCTACGGTTAAATACCTTAGGGTGTTTGGTTGTAAGGTATTCATTCTAAACACCAAGGACCACCTTGGAAAGTTCACGGCAAAGGCTGATGAAGGGATACTAGTCGGGTATTCCCTAGTTAGCAAAGCCTATCGAGTCTACAACAAGAAATCTAGATTAATTGAAGAGTCTTCTGATGTTGTTTTTGAAGAAATCCCGAAAGTCAATGGTCAACCAGAAGATGAAGTCCAATTTGAACTTAGGAGACTAAGTTTGAATGGGAGTCCAAATTCTGTTGATGGTGATGAATCCGATGACGGTGAGCCTAGACAACCCATTGATCAGCCGGATCCTGAGGTTGAGCTTAAGTCTAGTGAACCTATTCAAGATGCACCACCAACACCTAGGCAAACTAGATTAGCCTCTAGTCATCTCCAAGACCAAATTGTTGGAGACATCCATCATGGGGTTAGGACTAGATCATTCTTCCGGAATGAGGCAAATGAAGTTTCTCTAATTTCCGAAATTGAGCCTAGAAAAATTGATGAAGCATTAAGTGATCCCGATTGGATCATTGCAATGCAAGATGAACTAGGTCAATTTGAAAGGAGTCAAGTTTGGGACTTAGTCCCTAGACCTAAGAAGACCACCATTATTGGAACCAAATGAGTCTTCAAAAACAAATTGAACCATAAGGGAGAAATCATTAGAAACAAGGCACGCTTAGTAGCCAAGGGCTACAGTCAAGTTGAAGGCCTTGATTATGATGAGACCTATGCTCCCGTGGCATGATTAGAATCCATCCGATTGATGCTTGCATTTGCGGCACATCGAGGCTTCAAATTATACCAAATGGATGTCAAATCGGCTTTTCTAAATGGTTTGATTAGGGAAGAGGTCTATGTCGAACAACCTCCGGGGTTTGAGAGTTCCGAATTTCCAAACCACGTGTTTAAGCTCAAAAAGGCACTTTATGGCCTCAAACAAGCACCCCGAGCTTGGTACGAGCGGTTGTCGACATTCTTAATTGACAAAGGCTTCGTTAGAGGCCAAATAGACCCTACACTATTTCTACGTAGAGATGGTGACAATATTTTTGTGGCCCAAGTATATGTCGATGACATAATTTGTGGCTCAAACAACAAGGGTTATTTAAATGAATTCATTGGACACATGGAAAGTGAATTTGAAATGAGTCTAGTAGGGGAGTTGACTTTCTTCCTTGGACTCGAAATCAAGCAAACCCGAGATGGGATCCATGTACACCAATCGAAATACACACAAGAAATGCTTCAAAAATTCAATATGAGTGATTCAAAAGAGGTAACCACTCCCATGGCTACAAATACAAGATTAGATAATGATGAGAGTGGTAAACCCGTTGATTTGACTCAATATCGAAGCATGATAGGGAGTTTGCTATACCTCACAGCTAGTCGACTTGATATTCTTTTCGCTGTGGGTATATGCGCTAGGTATCAAGTCTGTGCTAAGGAATCTCATTTAATCACTGTTAAGCGAATTTTGAGATATCTTAAAGGCACAATAGGAGTCGGTCTTTGGTACCCCCGTACCGAATCATTTGATTTAATTAGCTATACGGATTCTGACTACGCTGGATGTAAGTTGGACCGGAAAAGCACAAGTGGGGGTTGCGAATTCTTAGGTTCATCTTTAGTTAGTTGGTCAAGTCGGAAGCAACATTGTGTTGCTCTCTCCACGACCGAGGCAGAGTATATTGCTATGGGAGAGAGCGTACCGCAATTGTTGTGGATGATTCACACTCTAGAGGACTATGGATTGAGTTACAAGGGTGTGCAAGTGTTATGTGATAACATTAGCACAATTAATCTAACCAAAAATCCAGTCCATCATTCTAGGACAAAACATATTGATGTGTGTCACCACTTTATTAGAGATCATGTGGATAGGGGAGATATTGTACTCTCACATGTAGAGTCCAAATCAAACCTCGCTGACATTTTCACTAAGCCACTCCCCGAAAATGAGTTTAGTTTCTTAAGAAGGGAGTTGGGAATGTGTCGTGCTTCATGAATTTCAAAATGCATTCAAAACCCTTCATGATTATTTCAAAATTGTTGGGAAACAATTGGGTAACTTTGGGGACATCTCACACAAACTATAAGGTTTACCAAAACGTTTTTGTTTGCTAGAAATGGGGTGAGATGTTAGGATCAACTCAATTTCTCAAAATGTTATTGCATCCCTTGAGAAATTAAGTTGACGAGATAATAATCACTTCGGTGACCAAGTATGGGGAAGACCAATGCATAACATATGTGTATTTGGCTCCATGATCATACTTGGATATTCCAATCAAGGAAACTTGATTGGAAACTTGGATTTGGCACAAATTGTTTAAATGATTGTTGTTTTTGTTTGACTCCACTTGGGTGGAGCAAAGTGACTTGTTCAAACCCTTAGGACCTTTGATCCTTGGTTGGGGATCAATAATAGATGAGGGATGGCTTCCAAGATCGATATCCTTCACCATATCCCTTGGGAAATCGTGTAACAATCTGAAACTGAAAGTTTCAGATCGTATCTGGGAGTTTCAGGACCCCTGATCGGTCACCGAACCGATCAGGAGTAGGGCTGATCGGTCCCCAGACCGATCTGACTTCATCCTGTAACGATCGGTCCACAGACCGATCAGATGGGTCACAGGAACTTCGCGAGATTTCTTAATTCTGGCCTAGCCTGGATCGGTCCCCAGATCGATCTAGCACACTATTGTGATCGGTCCACAGACCGATCAGGGGGCTTCCAGGATTTCATCCGACCCTACTGTTCACTTCCTGATCAATCAGCCGATCGATCAGGAGCCTGCCTAATCGGTCACCCGACCGATCAGGCCCGGGCCAGTCCGATCAGGCTGGAGCCTGATCAGTCTGGGCATTTCCAGATCGAACGGTGATCCGTTCAATCGCATTAAAGTCTGGTTGGTGGACCGATCCACCAACCGATTAACTCTTCCAAAACCCCTCATTGCCGAACCCTAGCGCCAAATCACCACTTGTGCACTTCATCGTGAGCGAGAAACCTCCCTGCGTCCTCTTCTTCCTCGAGAGAGCTTCTGTGCGTGTGATCCTGGGAAGGGCTACTACAAGTTCTTCCTTCTTCCTGTGAAGTCTCTCCCTCTCGCTGAAGGTTTTCTTGCGCTCATCTCTTTCGGCGAGAGCTTTTTGGTGCGCAACCTCTTCCAATCTTCAAGAAGTTCGTCAATGGCACCTAAGTAAGCTTTTGTCTCAGTTTTCCTTACAAATCAGTCTATAGTGTTTATATTTGAAGCTAACCATGTTTTGGTGTGTTGTGCCATGACCTTTGTGTTGGCCATGACCTTTGTTTTGGCCGGGACCTTCTTGATCAAATGTTTAACCTTATGATTATGTTATCCATGACCAAATTTCTCTTTCATTTCATTATTGTCCTTCTTTTGATCAAATGTTTTATCTTATATTCTCTGATTGGGTCGTTGATTACATCCTATATTTTGATCAAACCTTAACCTATATCATGATTCGATTCACTCCTATTGATCAAATTCCCTGTCATGTCCTATTCTATTCTTTAGAAAATCATCAAAGGGTAAAGAACCCGCAGAGGGCAGCGCGAAGGGGAAAGCCCCTTCATCATCTGCGCCCTCCAGAAGGCCTCAGCCTTCCTCAAGCTCTCGTTTTCCAAATGCCGCCTGTGAGCAAGCTTTCCAATCAAGGACCTTCAAATTGTTACCCTGCCGATCCATTGATGTCTCTTTTCTGACTGAACATTGTCCATCGGTCATGGAGATAATCATGTATTATAACCTTGGTTTTCTCCTCTCTCTGGAAAGAACTATCAATTATGACCTTGTCTCCGAATTTTACAACAATCTTCAGCAGGGACCTCAGGGGGGCTTCGAGTTCACCACTTGAGTCGCCAAGAGGAACCTTGACTTTTCTTACGAGATTCTAGGTGAATATCTGGGTGGTCGATGATCACCATGTAACGCCCGCCTTTTTCCCACACCTTATGGTGTGGCGAGAAGCGGCGTTACGCTAAACATACATGTATATATAAAATATCTTAATGCAGTGGAATAATTTTTTTTCGTCTACACATGCTTTTAACCATGCAACTAATACCTGAAACGTCTATACATGCATAAACTTGTCTTCCATAAACCTAGTGTCATTGGACTTAGCATATTAACAACATGCATGGCATCATGGTATAACCATTTCATCGCTTATTCATAATCATCATAAGTAGCATAACCAAAACATAGCATAAGTAGCATTGAAACATAAGTAGCATAATCATCCATTAGGCATAACCATTGAAACATAGCATAGAATCTAAGGAGGCATTTCCAAAACTAAGACATGCAATATGTGTAAATAAAGGAATCCTTTGCCAAGTCACTGCCACACACACACATGCTCTTGCCCCTCCTGCTGCTTCCCTTAGTAACTTCTTGCTTGATCTGCGGTACGAGAAAAATAAGACTATAAGCACACAGGCTTAGTAAGACCCTTTCCTACTCACTAAAACCATACGTCGCTTAAACATAAACATATCAAGCATCTGACATAACATAATTCTGAACATGAAAAATAAGCATAGTCTTGGCGAAAATCATAAGCATATGACATGATTCTTAACATAAACATAAACTTAACACTTACCTAGCATGGCACAATTCTTAACGTACATGAGCATGAACATACTTAGCATAGCATAATTCTTAACATACATGAGCATGAAACATACTTAGCATAGCATAATTCTTAACATACATGAGCATGAAACATACTTAGCATAGCATAATTCTTAACATACATGAGCATGAAACATACTTAGCATAGAATAATTCTTAACATACATGAGCATGAAACATACTTAGCATAGCATAATTCTTAACATACATGAGCATAAGCATAGTCTTAACATAAGCATAAGCATAAAACATATTTACCCGGCGTGATGCATAACATGAATGAATGCATGAGTCAAATGCATTTACATAAGGATGCTTAATTTTAAAATCATACTTTTAATACTTAAACATAAACATAACATCATTGTGGTCCCCAGCTTGTACCACATACATACATCATATGCGCGCATCCCTAAGTAAATATGAGGTAGCGAGCCCCGACCTACTAGGGTAGGAACAGCTACGGTAGTTCCAAACACCGGGGCGTTCTTAAGGTGGCCATCCCTGTTGGACAGCTGCGGTAGTCCCAGAACCGTGGACAGCTTCGGTAGTCCAGAACCGGGGCGTTCTTAAGGTACTCATCCCTTGGACCCTTACTTCGGTCCGGTACAAGCCCATTCATGAAAATAAAATAACTATGCATGCTTCATCATTCATACTTGTCATTCATACTTATCATTCATACTTATTTCATATCATCGTTATGCCTTCATCATTCATACTTATCATTCATATTTAAGGCATAACCATCGTCTTCATCCATCTTCTTTATTCATAAAAAATGACATACATGCATAATCATATCTCCAGACATAACCATTATCTTGGTTCATAAAGCTTGCATGATCATGGTTCATAAATAAACATGCAATTCATATATGATACATTTCATCTTGCATACATAACCTTAGTATTCATCATAAAGCATGCAAGGTAAGCTACATATAAACATGACGCATACTACTAGGGTTCATGGCATTCATCATAGAACATGCATATACCTTCATAAAACCATAACTCTATTATAAGCATTTATCAACATACATGCATCATGTAACGACCCAGAAAATTCTCATAATATTTTCTTTAAAATATTGAGCATGACTAGATAATTTTCCGAGGGACCTAGAAATATTAATATGAATTTTAGCCTAGAAATCCATATTTTCTCATTTAAATTGGGAAAAATAAGCACTAATGGGCTTTATATGGGCTTTCTAGTACCATAATTATTGGTGAATTTTAGGAAAAAATTAATATAAATATAAAGAGGTTTTAATGAGAAATATTAACATAATTATGGGAGAATTTTTAAGGGATTTTCGAAATAATAGAAAATAAAAGAAAATAAAATACAAAAAAAATTAGTGCATGCACCAAGGATTGAACCTTGGACCTCTTGTACAACCATGCATGCTCTAACCAATTCACCTAGCAAGGGAGTGCTATGAGGAAATGAAGTGGATTGTAGTTAAGGCTTAGGGAAAATGAAGGGTCATCCACTATGACTCTTCACTTGCCCTCCTTAATGTGTTATAAAGAGGGGGCTTGGGAGTTTCTTTCTTCCTTCCATCAATTCCACCTTTCTTCTTCCTCCTCCCTCACTCTAGCCGAAAACTTCAAGAAGAGTTTTCCTTTGGAAAACTTCACAAGAGGGCTTAATCTTCAAGAGCTAAGGGTCATCTACAAGGCTACAAGAGTTAAGGGTGATCAAGGGACAACAAGGTCTTCATCATCTTCCCTTTTTAAGGTCTAAAAACCAAGATAACCCAAGGTAAGACTCCCTCACCTATGGTATAATGGTTTTTGAGTTATTTTCATGATACAAGAAATTGTTTGAACCATATATGAAGAAACACCAAAGTTAGGGCTACCAAGGGTTTCGGCCACCATAGGTTTCTATGGTTTGGTTTGGATCCAACTCTTTAATATTGTTCCTTATGTTTTCTTATGTGGTAAGAGATGTTAATAGGGGTTATGTGAAAGTTTTTACATGATTTAAGGCCCTAGAAACTTTCGGCCAAGATGGGATTTAGGGCAAGGGGTTAGGGTTAACTCCAAGCAAGGGTTCAAATGTTTTCCTATGGAAGTATTTGTAAGATATAGGATGTAAATTTGTAACTTTATGAATTTATTCATGTGATGGTGACCCATTAGGGTTTCGGCCAAGGTCCCAAGGTAGGGCTAGGGCTTAAGGTTAACTCCAAACAAGGGTGCAAATGTTTTCCTATGGAAGTATGTGTAAGGTGTAGGATGTAAATTTGTAATTTTATGAATTTATTCATGTGATGGTGACCCATTAGGGTTTCGGCCAAGGTCCCAAGGTAGGGCTAGGGCTTAGGGTTAACTCCAATCATGGGGTTTGATGGCTCCCTAAGGTCTTGTATGTGATGTATGGATGTTCTTTTACTCATGGAACCCTTCCTATTGAGTGAGTGATGGAGCCTCATGCTATGGAACCATTCGGCCAACTCCCAAGAATTAGGGTTTGGGTTGGGTTAAGGCCACAAAGATGCTTGTTTATAGGGTACTATGATGTATGTAGATGTTTAAGTATATTGGAAGAATTTTTATGCCAATTGAAACCCTAACTTATGTGTCATGGATTATATGTTAGGTCACTTGTGATGATGATTTATAAATGTTTAGACATGTGCCATGATTTATGAATAATAAGTATGTATGTCATGTCTTATGAATGATATGTATGTATGCCATGTTTTATGATTGATATGTAGGTATGTCATGCTTTATGAATGATATGTATGTATGTCATGCTTTATGAATAGTTTGCATGTATGCCATGCTTTATGAATGACATGTACGTATACCATGTTTAAGAATGAAAATGATGAATGAAGTTAAAGTTTATGCCTTCGAGGCATAACGATGATATGGAATGAAAATGATGAATGAAGATAAGGTTCATGCCTTCAAGGCATAACGATGATGTTAAGCACGATGAATGAATGAATATGCTATGAATGTTTATGAATGAAGAAGCATGTGAAAGTATTTTATTTTAAGAATGGGCTTGTACCAGACCTAAATAAGGTCTACGGTTCTGGACTACCGATGAAGCTGTCCTTACGGTTCGGGACTACCGATGAAGCTGTCCTTACCCTAGTAGGTCGAGATTAGCTACCTCGTATTTACTTAGGGATGCGCGCATATGATGTATGAATGTGGTACAAGTCAGGGCCCAATGAATGTTATGATTATGTTTAAGTATAAAATATATATATATATATGATTTCAAACTAAGCATCCTTATGATATATGCATTTGCCCATGCATCCATCCATGTTATGTATTATGTTTATGAAAAATATGTTTATGAAAAGTATGTTTATGAAAAGTATGCTTATGCAAAGTATGTTAATGCCATGATTTTATTTATGTTCATGCTAGACGATAATGCTATGATTTTATTTATGTCCATGCTAGATGAAAATGCCATGATTTTTATTTATGTCCATGCGAGATGAAAATGCCATGATTTTTATTTATGTCCATGCTAGATGAAAATGCCATGATTTTTATTTATGTTCATGCTAGATGATCCATGATTTTATTTATGCCCATGCTAGATGATAATGCCATGATTTTTATTTATGTTCATGCTAGATGATAATGCCATGATTTTATTTATGTTCATGCTAGATGATAATGCCATGATTCTATTCATGTTCATGCTAGATTATGATGCCATAATTTTATCTATGTTTATGCTAAAACGATGATGGCATAGTGGTGTAGATGTACATGATAGAAAGTATGCTATGATATGTAGAATTGAAGCATTATGTGCATGTTTATACGACGTATGAATTTTGTGAGTAGGAAAGAGTCTTACTAAGTCTGTGTGCTTATAGTCTTATTTTCCTTATACCGCAGATCACGCAATGGGACAATAAGGAAGCAGCAGGAGGGCAAGAATGGGTGTGTGTAGTAGTGACGTGGCCAGGAAACTCTCTCATTTCACTTATGACATGTTTTGTGAATCTGACTATGCTTGTTTTGGTTTATGCTCGACTTATGGTAGTTATGCCTAAGAAACAACCTACTATTCATGAAGTTATGATTAAACTACTTATTACCTGAAATGCTTATGAATAAGTTATGGAAAGTTGATACCATGATGCCATGCATACTGGTAATATGTTACCTGAAATGCTTATGAATAAGTTATGGAAAGTTGATGTCATGATGCTAGGTATGCTTGTAATATGGTAAGTATAATGTTACCATGTCCATGAAAGATAACCCGACATGTGTATATGATGTAAGTACTAGTTATTCCGCTGCATTAAGATGTTTTATATGCATATGCATGTTTAGCGTAACGCCGCTTTATGAAAAAAAAACGGACGTTACACATCATTCTATTTATCATAACATACTCCTACATCAATTACATATATTCATGGTATATGATCTAAATATTCATGAGTAAAGCATAGCATAAAATCTAACATACAAGGTCATGTTATATAACACATAGACTAAGATTTTAGTAACATAAAGATCCTTACATCATGCTTAACTATGTACTAACATCATGGTAACTTATAAACATGCATCCTTGAGACCCTAACCCAAACCAAACTCTAGGTTTGGGTATTGGCCGAAACCTTAAGGGAATGTGAGTCCATAGAAAATTTTTGCCTAGGTCATGATTAACATCCCATACCTTACCTATCATGCCATGGAAAACCATTTGAACCCTTGATTGGACTTAACCCTAAGCCCTAGGCCTAAAACATGTGTTGGCCGAAACCCTAGAAGGGTAACAAGCCCATGGAAAAATTCATATAAATCACCATTGTTACCCATAAGATATCATAGGAAACATACTAATCATGCTTGAAAAGGTTGGAGTTTACCCTAGCCCTTTAACCTTGATATGGCCGAAACCCTAGGGGGTTTTAGGGTGCTACAAAACTTCCAAAATCATACTTTTATGCTTAACCTATCATGAGTAAACATTTGAAAACATCAAAGGTCTTTAACATGATTTTTAGCCCAAAACATGGCTTGGCCAAAACCTTCACAAGTCCTAAATATGGATTTTTCAACATATCATGCCAATAAGAACTTAGATCATGACAAATAACTTGGAAACTATCATACCACATGTGAGGGGTTCTTACCTTCCCTTATCTTGGATTAAATCCTTGAATAAAGAAATAGAAAGAACCTTCTTGACTCCAAACTTCTCCTTAGCCCTTGTAACCTAGTAGAGAGCCTTGAGTCTTCAAGATGGAGTTCTTGGTGGAAATTTTCCTAAGGGGAGAACCCTTGTGGGTTTCGGCTAGAGCAAGGAGGAAGAGGAAGAAATGAAGAAGAGAAGGGAAAATGAAACTCCCATGCCACCTTTATACCACATTAAGGAGGGCAAGTGAAGAGTCATGGTGTCTCTTCCTTTGATGACTCTTCATTATCCCTAAGCCTTAAACAAAATCCACTTCATCCTCTACTAGCACTCCCTTGCTAGGTGAATTGGTTACTACATGCATGGTGGCACCATAGGTCCAAGGTTCAATCCTTGGTGCATGCACTTTATTTTTCTATTTTATTTTATTTTATTTTTTATATTATTTTCAAAAATTCCCCAAAAATTCTCCCATGATCATGCTAATACTCCTAATTAAAACCCATTTATCTTTATATTAAATTTCACCTAAAATCCACTAATAACCATGGTCTTAGAAAAGTCCATTAGTACTTAGCTTCTCGATTTAAATGAGAAATTATGGATAATTAGGCTAAGGTTCGTACTAGTATCTCTAAATTCCTTCAAAACTATCTAGACATGATCAATATTTTAAAGAAAATATTGAGGAGATTTTCCGGGTCGTTACACACCAAATCTGTATTCTATCTACCCTGAGCTTCCTGATCCTTTATTGGCACCTTTTACGGGTGTTACTCCTGAAGGCATTTATCAGCACTTCTTTGGTCATCCCCGCCCAGCCGGTCTCGATGAGTTGGGTCCTGATTTTCCGACCTTTGCAGCTCTACGTCTGTCTCCTGTTGATTACGTCTTATTCAAGATTATCACAAACTGTATTCTTCCAATCACTTCCAAGCCCTTAGCTAAGATTCGACCCTACCGTTGCCTTATGCTCTACGGCATGCACCGCCGGATGGACTTCGATATCATAGAGAGCATCATTCAGTCCAACTTATCCTATCGTGAGCCGAGCCGTCGCATGGTCTACATGCCATTTGGTCACGTCATCACCGATTGGCTTATGTCAGTCGGTGTTGATGTCACCAAAGGCAGGACAGTCCCCATGGTCCTGTTAGGATCGATCTGGACGCTAGAAGGGGGGTGAATAGCGATTTCGAACTCTTTCTTGAACCTGCGTTGTTAGTAGCACATCGGAATATACAATAAACAACAAAAACAACGCTAACAACCTAATTTAGTTGGTATCCACCCCGGTCGGGTGACTAATCCAACAATCCTTCGGCGGATCACTCCTCGGATAACCTCCGGCTAGAACTGTGTCGCTCCTTGTGGGTGGAGAAACCTCTCCACAATCCTTT
>JAGFNQ010006226.1:109586-143812 GCA_024364735.1 Boesenbergia rotunda | reverse complement strand
CTCAACATGTTCAAACCATGGAATTAGTTTTTGAATAATATAGTTGGAGTCAGAGGTCAATCCTTAGTTTTGGTTGTTGGACACATCCAAGCCTGACTAAACGGTTGAATGAGCTCCAACCATATTAAAACTATTTCTTGATTAATGGGTCAGCCTTAAGCTTGGAGCATCGATTTGTTGTGCCACAGCCAAGGTCAATGTAAAGAGAGGTGCAGTTCGGTGCTATGTAAAATGTTACATACTTGTTAATGAGTTAACAACCCAATGATTTATGCAAACATTCAATTAGTTGATAGCATAAAGTGATAGTTACATATATGTGATATGTAATCGGTGTAATTACCTACCTTCATAGCTAAGAAAAACTTGATGGCCACAGTCATGGTTGTTCTTATCTATGGTTGGATATCAACCTATTTGGAGATGTTCCTACGATCTCCCGAATTGATAAAAAGGGTTATTCAATTTGAAAAATAAATAGGATTTTATTAATGTATGTCGATACATTCTTTAATCAATCTTCTCACATAAACTCAATTTGTATTTCTAGGTTAATCACTCGATCATGTCTTCTCTGAATTTGCGTTCCATTTTGGACACCAACAAACTGACTGTGCCAAACTTCATGGACTGGCTTTGAAACCTGAGGATAGTCCTCAAGGCAGAGAAGCTTGGTTATGTCCTTGAAAATCAACTTCCCAACCATCCTCCAGAGAATGCAACTCCAGACCAATTGTTGGCCTATCAGAAACATGTGACCGATTCTGAAATGGCGGGTTGCATCATGCTAGCATCTATGGTACCTGAGCTACAAAAGCAGCATGAGCATATGGATGCTTATACCATCATCTTCCATCTTCATGAGTTATTTGAAGAGCAGGCGAGATCCGAAAGGTTCGAGGTCTCCAGACTCCTCTTCACCTCAAAGATGCAGGAAGGCACTTCTGCCTCACAATTCGTGTTAAAGATGTTGAGGTACATTGAGCGACTGGGCACACTCGTCTTTGCAATGGATCATAAACTAAGTATTGACTTAATTCTGAATTGTCTGCCCAAAAGTTGTTCACAATTTGTGATGAACTATTGGATGAACAAGCTGGAGACTAGCATTCCTGAGTTAATCAACATGCTGAAGGCTGTTGAGCCCGCTGTAAAACAGGATCAAAAGGTAGTACTGTTAGTTGGTTCCTCGAAGAAAGGTTCTAAGAGGAAGGCCAAAGAACAGAACAAAGGGAAGAAGAAAAAGGCCAAGAAGACTGAAAAGAAACCAAAAGGAACTTGCCATCATTGTGGCAAGGAGGGTCACTGGCGAAGAAACTGCAAGGCTTATCTTGAGTCCTTGAAGAATAAGGCATCCGATGCCCCTTCCTCTTCAGGTATCTTCGTTATTGAATGTCACTCTATTTCCTCAAATACCTGGGTACTTGATACTGGGTGTAGCTCACATATATGTAATGACATACAGGGGCTATGGAATAGAAGAAGACTTGTCAAAGGAGAAGCAAATATGCGAGTTGGAAATGGAGCAAAGATTGCTGCTGTTACCATCGGAACCTATTTGCTAAAGCTCCCCACTGGACGTGTCTTAGAATTGGATAATTGTTATTTTGTTCCTTCATTAATAAAGAACATTGTATCTATTTCATGTTTGAATGAAAAAGGTTATCATTTGACTTTTAGTAACAATTGTTGTTACATAACTTTAAATTGTGTTCTTTATGGGAATGGAACTTTGTGCAATGGCATCTACACGTTAGATTTATCCAGTGACATTTTCAATATCGAAGTTAGCAACAAACGTGCTCGAATAGATAATCGAATAGACTCCTACACGTGGCACTGTCGTCTTGGCCATATAAGTAAGAAACGCATGACCGAATTACACCGATGTGGAATTTTGGAATCATTTGAACCCGGTTCATTTGATACATGTGAATCATGCTTAAAAGGCAAGATGACCAAATTACCCTTTTTCGGAAAAGGTAATCCAGTGGGAGAATTGCTTGGTCTCATACATACTGATGTATGTGGACCAATGTCAACTCTTGCACAAGGAGGCTATAGCTACTTCATCACCTTTATCGATGATCACTCACGATTCGGGTATGTGTTCTTGATGAAACACAAATCTGAAGCTTTTGAGAAATTCAAAGAGTTCAGAAATGAAGTAGAGAAACAGCTTGGCAAAAGTATTAAGATACTTCGATCCGATCGGGGTGGTGAATACTTAAGTCAAGAGTTTCAAGATTATCTTAGGGACAATGGGATACTGTCCCAATGGACTCCGCCGTATACACCACAGCATAATGGTGTATCTGAGAGGCGCAACCGAACCTTGATGGACATGGTTAGGTCGATGATGAATCATGCAACTCTTCCAAAATCCTTTTGGGGCTATGCACTTAAGACAGCTGTTTACTTGCTAAACAGAGTCCCGACCAAGGTAGTCTCTACTACTCCATATGAGACATGGAATAGTAAGAAACCCCACTTAACTCATCTTAAGATATGGGGTTGTCCCGCTTATGTGAAGCGGACTGTATCAGACAAATTGGATGCTAAGTCTGATAAATGTCTATTTATTGGATACCCTAAGGAAACGAAGGGTTACCAATTCTATCATCCCTTGGAACAAAAGGTGTTTGTTTCAAGGCATGCTGTATTTCTAGAAAAAGAATTTCTTTTACAAGAAAACAGTGGGAGTGGCATTGAACTTGATGAAGTTCAAGAAACTCCAATAGACATTACAGAGACACCTAGTCTAGACCCACAACCAATACCTCATAATGATGAGCTATCAGTTGAACCTAAAACAACACCACCTCTTCGTAGGTCTGATAGGACACGCAATATTCCAGAGAGATACGGATTTCTCATAAGTGAATCAAACGACGTGTTACTCATAAGCGATGACGAACCTATCAGTTATGAAGATGTTCTGAAAAGTTCAGAAAGGGACAAATGGCTTGAAGCCATGAAGTCGGAAATGGATTCCATGTATGAAAACCAAGTATGGGACTTGGTTAAACCACCTGAAGGGATTAAGCCCATAGGGTGCAAGTGGGTTTTCAAGAAGAAAACCGACATGGAAGGTAATGTTGTTACCTTTAAGGCTAGATTAGTGGCAAAAGGATATCGTCAAAAACAAGGAATTGATTATGACGAAACCTACTCGCCAGTAGCTATGCTTAAATCCATTCGGATGCTCCTAGCCATAGCAGCTCATTATGATTATGAGATATGGCAAATGGATGTGAAAACAGCTTTCCTTAATGGAAACCTGCTTGAGGATGTATACATGATACAACCTGAAGGTTTCACATCGGTTGATAAAACCAAAGTATGCAAGCTTCGACGATCCATATATGGACTGAAGCAAGCATCAAGGAGCTGGAACATCCATTTTGATGAGACAATCAAAGAGTTTGATTTCTCACAAAATCCTGACGAACCTTGTGTGTACAAGAAGGTTAGTGGGAGTGCAGTCGTATTCCTAGTATTGTATGTCGATGACATCTTACTTATAGGAAATGATATATCAGTTTTACAGACAGTTAAAATTTGGTTGTCCAAAACTTTCTCCATGAAAGACCTGGGAGAAGCAACCTATATCCTTGGGATTAGAATCTATAGAGATAGATCAAAACGGTTTCTTGGTCTTTCGCAGTCTACATATATAGACCGAGTGCTAAAAAGGTTTAGCATGTCGGAATCCAAGAAAGGTTACCTTCCCATCAGGCATGGGATCAACCTTTCAAAGTCTATGTGTCTGCGCACAGAAGACGAGAGGATTTGCATGAATAAGATTCCCTATGCATCCGCAATAGGATCAATCATATATGCTATGTTATGTAAAAGGCCCGATGTATCATATGCTTTGAGCGTCACAAGCAGATACCAGTCGGATCCGGGAATGGATCATTGGGAGGCTGTAAAGACAATCCTTAAGTACTTAAGAAGAACTAAGGATGTGTTCCTAATATATGGAGAAGGAGATATGGTAATACGTGGGTATACAGATGCCAGTTTCCAAACAGATAAGGATGACTCCAAATCGCAGTCTGGATACGTATTTACTTTGAATGGAGGCGCAGTAAGTTGGAAAAGTTCCAAACAAGACACCGTAGCGGATTTTACCACGGAAGCGGAATATATCGCAGCTTCGGAAGCAGCAAAGGAAGCAGTTTGGATCAAGAAGTTTGTCTCAGAACTTGGTGTGGTTCCAACCATTGATGAAGCAGTGCCGGTTTACTGCGACAACAATGGAGCTATTACACAAGCGAAGGAACCAAGGTCTCATCAGCGATTCAAACACGTGCTTCGACGCTATCATCTGATCAGAGAGATTATAAGTAGGAATGACATACAAATTGAGAGGGTTCCCACTGAAAGGAATATAGCGGATCCTTTAACTAAGGCCTTGCCTCAAAGCAAGTTTGAGGGACATGTTAGAGCCTATGGTATTGGATACCGTAGCGATTGGCATTAGGCCAAGTGGGAGTTTGTTAGTGATATGAGAGAAGTGTCCTAAGGCAATCGCCTTATGATGTAAACATTTATATTAATAAATGAAAATTCACTATTTGAGTATACATGCTTTGTGTATTTGATTGGGATCTTAAACTCATATACTGAATGTCCGCAATACAACTCACAGCATAAGAGAATTTGTGATGGGATCACAACTAGTGATTATCTCTAATGTGCAATTGTGAAGTATTGAAATTATCCCTAGTCGATGAATTGATAAAAACGGACACTATCAATTCTGTTGAGACTAGCATGGGTTATTCTCTAATCAGCTGATTTTCACTGGCTGGTGACATTGGGATGTCCGGAGATAAACATGGATGCTAGTTAAGGGAACTAGTTCATTGGAGTGACTAGCTGTAAAACTTCATATGGTTATCTATAAAGATATGTCAATGAAGTTCTTACTGCAGCTTAAGTGCGATGTTCCTTTGACTTGCGGTGTTCAAGTCATCTTGGTCATGGAGACTAATACTTTAACATCTTAAGCAAGCATCTCCAAGGAGGTGTGGACCCAGGATGATTGGGTATGCGCCGAAGTGCCCGAAGATGATTGAACAACCTACAAAGGATTCACCACTCCTTGCGAGGAGATGTATACCCAGGCCTATCGTCGGATTGTTACTCAAAACCTCTGGCGAGAGTATATCATGTTAAGAGTGCGAGTCTCTTAAACACATGAGAGTAATTAGAAATCCAAAGGACGAGATAGACATTACTTGGGCTAGGTGTGACATAGTCAGCCTAGTGGGGACTGACACAAATAGACCGTGTCCTGAACCAAGTGGGTATAAGGTGGTGAAGGGAATGGGGCACGATTCATTAGAGCTGCTGAAGGGTTTCAAAATAATTTCTTCTGAGGTCAAACCGTTGATCTTTCGATTAATTGGGGATCATGATGTACTACTAGGTGCCACTCATGATCGTTCTATAATTGTTGATTATAGACGGCCAACATAAATCGAAAGCCTATTTAGTCACACGCACTACGAGTAATCTGAGGGATTTAAAACGAGTTGAAAATTAGATTTTTCGATCAAGAGAAATAAGTCGAATCTGAGTTAATCAGAGGTGCAATGGAAGCTAAAATTGGCTAAGTCTTTTGAAGGCTTATTGGGCGAATTAAATGAGTTTAATTCGCGATTGGTGGGGCTTGATTGGCCGGCCAAGGAGGGTGGCAAACCCCCTTGGTTTGGCCGGCCACATTAAAAGGAGAAACCAATTAATTTTGGTTTAATTAATAAAATAAATCTAGCGCGATTTATTTTATAAATTATGGATAAATAAATTTGTATAAAGAAATTTATATAAATAAATTTATAGAAATTTATTCTTTTATGGAAGTTAACATAATCCATGAATTGGTTTATTTTAAATTTTATAAAATCAATTATGAATTGATTTTTCCAAAATAAGAAAGTTTATAAATTTCTTATAAAATTTATTCCATAAATTAAAGAGAAGAAGAATTTGTTTTATTATAAATTAGTTATAATAAGACTAGGCTTAACGGAATAAGTCATAAGAAATTTTATGAGATAAAATTCTTATGATAACTAATTCCGTTAATTCCGTTAAAGAGGAGACTTAGCGAGGGAGATGCTACTATATAAAGGAACCAAAGGCAAGCCCTTAATTCCAATTGAATTGTGGATTGATATAGAGCTCCCTCTCTCTCTCTCTTTTATTCTCTTCTCCTTCCCTTCTCCCCACCTAGGGCCGGCGCCCACCTTGAAGCATCTAGGGCCGGCGCCCCCTCTTGAGGGCTAGGGCCGGCGCAACTCCTCCCATAGAAGGTGGTTGCCGTGAGCTAACAAGAAGAAGGAGAAGCCAACCAAGAAGAAGAAGAAGCGGATCACATCTCCTTCCCTCTCGGAATTCGATTCCGTTTCTTGGTGGTTAGTTTCCCTTTCCTCTCTTGATCTTCTTTGTTGTGCCTATAGAGAATCTAGTAGTTCTCGTCGGCACAAAACTCGTGACTTTGCGAAGTCATCCCGAAGAGAACTCGGCGTGGACGCGAATAGAGGCGGAGCTTCCAAGGGACGCTACGGTTGGATCTCGTCCCTTTTCTTCGAGTTACGCGAGGTACAAAGTAAATTAGTTTACTTTTCGCAAAATTCTATTTTATGATCAAGTCAACACATCATAAGGTTGCATGCTAGATACGTGGTTAAAATAATTTAGGAAATTATTTTATGCTAATTCTTCCACTGCACGTAAAAATTTTAAAATTTTACGAACCCGTATCCTTGTCGACATGCATCCGGTCCCAACAAAGTTGCTTATGCAAAGTATGTTTATGCAAATGATTTTATTTATGTTCATGCTAGATGATAATGCCATGATTTTATTTATGTTCATGCTAGATGATAATGCCATGATTTTATTTATGTTCATGCTAGATGATAATGCCATGATTTTATTTATGTTCATGCTAGATGATAATGCCATGATTTTATTTATGTTCATGCTAGATGACAATGCCATGATTTTATTTATGTTCATGCTAGATTATGATGCCATGATTTTATTTATGTGCATGCTAAATTATGATGCCATGATTTTATCTATGTTTATGCTAAAACGATGATGGCATATTGGTGTAGATGTTCATGATAGAAAGTATGCTATGATATGTAGGATTGAAGCATTATGTGCATGTTTATATGACGTATGGATTTTGTGAGTAGGAAAGAGTCTTACTAAGCCTGTGTGCTTATAGTCTTATTTTCCTTATACCGCAGATCACACAATGGGACAATAAGGAAGCAGCAGGAGGGCAAGAATGGGTGTGTGTAGTAGTGACGTGGCAAAGAAACTCTCTCATTTCACTTATTGCATGTTTTGTGAATCTGACTACGCTTGTTTTGGTTTATGCTCGGCTTATGGTAGTTATGCCTAAGAAACAACCTACTATTCATGAAGTTATGATTAAACTACTTATTACCTGAAATGCTTATGAATAAGTTATGGCAAGTTGATATCATGATGCCATGCATACTGGTAATATGTTACCTGAAAGGCTTATGAATAAGTTATGGAAAGTTGATATCATGATGCTAGGTATGCTGGTAATATGTTAAGTATAATGTCACCATGTCCATGAAAGATAACTCAGACATGTGTATATGATGTAAGTACTAGTCATCCCGCTGCATTAAGATGTTTTATATGCACATGTATTTTTAGCGTAACGCCGCTTTATGAAAAAGAAAAAAAAAACGGGCGTTACAGAGTAAGATATAGATGTACAAAAGACGACGTTCCACACATTATATGGACACTACGAGTTCTTGATGATGTCATTTGGGCTTACCAATGCTTTAGCCACTTTCATGAATTTGATGAATCGGGTGCCCCTAGAATATTTGGATTAGTTTTTATTGTTTTCATACATGACATACTGATATATTTAATAATAGAGGAGGAGCATGAACAACACCTCCGTATAGTGTTAGAGATGTTACGGAGAGATCACTTATATGTGAAGTTCATCAAATGCATCTTTTGGTTACCCTCCGTAGGATTTTTTGGACATGTAGTTTAAAGAGAGGAATTTTCATGGATCCTTAGAAAGTAGAAGCTATTACCAACTAGGAACAACCTAAGATGGTATAAGAAGTTCATAGCTTCTTTAGATTGGTCGGTTACTATTGAAGATATGTGGAAGGTTTTTCAATATCGCAACATCTTTCACTCGACTGACCAAAAAGGGAGTGAAGTTTTCATGAATAGAGGCTTGTAATGTGAGCTTCCTAGAGCTTAAACAAAAATTAACATGCGTACCAATCTTAGTGATCCCTTCAGGTGAAGATGGGTTTGTACTCTACACAAACGCATCCATTTATTTGTTAATGAAAGGGTAAATATAGTGTTGATGTAGTTTTCACTATCAGTCAAACTAATGTTTTGATGTATGACAAAATATCAAAGTTAGATCTATTGTTTGTCTAATCTTATTACCAAGTGTGTAGGATTGAATTAATAATCATATCATGTTTACTCTATTTATAAGCATGCTAACTCTATCTTGCAGGGTATACTTTGTTTTGGACTAATACTTTTTGCAGGATGAAATTTGCAAAAAGAACCTTGGACGAATAGTGTTCAATATGCCTCCAATATGACTGGAGATGTCTCGGTTCATACCGAGGGTACCCTAGATGGACTAACAGTGCCTCCGCGCAAAAGCAGCAAAGATAAGATTCTACCAAAGTGAGATGCCTCAAGTTGGAAGTGAGGTGCCTCATCTCAGAAATAAGGTACCTCAAGTTGGATTGACGGTGCCTTCAACCGGATAAGTTGCGAAGTGCTCGAATTAGATAAAGTGTCAAATTAAGGTGCCTCAGTTGAGAACTAAGGTACCCCAATGCCCTTTATAAGGAGGATTCGAGTAGCTCTTCACACACATCTTTTCTACGAGCTGCTACAACTAATCTGTGATTCCGTCTTCGTGTTACAACCCTACTATTTCTTGTCTACGTTTAATCACTGTCGAAAGACCGACACCGACATACAAGCGTATCCAGACTACTACTTTTTAGTACCGAAGTTAATTAATTGTGCTTCTTTCTTGTACTTGCAAATGGAAAAGGGTAGGGTGTTACACTATTCTATTCTCTGTACTTCACTACTTTACCAAGAGTTTACTGGTAGAGAGATTTTGAAGATTACCCATCAGAAAGATCCAAGGGCCTGGGGGCCTTGAAGTAGGAGTCATCGAAGGCTCTGAACCAAGTAAAAATCACTTGTGTTTTTCTAGTTTTGTTATTCGTTCGTTTATTCCGCTAAGCACTCTATTTCTAAAATGAAAAAGATAGATTTTAAAACTCATGTGATTCACACCCCCTTCTCTCACATGCATCGGTCCAACAAACAGTATCAAAGCCTTGTTCACTCTGAATTAATGCAACCACCATCCGAATAGGGCTAATTAATGATTTAAGTGATTAGGGGGTGTAACGTAATTAATTTAGGATTTGATTTAACTACTTATTGAGTATATGAATAGGTAAATTATGCACATTTATGTAGGACGTTGATTTGGTATGAGGTTGGACGTGTGATCTATTTCGGAATTGTCTACATTGAAGGTGGATACTTCTTGCTTGTTTTTATAGTTCTGTTTATCTTTAAATGCATGGTTGTTTTGTTATCTGAGTAGGATGATTTACCTTAAATCTATTCCTCTTGTTTTCCTGCTTGATACTTATTCTGTGCTTGACCTTTGAGTGATAATTCAAATTGTTCAGTTATACAGTCTCATCTCTTGGTTTCTGATCTAAAGTGTACTATGTGTATGCTTGTAGTGTAAAATAATCATTAGACCTATCTAGGATTTGGTTGACATTAGATAAACCCTACCCAGATTAGTGCATGTTTAGTTACTTTAGTGTTGATTGTGCTTTTAGTATGTTTCCTTATTTTGGTGTTATTGGTGTTTTCTGTTTCGCATGGTGTTGGGTTAGATTGAGGTGGTGTATATTAGTGACATGCATCATAGCATTCAGGCCGACAACTACGGACTCCTTGGTGGTTGAGATGGGTCGTCGGGTATATTTTCTTGTTGTGCCACACTTAGTCGGAATTGTGTGCAATCAGTTGATACTCCCCAGGTATTTAGAGTCCCCATAGGTATTTTGGGGTTTTAAGCCCAGGTATTTTGGCTTTTCATATCAGGGTCACGGTTGTCGTGGTGTATTTGCATAGCCCTCGGTTTTGGCGCTTGTATCTTGTCCACTCAACCTACCCAATATAGCGGTGGTTGGTGTGTGTACAGTGCAGGTCATGACATCATGTGCATATTGTGCATCATGCATTTGCTTGTGCTTGTTGTACTTGTTTGAGTTATGATTGTTGCATTTGATTGACATGCATATACGGTTTTGATTTTCATTTTATTATATGATCTTGATATGTTCAACAATATTAGATGTTTATGGAGGTGTTAGGGATTTTTTTTATTGTCCCTACTTACTATATGGTTTTCAGGTATGTTTTATTTTGTTAGAGGCATTTAGTTTATGTTCTCTATTCTGGAGACTGTATACCCTTTGCTCTCTTTATACTTGTTTTACCCTTTTTATACCATGCATTTATCTATTCTTATACTCGGAGAGTTCCATCTGGAACTCACCACCCTTCGTTCTCCTTTTTGTTTCAGGTAGTCGATAGTCGCGTCTCGTGCCGCCAGGAGAGGATCCAGCTGTCAGTCTCAGTCTTGAGTAGGTTGTTTTCCATTTTTTTGTATTTTTGTGGTATTTGATTGCACTTATGTCATTTTGGTTTTATTATCATATCAGATGGTGTTTGACTTTTCGTTAGACATGTATTTGTTTACTTCCACTGGATTTTAAGTCGTTGCATTTTAACTTATGGAGAATTATTTATTATGTGTTACTATTTGTCAGATAGGTTATTTTAACTCTGTGGTTGTGGATGTGTGAATGTCAGCCGAGTGTAGCTGAGCTTAGTATGTGTTGAGGTGTATGTATAAATGTTTCAGATTGTTCGCCGTACAGGGGACGTATTGCCCAATTTTCAAGCGAGCACGGGGCTCTGGGGTTGTGACAAAACACATCCCTAGCTGCCTTCTTAGTGAACTAAAATCAGACTCAAGTAGTGGTTTAGTGAAAATATCAGCTAGTTAATATTTTGAGTCTATATGTGTATGTACAATTTCACCCCTAGCTACGTGATCCCTAACAAAATAGTGTTTAACTTTAATATACTTAGTTCTGGAATGATGAATAGGATTTTTTTTGTAAGGTTAATTGAACTTATATTATCAATAAACACTTTAGTTTGGGTATAGTCTAGGTTGAAATCCTTAAGGGTATGCATCATCCATAAAAGTTGGGCTACACATTCTCCTAGGGCAACATATTCTACTTCAGTTGTAGATAAGGCAACACAATGTTGCTTTCTGTTGAACCAGCTAATTAGACTTTGTCCTAGTAACTGACAGCTCCCACTAGTACTTTTTCTATCTAATTTACAACCTGCATAATCTAAGTCAGAAAATCCTAATAATTCAAAATTGGAGGTCCTAGGGTACCAAATACCTACATATATGGTGCCCTTAATATATCTAAGGATCCTTTTAACTGTAGTTAAGTAGGACTCCTTAGAACAAGTTTGGTCCCTAGCACAAATACCTACTATAAAAATAATATCAGATCTACTAGCAGATAGGTAAAGCAAACTTCCTATAACACTTCTATAATATTTTAAATCAATTGGCTTACCTTCAGAATTGTTATCTATTTTGACATTTGTAGACATAGGAATACTTAAATTCTTTGAACTATCCATTTTTAATTTCTTGATTAATTCTTTTTCATATTTTGAATGGTGAATATAGTTTCAATCCTTGGTCTGTTTAATTTGTAAACCTAAAAAGAATGTTAATTCACCTACTAAGCTCATTTCAAATTCATTTTCCATAATTTTAATAAAGTCTTTTAAGAAATTAGTGTTTGTTGATCTAAAAATTATTGTCTATATAAATTTGGGCTACAAAAATGTCTTTTTCTAAAGTCTTAACAAATAGGGTTGGGTCAATTTGACCTTGGTTAAATCCTTTAGAAATTAGATAGGTGGATAATATTTCATACCAAGCCCTAGGTTTGTTTTAACCCATAAAGGGCTTTCCTAAATTTGAATCCATAATCAGGGTAGTCAAGATCCTCAAAGCCTGGGGGTTGTCATACATAAACGTCGTCTTTTATAAAATTATTCAGGAAAGCAGACTTAACATCCATTTGGTATAATTTGAATTCTCTATAGGCAGCAAAGGCTAGTAGCATTCTAATTGACTAAAGTCTAGCTACAGGAGCATAGGTTTCATCATAGTCTAACCCCTCAAATTGACTAAATCCTTTAGCTACTAAGAGAGCTTTCTTTCTTACTATTTCACCTTGGTCGTTCAACTTATTCCTAAAAACCCACTTAGTATCTATAATGGACTTACCTTCTGGTTTAGGCACTACGTCCCAGACATGGTTTCTATCAAATTGTGCTAATTCTTCTTGCATAGCAATGATCCAGTCTGGGTCATGTAAGACCTCTTCTATAGTTTTTGGTTCTATTTTTGAAATCAGAGCAACTTGACTTAGGTTCTTATAGGAAGACCTTATTCTAACCCCTAAGGTTGGATCACCCATAATTTTGTCAGTTGGGTGATTTAGTCTGGGTTTCTTAGATCTCCTAGAACATGGTTCAGCCTCAGGTTCAGCTGGTAGGTTTTGGGTTGGAACAGGAACATGTTCAACAATTTGAGCAGGTTTAACTATTGGTTCAATTGTTTATTCATTTATTGGTTAAATTGTTGGTTCAATTTCGTCTTGATCTTGATTCGAAGTATTTGGATTTGATGAATTGGTTACGTTGATTAGGTTGGGTGAAATTTCTTCATCAAATATAACATTCGTGATTTTTTCAATTTTACGGGTATGTTTGTTATAGACTATATGCCCGACTCGTGATTGAATACCCTAAAAAATTCCTGGGGTTGATTTTGATTGAAATTTTCCTAGGTAGTCTTTTGTATTTAGGATATGTACCTTACACCCAAACACCCTTAGATAATACAAGTTGGGTATTCTATGGTAATAGATTTCATAATGTCTTTTATTGTGTCTTTTATTTATTAGGACCCTATTTTGAATATAACAAGCAGTGTTAATTGTTTCTGTCTAGAATTTATTGGATAAGTTATATTCGTTGAGCATGGTCCTAGTGGCTTCCAGAAGGATTCTATTTTTCCTCTCAACTATCTCATTTTGTTGGGGGGTTCTTGGGCAGGAAAATTCATAAATATAACCATTTATTTTACATAACTCATTAAACTTTTGGTTTTCAAATTCTCCCCTATGATCACTTCTTATTCTTTTAATTTGAGTATCTTTTTGATTTTCTAGTATTTTACATAAGTTATTAAATGATTCAAATATTTCGTCTTTGGTTTTTAAAAACCTAACCCAAGTAAATCTAGAATAATTATCAATAATTACTAAGTAGTATTGATTTCCGCTTAGTGACTTGGCTCCATGAGAATCAAATAGGTCTAGCTGTAGGAGCTCATGTGTATCTTGGGTTAAGTGTGATTGGATAGATTTGTGGGTTGATTTTGTTTGTTTACCTTGTTGACAGAGGTTGCAGATTGAATTTCAAAGTTTTGTAATTTTAGGGATTCCTTTAACTAGTCCATTTGACTTAATTTTGAGATTAATTTCGTGTGAGTGTGACCTAGTCTTCTATGTCATAAATTAGTTTCTTCTAGGTGGGTCAGAAGACACTTAGGTGTTGAAGGTAGGTTAATAATATAGATATTATTCTTTCATATTCCCTTAAGAGTTATTTTTGGGACATGTAAGTTCCTAATAAGGCAGTCGAAGTTGGTAAAGGTGACTACATAACCAGTATCACATAATTCACTGATGCTAAGCAAGTTAAACTTAAAATTATCATCCAATAGCACCTTTTTGATAATAAAATTAGAATTTAATTCAATGTTACCTGACCTAATTACCTTAAGTGTGGCATTATTGCCAAATGCCACTGAGCCTAGGTTTTTGTACTTGATTTTGGTGAACTTCAATTTATCCCCAGTTATATGTCTGGAGCATTCACTATCCAACATCCACTGGTCCAAATCATTATGTTCATATAGATAAAGCATTTTGATTTGGATCCATTTATGTAGAAGTGAAAAGATAAATTGATTGAGTTTCACTGCGTAGTCTGTTTCATTCAATCTGGGTTATCAGTCTTGTAATTCCTATGAGTATTTTTGTGAAACAAGTTTTCAACATGATTTTGAAAATTAAAATTTTAAAATATTAAGTTGAATTTTTGAAAATATTAAGTTGAATTTTTGAAAACATTAAGTTGAATTAAATTAAATTTTTGAAAATTATTAAATTGGATTTTGAAAATATTAAGTTGGATTTTAAGTTAAATTTTGGAAAATTTATTAAGAGATTAGTAATTTGAAAAATTAATTTGAATTTTTTGAACTTTAATTAAGTTGAATTGAAGGTATATTAAAGGTAAAATTAATTGAGTTGGTTGGGTTGGACTAAATCATTAGGTCCTAAACATCTCATTCATTTCTAAGTGACAAAACAGATTATCCTTATCTGTTTTGTGAGATGCATTAATTTTGTTTTTGACTTTATGTTAACACTATGATTTGATTGAAACTTGTGTTAGATTTAAGTTTAACAATTAATAAATTGAAAATAAATTTTGATAATTAGCTTCCAGGTCGTGGCGAGGCACAGAGGCCTTCTTTGGTCGTAGCCTTATTGGATCATCAACCCTTTCCTAGATAAAGTCTTTTAAAGAAATTTTATTCTCAAATTACTTTTTGAGAAATCCTGGTCTAACTAGTTGAGGATTTGGCGAGGTAGCTTCGTTTAGTTCTACCTAACTAAAAGGACCAAATAGGGTATGTCTTACCCTACTTGACTTTTTAGACAAACTTCCCTAACGTACTATCATCTCGCCCCACCCTAATACTAGGTGTTTAAGTTTCAATTAAGTCAAATCCTTATCTGACCATTTCTAAATCTAAGAAAAAATTTTTTGCCAAAAGAAAATAAACAGGCATCAAACAGCAAAAAAAAACAAGAAATAATGTATCTAAGTATAAAAATAGTTTTCATATTGGCTCCCCTAGACTAAAGCCTCGGTTTGAGCTATGTAAGATGTGAATCATGTCTTTGGGAATCCAATATTGATTTGGTCCAGCTTGATTATGTAGGATCGGTGCCGTCGATAGAGGAGGGGGGTGAATATCGACTCGTAATTTCTTCGGAAACTTGTTGTTCGTTCATTCTAGTCAAAGAGTTAGTACGCAGCGGAAATAATAAAGAACGAAAACAAAAAACACTCGTACACGCGTGAATTATTTACTTGGTTCCCAACCCCCATGGTCAGTACATCCAAGGCCTGTGTACTCGGCGTGAGTCTAATATTGGTCTCCTTTCCAAAATTTTCGGAGGTGGAGAATACCCATCTTACAGTTTGATTTACAAGCAAAAGATAATAAATAAAGTACAACTTATAAATAAAAGCAAACCAAATAGTAGTGAAGTTCTGGCCAATCCGGAAGTCCGAAGTGCAACGCACTTCCTCCTGGAGCCTACTTGGTCATAGAGATTCGTCTCTAGCACTTTTTCTTCGCTCAGAATGACTTAGAAAATGATGGGATTGATTTTCTGAGTTGATGGGTCGAACCCATTTATATATCAGTGTCCCGGGCGTCCTAGAGGCCTCTGAGGCGACTAATAGGCAGTCAAAACCTGATCCGCAGTCGCAGTCTTCGAGCAGGGTTAGAACCGCCATCCTAAGCACCCTGGACCTTCCCAGGCACCTGGGATGTACGGTGCCTGACCCTTGAGGCGCCCTGAAGACTAGGGCGCCTGTACCAACACATGCGTCCTGGATGATCTTCCCAGGCCGATTTTTCTCCTACGCTTCCTTTCCTATCTTGCCTCCAACTCTAGGTACCTGCAAGACAACAAACATAGGTCAAATATGTAAATAATCTTAGCCTTAAAGATTAGTTCTGACTTTAGATTTCACTCGAAACCCTAGGTCGAATCGATGCCTAATGTTTCCTTCCTCGGGGAGCGCGTCCTCACCTACTCCACACTGGAGAAGTTGTGTTTGCCAACCGAAACCTCCGATTGGACTTTCTCTTAGCCTCCGAGAACCCAAATCTCGAGATGTCCGACCTTGACCCATCTCTACTTTTGTTCGTGATCCCTGCTCGACTAAAGCTTTTGCCAACTGGGACCTCCGGTTGGACTTTTGCTCGGCCTCCGAGAACTCGGATCTCGAGACGTCCGACCTTAACCCGTTTGTACTTCTGTCTGACAACCCTCGCTTGGGAAAGACTCCGTTGCCTGATCCCCGACCAGGACTTAGTGCTCAGTCCCCTGGATTAAGACTTCGTGCCCAACTTCACTCACCAGGACTTAGTCCAACCTAGCTTCACTCGCTAGGACCTAGCTTCACTCACCAGGATTTAGTGCCAGCTTCACTCACCAGGACTTAGTCCAACCTAGCTTCACTCGCTAGGACCCTGCTTCACTCACCAGGATTTAGTGCCTAGCTTCACTCACCAGGACTTAGTCCAACCTAGCTTCACTCACTAGGACCTAGCTTCACACACCACGATTTAGTGCCCAGCTTCACTTGCCAGGACATAGTCCAACCTAGCTTCACTAGCTAGGACCCAGCTTCACTCACCAGGACTTAGTCCAACCTAGCTTCCCTAGCTAGGACCTGACTTCACTCACCAGGATTTCTTTCATCAAAATCACTCCTTTGCTAGTCATCATAATCCTGACTAGACTTCCTCAATCTTTAGATAAATATAACTCCAAACCTCAAGTCTGGTTTGGTTTCTCTCTTGGTCAAACTGACCAACCCTGGGACCTGGTTCACTCTGCCAAACATCATATCCTGTTTGGCTAATCCTTTGTCAACCTGATTAAACCTAGGTTTACCCTACCAAACATAAGGTCCTGTTTGGTTTAACCCTTGATCACTTTGACTAACCCTTACCTTATCTATCATATATTGTTACTAACTTAAGTATATTGTTAAACATCGATACCCTAGAGGATGATTGTTCATCACTGATGTATTTTGCACCAACAGATTAGTCAAGCATAACTTTGGGACCCATGCTTGGACTCGAGGTCTACTTGGGTTCAAAATAGAGTAGTATGATCTGTAACGTGAGTTGGTTTGATAACCAAGTCCGGATCGGTTTAGAACTAATTTTTGTTTTCCAAGAATCATGTCAAGACTCTTGTAACCCAAGGAAAATCATTCTAGTGCAACTCTATGTTACTTTACCTGAGATTTCAAGGAGGAATTCTCTTCCTCAAGCTTTTGAACTTGAGTGGAGGTTCCTTCCTGAACTGGTTTAGTTAAGGAGCTTGAGTTGACTTCCTCTTTTAGAATTTTAACTTCCTATTGGAGGGATTCGACCCGAACGTTGGCTTTGGCCAACTTACGAGACAGATATGATATTAAGTAATAAAGCTGAGATTCGAGATAGCCACTTACCGTTATTTGTCCGTCTTCCGAAATTGGAAGATTTCTGGTTCCGTTGCTTTCTTCAGGTTTTGATTCCGATTCGATGTCGAGATTGTCCGATGCTGTCAGCGTGAGGAGGTTGGTGTGTGGAACTTCTTCATCTTCTGAAGATGACTCATCCAACGTAGCTCTAAGAGCCTTCTTTCAGCGATTCTTCTTGTTCTCCTTCAAGTTGAGACACTCCGATTTGTAGTGACCCTTCTTGTTGCACCCATAACAGGTTACTTTACTTTTCGCCTTTTGACTAGTAGTAGGATCAGCTGGATCATCCTTTTGTTGGATCGCCTTCTTCTTCTTTCATTGGCCCTTAATCATCTTGTAGTAGCTCCTGTCCATCCGGACCAGCTCCGGATGATCAATTCCATCATTATCAAATTCTGAGTCGGAATCTGACTAGGGTATCGGTTGCGGTTTCTTCTTCTTTTGCTTCCCAGGGACTTTTCCTGCAAAAAGAGTTGAACCCTTCTCGACTTGTGAAACATTAGTTTGTTCATGGAGTTCTAATTCAGAAAAAAGTTCATTGAGTTTAGTATCAGACAGGTTCCTTGAAACCTTGTAAGCATCTACCATAGATGCCCACAATGAGTTTCTGGGGAACGAGTTTAGAGTATACTTGATGAGGTCACGGTTTTCTACCTTGTGACCTATCGTGTGTAGATCATTCATCAATTCTCGGATCCTGCGTGGAGCTGTGCAGCCGTCTCGCCGTCTTGCATTTTGATTGTGTACAGCTTGTTGAGGAGTAGATAACGCTTGCTGATTCTTGTATCTGACGTCCCTTCGTGCAGCTCGATCAATTTGTTCCACAGTTCTTTAGCGCTGCTAAATGGCCAGACGCGGTTGAGTTCCTTCTTCGTCAAACCACACTGGAGGGTCAGAGTAGCTTTGGTGTCTAATTCTATCTTCTTTTAGAATGAAGCATCCCACTCAGAGTACCCTTGAACATCACCTTGCGAGTTCATCAGGATCTCCAGTCCAGACTGGATTATGATCCACATTTCCACCTAAGTTTTCAGGTGGACCTCCATTTTTCTCTTCTAGTAGGAGAAATCCTCTCCAGAGAACAAAGGAGGGTGTACGGTACTATAGCCTTCTTATATGGCCATTTAATATACCTGAAAATACAAAAAAATAAACTTATTCCAAGACTTTGACTTGGATTAGTAGTACGGTATAAAAAGAATATAAGACAAAAAATCGAGTGGTGTTGCACCAACCTCGAAGAACGAAGGAATTTATGAAATACAAATACGAACGAAAAAAAAATCTGAAAAACCTGCTCAGTTGGTGGTTTCACCAAGGTTGAGCAACTCGCTCTGATACCACTTATGGGATCGTTGTAATCGATAGAGGGGGGTGAATAGCGATTACTAGAAATTTTTCAGAAAACAAAAAACACAGCGGAAAAAAACAATACTAACATAGTTTCTTTTTACTTAGTTCAGAGTCTTTAATGACTCCTACTCTAAGGCCCGCAGTCCATGTCGATTTTCATTGGACAATTCTATAACTCGAATAAGATTTACAAATATATAATTTGAGTATAGAATTAAATAGCAAAATTAAAATATACCGACGACACTAAAGGGTTGCGGAGTATCTTTGATAGTGTGTCGTCGATCTTGATCATTGGCGGCGTGGGAAACTCAAGCACGGAAGAAATTTGGAGAGTGTTAGAGTGCTTGAGTCACCAGAAAGCTGTCGTGAGATGTGTTCTGGGAGCTAAGGGGTGAAGCCCCTTATATAAGTTGTTCTCGGGCACCTCTAAGCTCTTGGGTGCCAGCCACATGTCACAAATCGAGTATATCCTTATCCACAAACTCGGCCAAAACTCTATCCCTCAATCTTGGGCGTCTGGGACCTATGAGGCGCCTGATGGCTCACGGGCGCCTGAGATGCTGATGTGGCAACCTGCTAGCTCAGCCTCTCACCCGCTAGAAACGCCTCAACTCAGGCGCCTGTTACTTGTCAGGCGCCTGGTCTCTCGGGCGCCTGAACACTTTCAGGAACCTGGGATGTAGCAATTACTCCCTTTCACTCCTGCAACTAGGGTTAGTCCAAGAATAGTATAACATTAATAATAAATGTATGTATAACAACCTGAGCTGTCTTAGTTCTGACCTTGGATTTCAAAATGAAACCCTAGGTTGAATCGACTCCTACTGTTCCCTCTTCCGGGGAATGCGTCCTAACCTACTCCTCTTAGGAGATGTTACCTTTCGCCAACCGACTCCTCCGGTTGGACTTTTGCTCAGCCTCTAAGACTGTCGGATCTCGAGGCGTTCGTTCCTCGACCCGCCTCTATTTCTATCTGCAATCCTCGCTAGGCTAAGACTCCTGCCCGATCATCCGGATCAGGACTTCGGTGCCCGACCCACGGCCAGGTCTTCTTACCTAGTCCTCGACTAGGACTTCTTGCTCAACCCTGCAGGTCAAGACTTCGTGCCTAGGTGGACTAGGACTTTCATGCACATTTGGTAAATTTATTAGATCACAATATAAATTTAACTTTGAACCCTTTGTCATTATCAAAATCAGGTTCGATCCGGTGCTTCTGACACCAACAACCCCCTCATTTATAAGGGATCTCTTCCCCTAGGGCATGCATCATTGGTTTAAGGTTTAGCCCCTTTCTTTGGGGAGGGATCTCCCCTCTATGGGAGACACTAAAGCCACCATCTTTGCCTCCATCAACGATCCGTCTACCTCTGAAACAAGGAGATCCTCCAAGAAGATCGGCGACACATCGATAAGCATTCTCTTCTCTTCATGTTTTGAGTTATAGATGCTATATTTCTTGTCTTCTTCTTGTATCTGCGGGATCAGTGAATATTGATCGTTAAAAATTTTCGGACAAAGAGAGTAATTGCACAGCAGAAATAGCAAAAACAATCGCTAACATGGTTTGTTTTTACTTGGTTCGGAGTCGCAGTCGGCTCCTACTCCAAGGCTCACGGTCCTTGACCATTTACGATGGGCAATTCTATATTTTCGTAAAAGATTACAAGTTGGGGGTACAAATATAAAATTTAAAATGAAATTACAGCACTTAAAAAAAATGAACTTTTACTGACGACAGGAGAAGTTGGATGTTCGGAGCAGCGGGTCGTCGTCGGCGCTTGAATCGCGAGTACGGAGCTTGTCGGAGCGTAGCGCTTGAATGAGTGCATAGAGAGCAAGTTGTTCTAAAGCCTTGGAGGAGAACCCCTATTTATATCAGTCACTGGGGTGCCTATATTGAAGGGGGCGCCTGACACGTGGCCTATTTGCAAACTTGGCCAGCACTTATCCCTTCTGGGGCACCTGTGTTAACACAGGCGCCTCATTTGAATTGGTCCAGAGGCTTGCGTGACAGCTTGCTTGGATTGCTTTGGAGTAACTCTTCACTGGGGCGCCTGTCTCAACACAGGCAGCTAGCCCAGTGAGGCGCCTCACTCCATTGAGGCGCCTGGCAACAGAAATCTCCTTTCCTTTATTCCTACAACCTGGGTTAGTTCTAAAACACAAGAAACATATAAATGATATAAAATAAAGCTTGGTTTATAGCCTTAGCTGTCTTGGTTCTAACTTTGGGCTTCCCAAGTGGAACCCTAGGTTGAATCGACGCCTAATGTTCCCTCCCACGGGGAACGCGTCCTCACCTACTCCTCTCGGGAGAATTTACCTTTTTGCCAACCGACTCCTCCAGTTGGACTTTTGCCCAGCTTCACTCACTAGGTCTTCGTGCCCAATCCGCGACCAGGTCTTAGTGCCCATCTTTACTCACCAAGTCTTCAGTGCCCAGTCTTTGACCAGGTCTTAGTGCCCAGCTTCACTCACCAGGTCTTAGTGACCAGCTTCACTCACCAGGTCTTAGTGCCCAACCTTACGTCAGGTCTTAGTTGCCCAGCCCGCAGCCAGGACTTAGTGCCCAATTCATTGAACCAAGACTTAGTGCCTAGTATACCTAGGACTTTTTCTGCACACTTAATCTACATTGTTAGATCACAACAACACCTTAACTTCTGAACCCTTTGCCATTATCAAAACATAGGTTCAACTTTGGTGCTTCCGGCACCAACAATTTGCCCCTTTTTTATTTATGGCAACATGATTCAAAATGTTAAGTTAAAATAACATTCTATAGCCATCTAACAACAATAAGTATCTCAAGAAATACAAATTTATCTCCCCCTGAAAATGTTCTCCCCCTGAAATTTTCAATTATATACGGGTTTTTGTAAATCTTCTAAGTGCTTTTAAGTTTGACTAAATGTTTGTCCAAATCGAGCATTTGCAAAAAAACTTTTCAACACTTAGACAATTTTTTGAAAATTTTTTGTAATTCTAACTTTTGTTAGAGATCTTTGTAAACACAAATTCACTTAGGCAAGATAAATTTTAAAAACATATTTCCCTTAAAAAGTTTCGATTTTGAGAACTTGGGAAAACATTTGATTATTACCAAAAGCTTTTTCTATACTTAGAAAAATTTGCTTGGAAAACACTTTGTGCATTAAAACATTTTTACAAAAAACTCTTTAACCAATTTCATTCAAACAAAATTTGTTCACTAAGAATAATTTTACTTAACACCATTTGCCAAAAAAGTTTTAGAAGATATTTAACTCAGACAACTTTTGTTTACTAAGAAAAACAACTGCACTTAGAAATATTTAAAGTCCTTTGGAAGTTTTTTGAAAGCACTTAGAAATATTATATTTAAAGTCATTTGGAAGTTTTTGAAAGCACTTAAAAAACTTTGAAGTATTAGAAATATTTTTAAACACTCAAAAGTACTTAGAGAAAAATTTAGAAACATTTTTGAAATACTTTAAAGAATTTTGAAGATACCTAGACATTTTGAAGTACTTAGACATTTTACTTTACTTTTTGAAAAAGAGATGAAAAATTTTCTCCTCTGTTTCTCTCTTTCCCTCTTTGCCATATATCAAAAGAAATTGATAACAATTATTGCAAGTTAATTCAAACTTAGAGAAAAAACTTGAAAATCTGTATCGAACCAACTCTAATTAATTCAAGCAGGAAAAGGGACTAAACCAAATTAAACCAATCTTGTTCGGGTCCTATCTAACCCAGTTAGCTACTTACTAACTATTATAAAATAGTAGTTTTCACTAGGGTTAGTCAAGTTAAGTGATCTGATCAAGTTAGATTTTCTAAGCTTGTCACTTAACTTGATTGTTGTTCAACTTGTATTTATTGCCCCAATTACTGCAGATGCACTGACATAAAGCATCTTGAATCAAGGCATAGACCTAAGCATCTCAACCCAGTCTAGGTTATCAATCAAAAGTACCCTAAGGTGCTTGTGAGATGCTTGTTGGGACCGGGTGCATGTTGACAAGGATACGGGTTCGTAAATTTCAAAATATTTACGTGCAGCGGAAGAATTAGCATAAATAATTTTTTAAATTATTTTCAACCACGTATCTAGCATGCGACCTTATGATGTGTGGACATGATCATAAATTAAAATTTTGCGAAAAGTAAACTAATTTACTTCAATACCTCACGTAACTCGAAGTAAGGGACGAGATCCAACCGTAGCGTCCCTTGGAAGCTTCGCCTCTATTCGCGTCCACGCCGAGTTCTCTTCGGGATGACATCGCAAAGTCACGAGTTTGTGCCGACGAGAACTACTAGATTCTCTAAAGGCACAACTAGAAGATCAAGAGAGAAGAAAGGAAACTAACCACCAAGAAACGGAATCTTAATTCCGGGAAGGAAGGAGTTGTGATCCGCTTCTTCATCTTCTTGGTTGGCTTCTCCTTGGTGATGATGACCCACGGCAACCTCAAGGGAGGGTGGTGCGCCGGCCCTAGCAAGTAGAGGAGGGTGCCGGCCCTAGGAGGAAAGGAGAAGGAGAGGGAGAGATTAAGAGAGAGAGAGGGAGAGAGTTAATCTCTTGATTAATTGATTGGAATTCAAGGCTTGCCTTTGGTTCCTTTATATAGTAGCATCTCCGTTGCTAAGTCTCCCCTTTAACGGAATTAACAGAATAATTTTCATAAGAAATTTATCTTATAAATTTTCTTATGAATTATTCCGTTATGCCTAGTTTTATTATAATTTGTTTTATAATAAAACAAATACATCTCTCCTTTAATTATGGAATAAATTTTACAAGAAATTTATAAATTTTTCTTATTATGGAAAAATTAATTCATAATTGATTTTATAAAATTAAAATAAACCATTCCATGGATCATTTTAATTTCCATAAAAGGAATAAATTTCTACAAATTTCTTTATACAAATTTATTTATCCATAATTTATAAAACAAATCGCGCTAGATTTATTTTATTAATTAAACCAAATAAATTGGATTCTTCCCCTTGTTGTGGCCGGCCAAACCAAAGCGGGTTAGCACCCTTTTTGGCCGGCCAAACCAAACCGAACCGATCGCGAATTAAACTCATTTAATTCGCCCAATAAGCCTTCAAAAGACTTAGCCATTTTAAGTTTCCGTTGCGCCTCTGATTAACTCAGATTCGACTTATTTCTCTTGATTAGAAAATCTAATTTTCAACTCATTTTAAATCCCTCGGATTACTCGTAGTGCGTGTGACTAAATAGGCTTTCGATTTATGTTGGCCGTCTATAATCAACTAATTATAGAACGATCATGAGTGGCACCTAGTAGTACATCATGACCCCCAATTAATCAAAAGATCAACGGTTTGACCTCAGAAGTAATTCTGAAACCCTTCAGCAGCTCTAATGAATCGTGCCCCATTCCCTTCACCATCTTATACCCACTTGGTTCAGGACACGGTCTATTTGTGTCAGTCCCCACTAGGTTGACTACGTCACACCTAGCCCAAGTAGTGTCTTTCTCGTCCTTTGGATTTCTAATTACTCTCATGTATTTAAGAGACTCGCACTCTAAACATGATATGCTCTGGCCAGAGGCTTTGAGTAACAATCCGACGATAGGCCTGGGTATACATCTCCTCGCAAGGAGTGGTGAATCCTTTGTAGGCTGCTCAAACATCTTCGGGCACTTCGGCTTATACCCAATCATCCTGGGTCCACACCTCCTAGGAGATGCTTGCTTAAGATGTTAAAGTATAAGTCTCCATGATCAAGATGACTTGAACACCGCAAGTCAAAGGAACATCGCACTTAAGCTGCAGTAAGAACTTCACTGACATATCTATATAGATTACCATATGAAGTTTTACAGCTAGTCACTCCAATGAACTAGTTCCCTTAACTAGAATCCATGTTTATCTCCGGACATCCCAATGTCACCAGCCAGTGAGAATCAGCTGATTAGAGAATAACCCATGCTAGTCTCAACAGAATTGATAGTGTCTGTTTTTATCAATTCATCGACTAGGGATATTTTCAATACTTCACAATTGCACATGTAGAGATAATCACTGGTTGTGATCTCATCAAAAATTCTCTTATGCTGTGAATTGTATTGCGGACATTCAGTAGATGAGTTTAAGATCCCAATCAAATACACAAACATGTATACTCAAATAGTGAATTATCATTTATTAAAATAAATGTTTATAATTATAAGGTGATTTGCCTTAGGACACTTCTCTCATATCACTAACAAACTCCCACTTGGCCTAATGCCAATCGCTACGGTATCCTATACCACAGGCTCTAACATGACCATCAAACTTGTTTTGAGGCAAGGCCTTAGTTAAAGGATCCGCTAAATTCCTTTCAGTGGGAATTTTCTCAATTTGTATATCATTCCTACTTATAATCATTCTGATCAGATGATAGCGGCGAAGCACGTGTTTGGATCGCTGATGAGACCTTGGTTCCTTTGCTTGTGCAATAGCTCCATTGTTGTCGCAGTAAACCGGCACTGCTTCATCAATGGTTGGAACCACGCCAAGTTCGGAGACAAACTTCTTGATCCAGACTGCTTACGTGGTAGAATCCGCTACGGTGTCTTGTTTGAAACTCTTCCAACTTATTGCGCCTCCATTCAAAGTAAATATGTATCCAGACTGAGATTTGG
This sequence comes from Boesenbergia rotunda, assembly GCA_024364735.1. NCBI lineage: Eukaryota > Viridiplantae > Streptophyta > Magnoliopsida > Zingiberales > Zingiberaceae > Boesenbergia > Boesenbergia rotunda. The sequence goes on along the minus strand of JAGFNQ010006226.1, from coordinate 118,169 downwards.
AGTCATCCTTATCTGTATGGAAACTGGCATCTGTATACCCACATATTACCATATCTCCTTCTCCATATATTAGGAACATATCCTTAGTTCTTCTTAAGTACTTAAGGATTGTTTTGACAGCCGCCCTATGATCCATTCCTGGATCAGACTGGTATCTGCTCGTGACGTTCGGAGCATACGATACATCGGGCCAAGTATATAGCATAACATACATGATAGATCCTATCGCGGATGCATAAGGAATCTTATTCATGCAAGTCCTCTCGTCTTCTGTGCGCGGACACATAGACTTTGAAAGGTTGATCCCATGCCTGATGGGAAGGTAACCTTTCTTGGATTCCGACATGCTAAACCTTTTTAGCACTCGGTCTATATACGTAGACTGCGAAAGACCAAGCAACCGTTTTGATCTATCTCTATAGATTCTAATCCCAAGGATATAGGTTGCTTCTCCCAGGTCTTTCATGGAGAAAGTTTTGGACAACCAAATTTTAACTGTCATCGACATATAGCACTAGGAATACGACTGCACTCCCACTAACTTTCTTGTACACACAAGGTTCGTCAGGATTTTGTAAGAAATCAAACTCTTTGATTGTCTCATCAAAACGGATGTTCCAGCTCCTGGATGCTTGCTTCAGTCCATATATGGATCGTCGAAGCTTGCATACTTTAGTTTTATCAACCGATGTGAAACCTTCAGGTTGTATCATATATACATCCTCAAGCAGGTTTTGTTGGTGCAGAATGCACCTAAGTCAAACCTGTGTTTTGATAATGGCAACATAGGTCAAAAGTTAAGTCTTTCTTGTTTTCTAACAAGTTAATCAAGTGTGCAGGAAAAGCCCTAGCGAAGGACTGCTAGGCACTGGAAAAGGAATGCCAGGAAAGAAAGCCCTAGCAAAGGATTGCTAGGCAACTGGCGAAGGACTGCCAGTATCAAGCCCTAGCGAAGGACTGCTAGGCTCCAGGCGAAGGACAGCCTGGGACTGAAGCCCTAGCAAAGGACTGCTAGGCAACTGGCGAAGGACAGCCAGTATCCAAGCCCTAGCGAAGGAATGCTAGGCTCCGGGCGAAGGACAGCTCGGCATCCAAGCCCTGACAAAGGACCGTCAGGCAAAAGTCCAACCAGAGGAACGGTTGGCATCAGGTAAACTCTCCCGAGAGGAGTAGGTGAGGACGCGTTCCCCGTCGAGGGAACAGTAGGCGTCGGTTCGACCTAGGGCCCCATTTTGGAGACCAAAGTCAGAACCAAGATAGCTAAGGCTGTATAAACTAATACTTTATTACTTTATTGTGTTTTGGAATAACCCTGGATGCAGGACCAATGGAAGGAGTGTCTGCAGCTCAGATAGCCTCAAAGGAGTGAGGTAGTACCTGAGTCGGGCGCCCGGAGTGTCCCGGGCGCCCCCATGGGCAATACAAAACAAGTAAAGTCAAGGGAGTTCGAATACAGGCTGGGCCGGGCTGACCCGGGCGCCCCCGTGCTCTCGGGCGCCCGCGCTGCTCCCGGGCGCCCCCTGCGCTGCGGGCGCCCCCATGCGCAACCCGAACCTGAACCTCTGCGAAGACGAGAGGATAAAGGTTTGACCGGTCAATTCGGGCGCCCCGAGCGCTCCGGGCGCCCTGGTCAAAGCGGATCCAGAGGATCATACGCGACCGAGAGCTCTGCGGATCAAAGGCCACGTGGGGGGCGCCCCCGACGTCCCGGGCGCCCCCAGGCCCTATTTAAAGACCCTTCGACCAAGGCTTCAAGACATCACTTCCATTCAACACCTCAAAAGCTCTTCTGCTCTCGCGACTTGCTCCGGAAACCTTCCAACACGAGCCGACGACGTCCTGCTGCTCCGAGAAATTCGATCTACTTCAGGCGTCGGTAAAGAAGAGCGTGTTTTGTTTACTGCACTTATTTCTTTTAATCAAATTATTGTAAACTGTTTTGCGCCTATATAGAATTGCCCAAAGTAAACGGTCAACGACCGTGGGCCTTGGAGTAGGAGTCGACACAGGCTCCGAACCAAGTAAAACCTCCCGTGTTTGCGTTGTGTGTTTTTAACTTCCGCTGTGCAATTGCTCTTTACGTAAATCCAAAAATTTATCGATATTCACCCCCCCTCTATCGGTTTTCTCGATCCAACAAGTGGTATCAGAGCGGGGAAGTTCAAACCTGGTGCAACCACCAGTTTGAAATTTTTTTTCGGAGTTTTATTTTTCTATTTTTTTTTCTTACGAATTTTTCGTTAAACATTTCATTCAATTTTTTCTTGTTAAGCAAGGTTAGTGCAACACCCCTTGTTATTTATTTTATCCAGCACTGCTAATCCAAGACCTAGTCTTGGAAAATCTTTCAAGTTTTCTCTTTCAGTCTTAATGGCCATGCAAGAGGGATTCAGCACCGCAAGACCTCCACTATTCAGTGGAGAAGACTTTTCCTACTGGAAAAGCCGCATGGAGGTCCACCTGAAAACTCAGGTGGACATGTGGATCATTATCCAGTCCGGTCTGGAGATCCCCCGAAATGCTGATGGACTTCCTCAGAACTACTCCGAATGGGACAACTCCCTAAAGCGAAAGATAGAAGCCGACTCAAAAGCCACTCAGACTCTTCAATGCGGGTTGACGAAAGAGGAGCTGAACCGCGTGGGCCCCTTCAACAGTGCAAAGGAGCTGTGGACAAAACTGATCGAGCTACACGAAGGGACTTCAGATACTCGGATCAGCAAGAGGGATCTGCTACTAAACAAACTCTACACCATCAAGATGGCGGACAACGAAACAGCATCCCAGCGCCACGCACGGATCCAAGAGGTAATGAACGGTCTTCACACAATAGGTCACAAGGTTGAAAACCGTGACCTAATAAGGTATGCCCTAAACGCTTTCCCTAGAAGTACCTTGTGGGCATCTATGGTAGATGCGTACAAGGTCTCTAGAGATCTTTCTAAAATAAAATTAGATGAACTGTTTTCTGAACTAGAACTGCACGAACAAACTAACACCAATATGGTCGAGAAAGGTATTGCTTTCGTTGCAGGTAAAACTGGAAGGACAACGAAGAAGAAGCCTGAACTCGAACCTGAGTCTAACTCAGACTCAGACTCAGAAGAAGAAGATGGAGATCAAACTAAGCTGGTCCGGCTCGCTCGAAGCTACTACAAGGAGGTGAAGAACCGAACCAACAAACGGAAAACCGGCCGAAGAAAGGACGAACCAACTGAACCCGCGAACAAGCCTAATGTGACCTGCTATGAGTGCAAGAAAAAGGGCCACTACAAGTCAGAATGTCCAAATCTAAAGGAGTCCAAGAAAACAAGACGGAAGAAGGCGCTCCAAGCAACCTGGGACGAATCATCCTCAGAAGAAGAAGAAGAGGCACCCCAGTCCAATCTCCTAGCTCTAACCGCCTCAGATAAAGTCGAGACTGAGTCAGAAACAGAACAAGAGGACGGCGAGCTGACCTTCACAGAAGACGGAGAAATTAAGGTAACAGGTTTTAATAGATCGTAATTAAGTGATTTAATTTCTTTTCTTTCTCGAGATTTGGCAAAAGCTAAACTCCGAGTCGAGTCCCTTCGACAGGAAGTAAAACTCCTGAAGGAGGGAGCTGAATCTAAACCCTTAACCAAGAAGGTTCAGGAAGGAACTCCTACTCAAGTTGAAAAACTTGAACAGGAAAACTCCTCCCTGAAAACTCAGGTTATGGATCTTATATCAGCATTAGAACGATTTACATCTGGTTCCAAGGGTCTTGACATGATCCTTGGAAAATAGAAATTAGTTCTAAATCGATCCGGATTGGGCTATAGAACCAAATCTCGACAAAGATCTTACTTTGCTGTACTGAATCAGTCCAGAGGTAAAATTCAGGCATGGGTACCTAAACTATGCCTGAATAAACCTACTGGATCAAATCAGTATTGGATCCCCAAGGACAAGATTCATATCTTGCCTAACCATCACCGTGGCTTTAGTCCAGGGGGAGCCAAACTGAAAACAATATTCATTATTAGATAAATAATTTTAATTCTTGATTGCAATTGCTTGTTTGATTGTTTATTTTAAATTCCTGCAATTTACCATGCTTAGATTTAGAAATGGTTAGTTAAGGACTGAACAAACTTAACTGAAACTTGACAACATAGTATTGGGTGGAGGTGAGATGATAGTACGTTGGGGAAACCAATTCTAATAAGATTAAGTTCACTTGGTCTCTTTAGACTGGCGGAACTAGCCGAAGCTACCGATCCAAAACCCAAACTAGTTAGACCAGAAATTTTTCAAGGAATAATTTTGAAAATGAAACTTCATTAAAAGGCCTTGTCAAGGAAAGGGTGGATGATCCCATAAGGCTACGGCCAAAGAAGGCCTAGTGCCTCGCCAAGACCTGGAAGCCAATTTTTGAATTTCAAATTCAAATTAATTTTTGTCAAATTCGAATCTAACACAAAATTTCAGTTATTTGTAGATTTGAACATTTTTTTTAAAATTAATTGTCTTCAAAGTTAATTAAGTTTTTAAAATTTAATTGTTTTCAAAATTAATTAAGTTTTTAAAACTTAATTATTTTCAAAATTAATCAAACTTTTCAAAATAACTTTTAACCATCAAAACCTGTCTCACAAAACCTATAAGGTTACCGTGATTGAAAACCCTAGATTGGGTGAGACAGACTAGGCAGTGAAACTCAATTTAAGCTATTCCTGATTCTAATTGGATCCAAATCAAGAAAATTCTTTATGCGTAGGAACATAAAGATTTGGACCAATGGATGTTGGATAGCGGTTGCTCCAGACACATGACTGGAGATAAATTGAAGTTCACCAAGCTCAAACTCAAAAACCTAGGCTCAGTGGCATTTGGCAATAATGCTACACTCAAGGTAATTGGGTCAGGTAATATTGAGCTTAAATCTGATTTCATTATTAAGAAAGTTCTATTGATTGAAAACTTTAATTTTAACTTGCTTAGCATAAGTCAGTTATGTGATTCTGGTTATATAGTTACTTTCAACAATTCTAACTGCCTGATTAGAAAGGAACAAGACTCAGAAATCATACTTAAGGGCTCTAGGAAAAACAATGTATACACTATAAATCTTCCCCTTATACCCAAATGTATGTTAACACAATTAGAACAAACAAACCTCTGGCATAGGAGATTAGGTCATACCAATGTAAGAACTATATCAAAAATTACCCAACTTGGCTTAATCAAAGGTATCCCCAAAATCAAAAATAATGAAAACCTAATATGTGAATCATGTAATCAAGGCAAACAAACCAAATCCAATCACAAACTTATTCAATCTGACTTAACTCAAACTACACTTGAGCTCCTGCACCTTGACCTATTTGATTCACATGGAGCCAAGTCACTAAGCGGGAACCGATACTGCTTAGTAATAGTTGATGATTACTCTAGGTTTACCTGGGTTAGGTTCCTAAAAACCAAAGATGAAACCCTAAACTTATTTGTTGAATTCTGTAAACTAATTGAAAATCAAAACGACACTAAAATAAAAAGACTTAGGAGTGATCACGGGGGAGAATTTGAGAATCAACGATTCGAAGAATTCTGTAAAGTAAATGGGTATTTACATGAATTTTCATGTCCTAGAACCCCCCAACAAATTGGGATAGTTGAGCGAAGGAATAGAACCTTACAAGAAGCCGCTAGGGCTATGCTCAACGAATTTAATCTAGCAAACCAATTTTGGGCAGAAGTAATTAGTACAGCCTGTTATATCCAAAATAGGGTTTTAATTAACAAGCGACACAACAAAACCCCCTATGAATTGTACTACCATAGACTACCAAATTTACATTACCTAAGGGTCTTTGGATGTAAAGTCCATATCCTAAACACCAAAGACTATTTAGGAAAATTTCAATCCAAGTCAAACCCTCGTATCTTCCTAGGATACTCAACCACAAGTAGAGCCTATAGAGTTTATAACAAACAAACTAAGAAAATTGAAGAAACAACAAACTTAATTTTTGATGAAGAAATCAATTCAACATCTAATAATCCAGATTTAACTTCATCACACTCTGACCAAGAAAATAATGAACCCTTAATTGAACCCTTAATTGAACCCTTAAACGAGTTAACCATTGAACCAATTAATGAGTCAACTGAAACAAGTACTGAACCAACAAATCAACCAGCCCAAAGAGTCGAAACAAACCATCCAGCCGGACCTGAGGCTGAACCAAGCTCTAGGAGAACCAAGAAACCCAGACTTAGTCACCCAACCGATCAAATTGTGGGTGATCCAACTCTAGGAGTCAGGACCAGGTCTTCCTATAGGAACCTTAGTCAAATAGCTATGATATCAAAAATTGAACCCAAAACTATAGAAGAAGCCCTACCTGATCCTAATTGGATCATAGCGATGCAAGAAGAACTAGCTCAATTCGAGAGAAACCAAGTCTGGGAATTAGTACCTAAACCTGAAGGTAAATCCATCATAGATACTAAATGGGTCTTTAGGAACAAGCTAAATGATCAAGGAGAAATAGTCAGGAATAAAGCCCGCTTAGTAGCTAAGGGATTCAGCCAAGTAGAGGGACTAGACTATGATGAAACATATGCCCCAGTAGCTAGACTTGAGTCCATTAGAATGTTATTGGCCTTTGCATCCCATAAAGGATTCAAATTATATCAAATGGATGTAAAGTCATCCTTTTTAAATGGATTTATAAAAGAAGAAGTTTATGTAGGACAACCCCCAGGGTTTGAGGACCTAGACAAACCAAACTACGTTTACAAACTAACTAAAGCACTATATGGGTTAAAACAAGCACCTAGGGCCTGGTATGAATGATTATCAACCTATTTAACTTCTAAAGAATTTAAACAAGGCCAAATTAACTCAACATTATTTATTAAAACCCTAGGAAAAGATATATTTATTGCCCAAATTTACGTAGATGACATAATCTTTGGATCCACCAACACCAACTTTCTAAAAGAATTTGTCAAGATAATGGAAGATGAATTTGAAATGAGCTTAGTTGGTGAGCTTACCTTTTTCCTAGGCTTACAAATTAAATAAACTAGGGATGGTAACTACGTTCATCAATTCAAATATGCTAAAGAGTTAATAAAGAAATTTAAAATAGACAACTCTAAAAGTATAAGTACCCCCATGGCCACTAATGTAAAAATAGATAGTGACCCTGATGGTAAACCAGTTGATCTTAAACTCTATAGGAGTATGATAGGTAGCCTACTGTACCTTACAGCCAGTAGACCTGATATTCTGTTTGCTGTAGGGATGTGTGCTAGATACCAAACCTGTGCTAAGGAAACGCACTTAGCAGCCCTAAAAAGAATACTGAGATATGTAAAGGGCACCCTAAATGTAGGGATTTGGTATCCTAGGACCTCAACTTTTGCCTTAACCGGATACTCAGATTCTGACTATGCTGGCTGTAAATTAGATAGAAAGAGCACAAGTGGAAGCTGCTGTTGGTGCAGTTTGCACTAACGGTCAAACTCGGGTTTTGATGTATGACAAAGTGGTTAAAGTTAGGGTTGTGTGTGTTTAACCTCTTTACCAAGTGTGCAGGGTTGAAAGACTTAGGACCAGACACCAGGCTGAAGTCCAGGATGGTTGAGTCCTGGCGGGAAGTCCAGTTGGGTCCGCGGGACCTGACAACTGGCTGAAGACCAAGTTGGTTGAGACTTGGCAGGAAGACCAAGGTGGTTGAGCCTTGGCAGGAAGTCCTGGTGGGTCAAGAGGTCAAGTAAAACTGCACAATGGGTAAGTAAGGTAAGTCACTGGAGGAGCGACCCAGTGAGGACGAGTCCAATCTTGGACTTTAGGCGCGGTCCAACTTAGACCCATTTAGGTGATCTAAGTTGAGTCCTGGTTAGATCCTGGTCTGGGAAACAGGATCTAATTAACTTAGAATTATATCTTATTTTAGTCCATATAAAATTGTGCTAGCTTTGTTTTGGACTAACCCTGGATGCAGGACCGAAGGACTGTGTATCTGCAGCTCAGAGAGCCTCAAAAGAGGGAGGCAGTAGCTGAGCTGGGTGCCCCGGATGTGTCGGGCGCCCCAGAGTCAACCCAAAGTCAGCAGAGAGGTAAAACGCCCCGACAGCCGCGCGCGTCGGGCGCCCCGCGTGTCGCGGGCGCCCCCTGTGCCACCTCACTGCTAGCTGCCGAAGCTCGCCCTCGCGAAGCCAAGGAGATGAGGCTTTGACCGGTCAAATCGGGCGCCCCGCGCGCGTCGGGCGCCCCAGTCAAAGGTGATCCCGAAGATAAAGAGATCAAGTGCTTGACCGAGAGGGCTGCGGATCGGCAGCCACGCAGGGGGGGCGCTCCGGACGTTTCGGGCGCCCCCAGGGCTATAAATAGAGCCCTCGACCAAGGCTGCAAACACAACACTTCTTCCAAAGCTTTCAAGTTCTTCTACGCTCGCGCCTTGCTCCGGAAACGCTACACTTCGAGCCGACGACGTCCTGCTGCCCCGAAAGAGTCGACCTACTCCGGACGTCGGTAAAAAGTTAATTTTTTAATATATATATTGTTGCATTTAAATTACTTGAAAGTGTGGGGTTGTCCACTTT
>JAGFNQ010006226.1:0-98259 GCA_024364735.1 Boesenbergia rotunda | reverse complement strand
AGAGTAAACGGTCAACGACCGTGGGCCTTGGAGTAGGAGTCGACACAGGCTCCGAACCAAGTAAAACCTCCCGTGTTTGCGTTGTGTGTTTTTAACTTCCGCGTGCAATTGCTCTTTACGTAAATCCAAAAATTTATCGATATTCACCCCCCCCTCTATCGTTTTCTCGATCCAACAAGTGTGTATCAGAGCGGGGAAGTTTCAACCTGGTGCAACCACCAGTTTGAAATTTTTTTTCGGATTTTTTTCTATTTTTTTTTTCTTACGAATTTTTCGTTAAACATTTCATCAATTTTTCTTGTTAAGCAAGGTTAGTGCAACACCCCTTGTTATTTATTTTATCCAGCACTGCTAATCCAAGACCTAGTCTTGGAAAATCTTTCAAGTTTTCTCTTTCAGTCTTAATGGCCATGCAAGAGGGATTCAGCACCGCAAGACCTCCACTATTCAGTGGAGAAGACTTTTCCTACTGGAAAAGCCGCATGGAGGTCCACCTGAAAACTCAGGTGGACATGTGGATATTATCCAGTCCGGTCTGGAGATCCCCCGAAATGCTGATGGACTCCTCAGAACTACTCCGAATGGACAACTCCCCTAAAGCGAAAGATAGAAGCCGACTCAAAAAGCCACTCAGACTCTTCAATGCGGGTTGACGAAAGAGGAGCTGAACCGCGTGGGCCCCTTCAACAGTGCAAAGGAGCTGTGGACAAAACTGATCGAGCTACACGAAGGGACTTCAGATACTCGGATCAGCAAGAGGATCTGCTACTAAACAAACTCTACACCATCAAGATGGCGGACAACGAAACAGCATCCCAGCGCCACGCACGGATCCAAGAGGTAATGAACGGTCTTCACACATAGGTCACAAGGTTGAAACCGTGACCTAATAAGGTATGCCCTAAACGCTTTCCCTAGAAGTACCTTGTGGGCATCTATGGTAGATGCATACAAGGTCTCTAGAGATCTTTCTAAAATAAAATTAGATGAACTGTTTTCTGAACTAGAACTGCACGAACAAACTAACACCAATATGGTCGAGAAAGGTATTGCTTTCGTTGCAGGTAAAACTGGAAGGACAACGAAGAAGAAGCCTGAACTCGAACCTGAGTCTAACTCAGACTCAGACTCAGAAGAAGAAGATGGAGATCAAACTAAGCTGTCCGGCTCGCTCGAAGCTACTACAAGGAGGTGAAGAACCGAACCAACAAACGGAAAACCGGCCGAAGAAAGGACGAACCAACTGAACCCCGCGAACAAGCCTAATGTGACCTGCTATGAGTGCAAGAAAAAGGGCCACTACAAGTCAGAATGTCCAAATCTAAAGGAGTCCAAGAAAACAAGACGAAGAAGGCGCTCCAAGCAACCTGGGACGAATCATCCTCAGAAGAAGAAGAAGAGGCACCCCAGTCCAATCTCTAGCTCTAACCGCCTCAGATAAAGTCGAGACTGAGTCAGAAACAGAACAAGAGGACGGCGAGCTGACCTTCACAGAAGACGGAGAAATTAAGGTAACAGGTTTTAATAGATCGTAATTAAGTGATTAATTTCTTTTCTTTCTCGAGATTTGGCAAAAGCTAAACTCCGAGTCGAGTCCTTCGACAGGAAGTAAAACTCCTGAAGAGGGAGCTGAATCTAAACCCTTAACCAAGAAGGTTCAGGAAGGAACTCCTACTCAAGTTGAAAAACTTGAACAGGAAAACTCCTCCCTGAAAACTCAGGTTATGGATCTTATATCAGCATTAGAACGATTTACATCTGGTTCCAAGGTCTTGACATGATCCTTGGAAAATAGAAATTAGTTCTAAATCGATCCGGATTGGGCTATAGAACCAAATCTCGACAAAGATCTTACTTTGCTGTACTGAATCAGTCCAGAGGTAAAATTCAGGCATGGGTACCTAAACTATGCCTGAATAAACCTACTGGATCAAATCAGTATTGGATCCCCAAGGACAAGATTCATATCTTGCCTAACCATCACCGTGGCTTTAGTCCAGGGGGAGCCAAACTGAAAACAATATTCATTATTAGATAAATAATTTTAATTCTTGATTGCAATTGCTTGTTTGATTGTTTATTTTAAATTCCTGCAATTTACCATGCTTAGATTTAGAAATGGTTAGTTAAGGACTGAACAAACTTAACTGAAACTTGACAACATAGTATTGGGTGGAGGTGAGATGATAGTACGTTGGGGAAACCAATTCTAATAAGATTAAGTTCACTTGGTCTCTTTAGACTGGCGGAACTAGCCGAAGCTACCGATCCAAAACCCAAACTAGTTAGACCAGAAATTTTTCAAGGAATAATTTTGAAAATGAAACTTCATTAAAAGGCCTTGTCAAGGAAAGGGTGGATGATCCCATAAGGCTACGGCCAAAGAAGGCCTAGTGCCTCGCCAAGACCTGGAAGCCAATTTTTGAATTTCAAATTCAAATTAATTTTTGTCAAATTCGAATCTAACACAAAATTTCAGTTATTTGTAGATTTGAACATTTTTTTAAAATTAATTGTCTTCAAAGTTAATTAAGTTTTTAAAATTTAATTGTTTTCAAAATTAATTAAGTTTTTAAAACTTAATTATTTTCAAAATTAATCAAACTTTTCAAAATAACTTTTAACCATCAAAACCTGTCTCACAAAACCTATAAGGTTACCGTGATTGAAAACCCTAGATTGGGTGAGACAGACTAGGCAGTGAAACTCAATTTAAGCTATTCCTGATTCTAATTGGATCCAAATCAAGAAAATTCTTTATGCGTAGGAACATAAAGATTTGGACCAATGGATGTTGGATAGCGGTTGCTCCAGACACATGACTGGAGATAAATTGAAGTTCACCAAGCTCAAACTCAAAAACCTAGGCTCAGTGGCATTTGGCAATAATGCTACACTCAAGGTAATTGGGTCAGGTAATATTGAGCTTAAATCTGATTTCATTATTAAGAAGTTCTATTGATTGAAAACTTTAATTTTAACTTGCTTAGCATAAGTCAGTTATGTGATTCTGGTTATATAGTTACTTTCAACAATTCTAACTGCCTGATTAGAAAGGAACAAGACTCAGAAATCATACTTAAGGGCTCTAGGAAAAACAATGTATACACTATAAATCTTCCCCTTATACCCAAATGTATGTTAACACAATTAGAACAAACAAACCTCTGGCATAGGAGATTAGGTCATACCAATGTAAGAACTATATCAAAAATTACCCAACTTGGCTTAATCAAAGGTATCCCCAAAATCAAAAATAATGAAAACCTAATATGTGAATCATGTAATCAAGGCAAACAAACCAAATCCAATCACAAACTTATTCAATCTGACTTAACTCAAACTACACTTGAGCTCCTGCACCTTGACCTATTTGATTCACATGGAGCCAAGTCACTAAGCGGGAACCGATACTGCTTAGTAATAGTTGATGATTACTCTAGGTTTACCTGGGTTAGGTTCCTAAAAACCAAAGATGAAACCCTAAACTTATTTGTTGAATTCTGTAAACTAATTGAAAATCAAAACGACACTAAAATAAAAAGACTTAGGAGTGATCACGGGGGAGAATTTGAGAATCAACGATTCGAAGAATTCTGTAAAGTAAATGGGTATTTACATGAATTTTCATGTCCTAGAACCCCCCAACAAATTGGGATAGTTGAGCGAAGGAATAGAACCTTACAAGAAGCCGCTAGGGCTATGCTCAACGAATTTAATCTAGCAAACCAATTTTGGGCAGAAGTAATTAGTACAGCCTGTTATATCCAAAATAGGGTTTTAATTAACAAGCGACACAACAAAACCCCCTATGAATTGTACTACCATAGACTACCAAATTTACATTACCTAAGGGTCTTTGGATGTAAAGTCCATATCCTAAACACCAAAGACTATTTAGGAAAATTTCAATCCAAGTCAAACCCTCGTATCTTCCTAGGATACTCAACCACAAGTAGAGCCTATAGAGTTTATAACAAACAAACTAAGAAAATTGAAGAAACAACAAACTTAATTTTTGATGAAGAAATCAATTCAACATCTAATAATCCAGATTTAACTTTATCACACTCTGACCAAGAAAATAATGAACCCTTAATTGAACCCTTAATTGAACCCTTAAACGAGTTAACCATTGAACCAATTAATGAGTCAACTGAAACAAGTACTGAACCAACAAATCAACCAGCCCAAAGAGTCGAAACAAACCATCCAGCCGGACCTGAGGCTGAACCAAGCTCTAGGAGAACCAAGAAACCCAGACTTAGTCACCCAACCGATCAAATTGTGGGTGATCCAACTCTAGGAGTCAGGACCAGGTCTTCCTATAGGAACCTTAGTCAAATAGCTATGATATCAAAAATTGAACCCAAAACTATAGAAGAAGCCCTACCTGATCCTAATTGGATCATAGCGATGCAAGAAGAACTAGCTCAATTCGAGAGAAACCAAGTCTGGGAATTAGTACCTAAACCTGAAGGTAAATCCATCATAGATACTAAATGGGTCTTTAGGAACAAGCTAAATGATCAAGGAGAAATAGTCAGGAATAAAGCCCGCTTAGTAGCTAAGGGATTCAGCCAAGTAGAGGGACTAGACTATGATGAAACATATGCCCCAGTAGCTAGACTTGAGTCCATTAGAATGTTATTGGCCTTTGCATCCCATAAAGGATTCAAATTATATCAAATGGATGTAAAGTCATCCTTTTTAAATGGATTTATAAAAGAAGAAGTTTATGTAGGACAACCCCCAGGGTTTGAGGACCTAGACAAACCAAACTACGTTTACAAACTAACTAAAGCACTATATGGGTTAAAACAAGCACCTAGGGCCTGGTATGAATGATTATCAACCTATTTAACTTCTAAAGAATTTAAACAAGGCCAAATTAACTCAACATTATTTATTAAAACCCTAGGAAAAGATATATTTATTGCCCAAATTTACGTAGATGACATAATCTTTGGATCCACCAACACCAACTTTCTAAAAGAATTTGTCAAGATAATGGAAGATGAATTTGAAATGAGCTTAGTTGGTGAGCTTACCTTTTTCCTAGGCTTACAAATTAAATAAACTAGGGATGGTAACTACGTTCATCAATTCAAATATGCTAAAGAGTTAATAAAGAAATTTAAAATAGACAACTCTAAAAGTATAAGTACCCCCATGGCCACTAATGTAAAAATAGATAGTGACCCTGATGGTAAACCAGTTGATCTTAAACTCTATAGGAGTATGATAGGTAGCCTACTGTACCTTACAGCCAGTAGACCTGATATTCTGTTTGCTGTAGGGATGTGTGCTAGATACCAAACCTGTGCTAAGGAAACGCACTTAGCAGCCCTAAAAAGAATACTGAGATATGTAAAGGGCACCCTAAATGTAGGGATTTGGTATCCTAGGACCTCAACTTTTGCCTTAACCGGATACTCAGATTCTGACTATGCTGGCTGTAAATTAGATAGAAAGAGCACAAGTGGAAGCTGCTGTTGGTGCAGTTTGCACTAACGGTCAAACTCGGGTTTTGATGTATGACAAAGTGGTTAAAGTTAGGGTTGTGTGTGTTTAACCTCTTTACCAAGTGTGCAGGGTTGAAAGACTTAGGACCAGACACCAGGCTGAAGTCCAGGATGGTTGAGTCCTGGCGGGAAGTCCAGTTGGGTCCGCGGGACCTGACAACTGGCTGAAGACCAAGTTGGTTGAGACTTGGCAGGAAGACCAAGGTGGTTGAGCCTTGGCAGGAAGTCCTGGTGGGTCAAGAGGTCAAGTAAAACTGCACAATGGGTAAGTAAGGTAAGTCACTGGAGGAGCGACCCAGTGAGGACGAGTCCAATCTTGGACTTTAGGCGCGGTCCAACTTAGACCCATTTAGGTGATCTAAGTTGAGTCCTGGTTAGATCCTGGTCTGGGAAACAGGATCTAATTAACTTAGAATTATATCTTATTTTAGTCCATATAAAATTGTGCTAGCTTTGTTTTGGACTAACCCTGGATGCAGGACCGAAGGACTGTGTATCTGCAGCTCAGAGAGCCTCAAAAGAGGGAGGCAGTAGCTGAGCTGGGTGCCCCGGATGTGTCGGGCGCCCCAGAGTCAACCCAAAGTCAGCAGAGAGGTAAAACGCCCCGACAGCCGCGCGCGTCGGGCGCCCCGCGTGTCGCGGGCGCCCCCTGTGCCACCTCACTGCAGCTGCCGAAGCTCGCCCTCGCGAAGCCAAGGAGATGAGGCTTTGACCGGTCAAATCGGGCGCCCCGCGCGCGTCGGGCGCCCCAGTCAAAGGTGATCCCGAAGATAAAGAGATCAAGTGCTTGACCGAGAGGGCTGCGGATCGGCAGCCACGCAGGGGGGGCGCTCCGGACGTTTCGGGCGCCCCCAGGGCTATAAATAGAGCCCTCGACCAAGGCTGCAAACACAACACTTCTTCCAAAGCTTTCAAGTTCTTCTACGCTCGCGCCTTGCTCCGGAAACGCTACACTTCGAGCCGACGACGTCCTGCTGCCCCGAAAGAGTCGACCTACTCCGGACGTCGGTAAAAAGTTAATTTTTTAATATATATATTGTTGCATTTAAATTACTTGAAAGTGTGGGGTTGTCACACTTTCAATTCCTTTGTACTCGCCTACTCTATCGGTGTTTACCGGTAGAGAGTATTAGTGAATTGCCCAACGGAAAGGTCCGAGGGACCTGGGCCTTCGAGTAGGAGTCGACGAAGGCTCCGAACGAAGTAAAACTCGTTTGTGTTAGTGTGTTCGTTTTTCGTTTCTTTCATTTCCGCTGTGCACGCTTTTTAAAGCGCTCTGATTTTAATTTTTTAAAAAAGTCACGTGATTCACCCCCCCCTCTCACGTGCATCGATCCTACAGCTGCCAACTGTTAGGTCAGAGTCTAGTCAGTTGGTGTAGCAGAATACAACACTGTGTGGCTCTATCCACAACTGAAGCTGAGTATGTGGCATTGGGAGAGTGTGTTGCTCAACTTTTATGGATGATGCACACACTTAAGGACTTCCAGCTCAACTACACCCAAACTCAAGTATTCATTGACAATATAAGTTCAATTAATTTAACTAAGAACCCAATCCAACACTCCAGAACCAAACATATAGAAGTCAAACATCACTTTGTAAGAGACCATGTAACCAGGGGTGAAATAGTACTTAAGTATATTGACTCTAAATCCAACCTAGCTGATATATTCACAAAGCCCCTACCTGAGTCTGAGTTCAGCTCACTAAGAAGGCAGTTAGGATTGTGCTTTGTAGAATAGATTATTTTTTTCGATTTGATTTAAAATTGGTTTTAAAAATTTTCTTAATCTTTGAAAAACTGTTTTACATAATTTCAAAATCAGTTTTCATTTTTTTACTTAGTTTTATTGCAAAACTACCCCCTTTAAAAATTAGGGCTTTTTCGAAAATGGACTTAGCCTAGGCCCTAACCCTAGAACTGCATGCACCTATAGACTTAGAAGCCAGCATCTCACAAGCACCTTAGGGTACTTTTGATTGATAACCTAGAAAGGGTTGAGATGCTTAGGTCTTTGCCTTAATTCAAGATGCTTTAAGTCAGTGCATCTGCAGTAATTGGGGCAGTAAATACAACTTACACAGCAATCAAGTTAAGTGTCAAGTTTAGAAAATCTAACTTGAACAGAAACACTTAACTTGACTAACCCTAGCAAAAACTACTGTTTATAACAGTTAGTAAGTAGCTAATTGGGTTAGACAGGTCCCTACAAAGAAAATTGATTGATTTAGTTAAGTCTAATTATGATTTGGTTCAGTACAGCAAAATCTTACTTATTTCCATTATCTCTGCTATATTTATTTGTTTTGATATATGGCAAAGGGGGAGAGATAGGAAAGGAGAGAGTAAAAAGTTTTCAAAATTTTATTTTCGTAACTCTATCCTTTATTCAAAAAGTATTCAAAAGTTTTTTAAACCTAAGTTCTCGTAACTCTATCCTTTATTTTCGTAACTCTATCCTTTATTCAAAAAGTATTCAAAAGTTTTTTTAAACCTAAGCTTTCAAAATTTTGCTAAGTATTCAGTCCTTCAAAACTGTAGCTTATTTTGCTAAGTATTCAAGTATTCAAGTCCTTCAAAATTATTACTTAAGCTATCAGAATTTTTTTCAAAACTTCTTGAAAAATACTTAAGCTTTCAAAAGTTTTCAAAATTTTTCCTTTATTCAAAAAGGTTCAAAAACATACTTTTCCTTTCGTTAAAAGCTTAAACTTTTTGAAGAAGTACTTAAGTTCTTAAAGCTTTCAAAATTTTGCCTAAGTACTCTAGTTTCAAAATTTCTTAAAAAGTTTTAAAATGTTGCTAAGTACTCTAGCTTTTCAAAGGATTCTTACTCAAGTTTTAAAATGTTGCTAAGTACACTAGCTGCAAGATTCTTACTCAAGCTTTCAAAATTTTTTACTCTAAGGCTTAAGTTTTTCAAAACTGTATAAAAACTGAAATTCCTACTTAAGCTAACATTTTCAAAAAGCTTTCAACTACAAGTAAAGTTTTTAAACCCCACGAATTTTTGAAAAATCTAAGGGGAGATTCCTTCCAGGGGAGGGAACAAAACATAAAACTTTTTCATGTTTTGCTTAAACTTAACTTTTTGAACTAGGGTTGCCATAAATCAAAAAGGGAGAGATTGTTGGTGCAGAATGCACCTAAGTCAAACCTGTGTTTTGATAATGGCAACATAGGTCAAAAGTTAAGTCTTTCTTGTTTTCTAACAAGTTAATCAAGTGTGCAGGAAAAGCCCTAGCGAAGGACTGCTAGGTACTGGCAAAGGAATGCCAGGAAAGAAAGCCCTAGCAAAGGATTGCTAGGCAACTGGCGAAGGACTGCCAGTATCAAGCCCTAGCGAAGGACTGCTAGGCTCCAGGCGAAGGACAGCCTGGGACTGAAGCCCTAGCAAAGGACTGCTAGGCAACTGGCGAAGGAAGCCAGTATCCAAGCCCTAGCGAAGGAATGCTAGGCTCCGGGCGAAGACAGCTCGACATCCAAGCCCTGACAAAGGACCGTCAGGCAAAATTCCAACCAGAGGGATGGTTGGCATCAGGTAAACTCTCCCGAGAGGAGTAGGTGAGGACGCGTTCCCCGTCGAGGGAACAGTAGGCATCGGTTCGACCTAGGGCCCCATTTTGGAGACCAAAGTCAGAACCAAGACAGCTAAGGCTGTATAAACTAATACTTTATTGCTTTATTATGTTTTGGACTAACCCTGGATGCAGGACCAAAGGAAGGAGTGTCTGCAGCTCAGATAGCCTCAAAGGAGTGAGGTAGTACCTGAGTCGGGCGCTTGGAGTGTCCCAGGCGGCCCCATGGGCAATACAAAACAAGTAAAGTCAAGGGAGTTCGAATACAGGCTGGGCCGGGCTGACCCGGGCGCCCCCGTGCTCCCGGGCGCCCGCGCTGCTCCCGGGCGCCCCCTGCGCTGCGGGCGCCCCCATGCGCAACCCGAATCCGAACCTCTGCGAAGCCGAGAGGATAAAGGTTTGACCGGTCAATTCGGGCGCCCCGAGCGCTCCGGGCGCCCCGGTCAAAGCGGATCCAGAGGATCAGACGCAACTGAGAGCTCTGCGGATCAAAGGCCACGTGGGGGGCACCCCCGACGTCCCAGGCGCCCCCAGGCCCTATTTAAAGACCCTTCGACCAAGGCTTCAAGACATCACTTCCATTCAACGCCTCAAAGCTCTTCTGCTCTCGCAACTTGCTCCGGAAACCTTCCAACACGAGTCGACGACGTCCTGCTGCTCCGAGAAATTCGATCTACTTCAGGCGTCGGTAAAGAAGAGCGTGTTTTGTTTACTGCACTTATTTCTTTTAATCAAATTATTGTAAACTGTTTTGCGCCTATATAGAATTGCCGAAAGTAAACGGTCAACGACCGTGGGCCTTGGAGTAGGAGTCGACACAGGCTCCGAACCAAGTAAAACCTCCCGTGTTTGCGTTGTGTGTTTTTAACTACCGCTGTACAATTGCTCTTTACGTAAATCCGAAAATTTACCGATATTCACCCCCCCCTCTATCGGTTTTCTCGATCCAACAGGTTTCCATTAAGGAGCTATTTTCACAACCATTTGACATATCTCATAATCATAATGAGCTGCTATGGCTAGGAGCATCCGAATGGATTTAAGCATAGCTACTGGCGAATAGGTTTCGTCATAATCAATTCCTTGTTTTTGACGATATCCTTTTGCCACTAATCTAGCCTTAAAGGTAACTACATTACCTTCCATGTCGGTTTTCTTCTTGAAAACCCACTTGCACCCTATGGGCTTAATCCCTTCAGGTGGGTTAACCAAGTCCCATACTTGATTTTCGTACATGGAATCCATTTCCGACTTCATGGCTTCAAGCCATTTGTCCCTTTCTGAACATTTCAGAACATCTTCATAACTGATAGGTTCGTCATCGCTTATGAGTAACACGTCATTCGATTCGCTTATGAGAAATCTGTATCTCTCTGGAATATTGCGTGTCCTATCAGATCTACGAAGAGGTGTTGTTGTTTTAGGTTCAACTGATAGCTCATCATTATGAGTTATTGGTTGTGGGTCTAGACTAGGTGTCTCTGTAATGTCTATTGGAGTTTCTTGAACTTCATCAAGTTCAATGCCACTCCCACTGTTTTCTTATAAAAGAAATTCTTTTTTCAGAAATACAGCATGCCTTGAAACAAACACCTTTTGTTCCAAGGGATGATAGAATTGGTAACCCTTCGTTTCCTTAGGGTATCCAATAAATAGACATTTATCAGACTTAGCATCCAATTTGTCTGATACAGTCAGTTTCACATAAGCAGGACAACCCCATATCTTAAGGTGAGTTAAGTGAGGTTTCTTACTATTTCATGTCTCATATGGAGTAGTAGAGACTACCTTGGTCGGGACTCTGTTTAGCAAGTAAACAGCTGTCTTAAGTGCATAGCCCCAAAAGGATTTTGGAAGAGTTGCATGATTCATCATCGACCTAACCATGTCCATTAACGTTCGGTTGCGCCTCTCAGATACACCATTATGCTGTGGTGTATATGGCAGAGTCCATTGGGACAATATCCCATTGTCCCTAAGATAATCTTGAAACTCTTGACTTAAGTATTCAACACCTCGATCGGATCGAAGTATCTTAATACTTTTGCCAAGCTGTTTCTCTACTTCATTTCTGAACTCTTTGAATTTCTCAAAAGCTTTAGATTTGTGTTTCATCAAGAACACATACCCGAATCGTGAGTGATCATCGATAAAGGTGATGAAGTAGCTATAGCCTCCTTGTGCAAGAGTTGACATTGGTCCACATACATCAGTATGTATTAGACCAAGCAATTCTCCCACTGGATTACCTTTTCCAGAAAAGGGTAACTTGGTCATCTTGCCTTTTAAGCATGATTCGCATGTATCAAATGAACCGGGTTCAAATGATTCCAGAATTCCACATCGGTGTAATTCAGTCATGCGTTTCTTATTTACATGGCCAAGACGGCAATGCCAAGTGTAGGAGTCTATTCGACTATCTATTCGAGCACGTTTGTTGCTAACTTCAATATTGAAAACGTCACCGGATAAATCTAACGTGTAGATACCATTGCACAAAGTTCCATTCCCATAAAGAACGCCATTTAAAGCTATGTAACAACAATTGTTACTAAAATTTAAATGATAACCCTTTTCATTCAAACATGAAATAGATACAATGTTCTTTATTAACGAAAGAACAAAATAACAATTATCCAATTCTAAGACACGTCCAGTGGGGAGCTTTAGCAAATATGTTCCGATGGTAACAGCAGCAATCTTTGCTCCATTTCCTTAGCCATATCTCATAATCATAACATCTTAGAATTGTTGTTGTTGCCATCGGAACATATTTGCTAAAGCTCCCCACTGGACGTATCTTAGAATTGGATAATTGTTATTTTGTTCCTTCGTTAATAAAGAACATTGTATCTATTTCATGTTTGAATGAAAAGAGTTATCATTTAACTTTTAGTAACAATTGTTGTTACATAACTTTAAATGGCGTTCTTTATGGGAATGGAACTTTGTGCAATGGTATCTACACGTTAGATTTATCCAATAATGTTTTCAATATCGAAGTTAGCAACAAACGTGCTCGAATAGATAATCGAATAGACTCCTACACTTGGCATTGCCGTCTTGGCCATGTAAGTAAGAAACGCATGACCGAATTACACCGATGTGGAATTCTGGAATCATTTGAACCCGGTTCATTTGATACATGCGAATCATGCTTAAAAGGCAAGATGACCAAATTACCCTTTTCTGGAAAAGGTAATCCAGTGGGAGAATTGTTTGGTCTAATACATACTGATGTATGTGGACCAATGTCAACTCTTACACAAGGAGGCTATAGCTACTTCATCACCTTTATCGATGATCACTCACGATTCGGGTATGTGTTCTTGATGAAACACAAATCTGAAGCTTTTGAGAAATTCAAAGAGTTCAGAAATAAAGTAGAGAAACAGCTTGGCAAATGTATTAAGATACTTCGATCTGATCGAGGTGGTGAATACTTAAGTCAAGAGTTTCAAGATTATCTTAGGGACAATGGGATATTGTCCCAATGGACTCCGCCATATACACCACAGCATAATGGTGTATCTGAGAGGCGCAACCGAACCTTAATGGACATGGTTAGGTCGATGATGAATCATGCAACTCTTCCAAAATCCTTTTGGGGCTATGCACTTAAGACAGCTGTTTACTTGCTAAACAGAGTCCCGACCAAGGTAGTCTCTACTACTCCATATGAGACATGGAATAGTAAGAAACCTCACTTAACTCACCTTAAGATATGGGGTTGTCCTGCTTATGTGAAGCGGACTGTATCAAACAAATTGGATGCTAAGTCTTATAAATGTCTATTTATTGGTTACCCTAAGGAAACGAAGGGTTACCAATTCTATCATCCCTTGGAACAAAAGGTGTTTGTTTCAAGGCATGCTGTATTTCTGGAAAAAGAATTTCTTTGACAAGAAAACAGTGGGAGTGGCATTGAACTTGATGAAGTTCAAGAAACTCCAATAGACATTACAGAGACACCTAGTCTAGACCCACAACCAATAACTCATAATGATGAGCTATCAGTTGAACCTAAAACAACACCACCTCTTCGTAGATCTGATAGGACACGCAATATTCCAGAGAGATACAAATTTCTCATAAGCGAATCGAACGACGTGTTACTCATAAGCGATGACGAACCTATCAGTTATGAAGATGTTTTGAAAAGTTCAGAAAGGGACAAATGGCTTGAAGCCATGAAGTCGGAAATGGATTCCATGTACGAAAATCAAGTATGGGATTTGGTTAACCCACCTAAAGGGATTAAGCCCATAGGGTGCAAGTGGGTTTTCAAGAAGAAAACCGACATGGAAGGTAATTATGCTTAAATCCATTCGGATGCTCCTGGCCATAGCAGCTCATTATGATTATGAGATATGGCAAATGGATGTGAAAACATATTTCCTTAATGGAAACCTGCTTGAGGATGTATACATGATACAACCTGAAGGTTTCACATCGGTTGATAAAACCAATGTATGCAAGCTTCGACGATCCATATATGGACTGAAGCAAGCATCCAGGAGCTGGAACATCCGTTTTGATGAGACAATCAAAGAGTTTGATTTCTCACAAAATCCTGACGAACCTTGTGTGTACAAGTAGGTTAGTGGGAGTGCAGTCGTATTCCTAGTGCTATATGTCGATGACATATTGCTTATAGGAAACGATATATCAGTCTTACAGACAGTTAAAATTTGGTTGTCCAAAACTTTCTCCATGAAAGACCTGGGAGAAGCAACCTATATCCTTAGGATTAGAATCTATAGAGATAGATCAAAACGGTTGCTTGGTCTTTCGCAGTCTACATATATAGACCGAGTGCTAAAAACGTTTAGCATGTCAGAATCCAAGAAAGGTTACCTTCCCATCAGGCATGGGATCAACCTTTCAAAGTCTATGTGTCCACGCACAGAAGACGAGAGGATTTGCATGAATAAGATTCCTTATGCATCCGCGATAGGATCTATCATGTATGCTATGTTATGTACTAGGCCCGATGTATCATATGCTCTGAGCGTCACGAGCAGATACCAGTCTGATCCAGGTATGCATCACTGGGCGGCTGTCAAGACAATCCTTAAGTACTTAAGAAGAACTAAGGATGTGTTCCTAATATATGGAGAAGGAGATATGGTAATACGTGGGTATACAGATGCCAGTTTCCAGACAGATAAGGATGACTCCAAATCTTAGTTTGGATACGTATTTACTTTGAATGGAGGCGCAATAAGTTGGAAGAGTTCCAAACAAGACACCGTAGCGGATTCTACCACGGAAGCGGAATATATCGCAGCTTCGGAAGCAGCAAAGGAAGCAGTCTGGATCAAGAAGTTCGTCTCCGAACTTGGTGTGGTTCCAACCATTGATGAAGTAGTGCAGGTTTACTGCGACAATAATGGAGCTATTGCACAAGCAAAGGAACCAAGGTCTCATCAGCGATCCAAACACGTGCTTCGCCGCTATCATCTGATCAGAGAGATTATAAGTAGGAATGATATACAAATTGAGAAAATTCCCACTGAAAGGAATTTAGCGGATCCTTTAACTAAGGCCTTGCCTCAGAGCAAGTTTGAGGGTCATGTTAGAGCCTGTGGTATTGGATACCGTAGCGATTGGCATTAGGCCAAGTGGGAGTTTGTTAGTGATATGAAAGAAGTGTCCTAAGGCAATCGCCTTATGATTGTAAACATTTATTTTAATAAATGAAAATTCACTATTTGAGTATACATGTTTGTGTATTTATTTGGGATCTTAAACTCATCTACTGAATGTCCGCAATACAATTCACAGCATAAGAGAATTTGTGATGAGATCACAACTAGTGATTATCTCTACATGTGCAATTGTGAAGTATTGAAAATATCCCTAGTCGATGAATTGATAAAAACGGTCACTATCAATTCTGTTGAGACTAGCATGGGTTATTCTCTAATCAGCCGATTCTCACTGGCTGGTGACATTGGGATGTCCGGAGATAAACATGGATGCTAGTTAAGGGAACTACTTCATTGGAGTGACTAGCTGTAAAACTTCATATGGTAATCTATATAGATATGTCAGTGAAGTTCTTACTGCAGCTTAAGTGCGATGTTCCTTTGACTTGCGGTGCTCAAGTCATCTTGGTCATGGAGACTTATACTTTAACATCTTAAGCAAGCATCTCCAAGGAGGTGTGGACCCAGGATGATTGGGTATAAGCCGAAGTGCCCGAAGATGTTTGAACAGCCTACAAAGGATTCACCACTCCTTGCGAGGAGATGCATACCCAGGCCTATCGTCGGATTGTTACTCAAAGCCTCTGGCCAGAGCATGTCATGTTTAGAGTATGAGTCTCTTAAATACATGAGAGTAATTAGAAATCCAAAGGACGAGAAAGACACTACTTGGGCTAGGTGTGACGTAGTCAGCCTAGTGGGGACTGACACACACAGACCATGTCCTGAACCAAGTGGGTATAAGATGGTGAAGGGAATGGGGCACGATTCATTAGAGCTACTGAAGGGTTTCAGAATCACTTCTGAGGTCAACCGTTGATCTTTCGATTAATTGGGGGTCATGATGTACTACTAGGTGCCACTCATGATCGTTCTATAATTGGTTGATTATAGACGGCCAACATAAATCGAAAGCCTATTTAGTCACACGCACTACGAGTAATCTGAGGAATTTAAAACGAGTTGAAATTAGATTTTCCGATCAAGAGAAATAAGTCGAATCTGAGTTAATCAGAGGCGCAACGGAAGCTAAAAATGACTAAGTCTTTTGAAGGCTTATTGGGCGAATTAAATGAGTTTAATTCGTGATGGGTTCGGCTCGGTTTGGCCGGCCAAAGAGGGTGCCAACCCTCTTTGGTTTGGCCGGCCACCACTTGGGGAGAAACCAATTTATTTGGTTTAATTAATAAAATAAATTTAGCGCGATTTATTTTATAAATTATGGATAAATAAATTTGTATAAAGAAATTTATATAAAAAAATTTATAGAAATTTATTCCTTTTTATGGAAATTAAAATGATCCATGGAATAGTTTATTTTAATTCTATAAAATCAATTATGAATTGATTTTACCATAATAAAGAAAATTTATAAATTTCTTATAAAATTTATTCCATAATAAAAGGAGAGATGTATTTGTTTTATTATAAAATTAGTTATAATAAAACTTGGTTTAAACAGAAAAATTCATAAAGAAAATTTATAGGATAAATTTCTTATGAAAAATTCCGTTAAAAGGGAGACTTGGCAAGGGAGAGGCTACTATATAAAGGAACTAAGGCTAGGCTTGATTTCCTTAATAGATTGATCAAGAGATTAACTCTCTCCCTCTCTCTCTCTAAACTCTCTCTCTCTCTCTAGGGTCGGCGCCCTTTCTCTCTCTAGGGCCGGCTCTCTCTCCTCCCCTAGGGCCGGCGCAAGCACCTAGGGTGCCCATGAGTTTCCTCTACCAAGTTCGTGCTGAAGAAGAAGAAGAAGCGGATCGTGACTCCTTCCTTCCTTTCCCGGAATTTTGATTCCGTTACTTGGTGGTTAGTTTCCTTTCTTCTCTCTTGATATTCTAGTTGTGTCTTTGGAGAATCTAGTAGTTCTCGTTGACACAAAACTCGTGGCTTTGCGAAGTCATCCCGAAGAGAACTCGGCGTGGACGCGAATAGAGGCGGAGCTTCCAAGGGACGCTACGGTTGGATCTCGTCCCATACTTCGAGTTACGAGAGGTATAAAGTAAATTAGTTTACTTTTTCTGCAAAATTTTAATTTATGATCATGTCCATACACCATAAGGTTGCATGCTAGATATGTGGTTAAAATAATTTGAGAAATTATTTTATGCTAATTCTTCCGCTGCACGTAAAAATTTAAAATTTTACGAACCCGTATCCTTGTCGACATGCACCCGGTCCCAACAGCAAGAACATCAGCAAGCTCGAACACTTCAAATTCTCGAACTCTCCTTCAACCGAAGTCTTCTACTCTCTTTTGTTTCTCCACCAAGCATCAGATGACACCATCCCTACAGCTCCCAGCTGCTCATCTGCCAACGCCAGCTACCACTGAGCTATCCCTGGACTCCCTGAGCTTCCCTCAGCCAAGCTCCAGTCTCAGCTCCAGTCTGCAGCTCCGCCGTTGCAACCTGAGATGGAAAAACGGACAAACCTGCTCCAAGGAAAGCCTCCATTGACTTCTCCTTGAGTGCTTGAATCCTCCCCTATCACCTGCAGCTTAATCAGAGTGTTAGAGCAACATATCAAACAACATATCATGTATCAGATGTTAAGCGTAGAGAATCGGATACGTTCAGACGCGATTAGAGCGTCTGACAGTGCAATTTGAATTAAAGTGATCGGTCACCGGACCGATCGGAGAACCTCCTGATCGGTCACCAGACCGATCAGGCTGGGTCCAGACCGATCAAGCTGGGTCCAGACTGATCAGGCTCCGTCCTGATCGGTCTCCAACGCTCGATTAGAAATTGCGATTTCTTTGGAACTCTCCTGGATCGATCACCAGACCGATCCCAGGTTGTGGGTCGATCACCCGACCGATCCACCTCTTTATCGGGTGATTTCTGAGCTTCGCAGTCCAGACCTCCTGATCGATCACTGGACCGATCAGGCAACCTCCTGATCGGTCACCAGACCGATTAGGCTGGGTCCAGACCGATCAGGCTCCATCCTGATCGATCATAGAGAGGAACCTGCGACACTGGATCGTTCTCTAGAATGCTCTGCACAGTGATCCTGATCGGTCACCAGACCGATCAGGAGCAGTTCAGCAAGGGAACTCAACCTCACTGTTTGCTCGCTGATCGGTCACCAGACCGATCAGGAGCCAAACAGTGGGTGAAACGCATACTCCCTGATCGGTCACCAGACCGATCCAGGGGCTCCAATCACCTTAGCCCTCCAAGCTAAGTATTTTTCACCTAACCCTCCAAGTTGGGAATTTGCACCTAACCCTCCAAGTTAGGACTTTTCACCTAGCCTTCCAAGCTAGGACTTTTCACCTAGCCCTCTAAGCTAGGACTTTTCACCAAACTCTTCCGGATTAGGACTTTTCCAAACCTAGCCCTCGAAGCTAGGACCTGACCCTCCAAGCCAGGTCTTTTTCACCTAATTCTCCAAGATGGGAATTTGCACCTAACCTTCCAAGTTAGGACTTTTCACCTAGCCCACCAAGCTAGGACTTTTCACCCACCTCTTCCGAATTAGGACTTTTCACATACCTAGCCCTCCAAGCTAGGATTTTCAATACCTAACCCTCCAGGTTAGGATTTTCCAACACCTAGCCCTCCAAGCTAGGATTTTCCATACCATTTCTGATCCCTGATCAGGACTTAATCATATTCAATAATCATCCACCTAAACTAAAATCGGTGTCAACACCAAAACAACAATCAGAGCCAGACTGCATCAACAATCTCCCCCTTTTTGTTGTTTGACAACCCAATTTTAAGTTTAGGGATTCTCAATCAAGTTTTTCAAATTTAGAATCATAGGGGAATCCAGATCCTCCCCCTATAACATGATCATCCTAAACTTAACCAACCAACACTCTCCCCCTTTGTCGAACACCGAAAAGGGGCCTAGAAGGGCTGTTAAGTTTAAATTATACTCCCCCTCAACCCTAGGGGTATCCCAAAACAATAACAATTCGATTGATATTTGATAGACATATGAATACATATGACAAACAGATATAGGCATGGCAAAATAAGCATATGTATCATATGAGCATGGTAGCATAAGCATAATCATAGCGATATAGAATGAGGCATATAGGCAGATAATAGACATGTCAAACCATATATACGCCAACATCCTAAGCATGATAAGGCATACATGCAAAATATCACCATACAAGCCACTAATGAACATAGGACGGCAAGAAAAATATCAAAAACAGGGATAGTGGCTACATATAAAATATCCAGACAGATAGTAGATGTAACTCAATATCATGCCATAACAAGCAACAGTCAGGACGGACACAGCCGTCAAAAAGTCAGAACTCATCAAACAAAGACAGTCAAGCGGCAGCTGGATCATCGTCTGAACCATCAATGTATATGATATCCCCTGGTGAAGTGGCACTGGGGGATGCACCATCAGGAAATGTATGATGATACCACTCTTCATACCATCTGTCCTGTAGTGAGCTGACCTCAGAGATGTTGGATGAAAGAACATCTAGACGGCGATCAAAAGACTGAAATTCTGAGCAGACCTCCTGTCGCTAGAGCTCCGAGATATGCAATTCGTGTTGTAGCATCCGCTCTAGCTCCGCAACCTGCCAGCGGAGGTCAGGAGCCCACTCATCAAAATCTGTAGCATCAGCTGACGGCTCCGGATCATGGGCGGCGCTCGGTAGCTCCCCTCCACGTCTCCTATCCTTCCACCGTAGCCCTCGTGGCCCAACAACAATGTCGGACTGAGTGAGCATGCGACGATCCAGGCGGCAGTCCTGTCGAATCATGGGCACAATACGGCCCTATGAAACATCGATACCCACTGACTCAAGCCAAACAGTGATGATATGTCCAAATGGCAGGTAGACTGTCTGGGCGGACTGCATACTGTAGACGATGATGGAGAAATAAACCGAGGCCACTGGATCAAAATTGAACTGCTGATGCATCCCGTAGAGCATCAAGCAGTGGGACGGGCAAATCTCATCCAGATGTTTCGAAGTAGTAGGTAGAAGACAATTGGTGATGATTTTGAACAGAACATAGTCAATAGGGGAAAGGCGAAGAGCAGGAAATGTGGGAAAATCACTAGTGTGCACACCGGAACCCCTTGGCCTGGGATGACTTAGAAAGTACTCGTAGATGGAATCATGAGTGACTCCATCGAAGGGAACCGGAAGAGGATTAGGAAGATAAGGGTAGAGAAAGAAATCATTGTCTGACCGGCGACAACCAAGAAAACCAGTAAAAGTTGATAGATTAAAATCAAGGTCGACACCAGCGACACGGGTCCTTCATCCCGTGCCCTCCCCACTGACCATGTTATTGTAGAATTCAGAGACCAAATCAAAATTGATTGGCCTCTCTAAGAAAAGATGGGTTGGAGCTCATAGTACTCAATGATTTGTCTCACCGTAGGACAATATTCATAAATAAAGGTTTGGTCCACCGATCAACTCGGCATAAGTTTGAAAATGTGTCATTCAAAATTTAACGCAAGAGTGACACTCTGAAAACGAGTATGTAGAGGTGGTGGAGGCCTTGGAGAAGGTGTAGATACTGAAGGGCCTTTACCCTTTGAGCTTTCCACCATAGGTTCCTTACCCTTAGAAGATTTTCTGAAGATTGGAATAGATCATACATGGTTTGATTCAGTTGAGCAAGATTGACATGAGCATAATTTGAATCACAAAAATTCAGGAATTGATCAAGGGTAAGATATTGAAAAGATGGGTCACGACCAAAACAAGGAGGTCACGACACATCACACAAAAACATGGTTAGCTTCAAATACAACATCTATGAACTGATTTGAAGGGAAAACTAAGACAAACACTTACTTAGGTGTCATTTGTGAAGTTCTTGGTGGTTGGAAAAACAAGCTTGAGTAGGAGAAAACCCGGCGCAAGAAAAAGATCGTAAGGCCCTTCAGCGAGAAAACGTCGCAGGAAGCAGGAAGAAAACAGAGCCCGGAAGAACTCCTTAGGACCGCACGCGCACACACGCAAGGGAAGATGAAAGCACTGGGAAGGCTCTCGCACGAAGCAAAGGTTGCGCGTGGAAGAGGTTTCGGCGCTAGGGTTTGGCAAGGAGAGGTTTTTCGCGAAGTTAATCGGTTGGTGGATCGGTCCACCAACCGCAATTTAATGCTATGGAACGGATCACCGTTCGATCTGATAGCGCCCAGACCGATCAGGCTATTACCTGATCGGACTGAACCGAGCCTGATCGGTCAGGTGACCGATCAAGCATGCTCCTGATCGATCGGTTGATCGATCAAGGAGAGATCAGTAGGCTCGGGAGGCTTACTGTGAACCCCTTGATCGGTCTGTGGACCGGTCCCAGCAGGGTGCCAGATCGGTCCGGGGACCGATCCAGGCTGGCTCAGTAAGGTTGATCAGAATCTCGTAAAGTCACTGATGCCCCTCTGATCGGTCTGTGGACCAATCAATGCAAGAGGAAGCCAGATCGGTCTGGGGACGGATCAGCCTTATGCCTGATCGATCCGGTGACCGATCAGGGTTCCTGAAACTCCCTGATATGATCTGAAATGTGCAGTTTCAGATTTTCGGAATTTTTCCAACGAGATCTGATGAAGTTTATCGACTTGGACATTA
Organism: Boesenbergia rotunda; assembly: GCA_024364735.1. Taxonomy (NCBI): domain Eukaryota; kingdom Viridiplantae; phylum Streptophyta; class Magnoliopsida; order Zingiberales; family Zingiberaceae; genus Boesenbergia; species Boesenbergia rotunda. The sequence continues at coordinate 76,855 of JAGFNQ010006226.1, read as the reverse complement.
TCTCATGACTAAAATTGATCCCTGAACAAGGATCAAAAGTCCTTATAGGTTCAACAATCACTTTGATCCATCCAAATGGAGTTAAACTTAATCAACAATCATTCAAGCAATTTCAACTAAGTTTGTATCAAATTCAGGTTTCCAATCAAGTTGCCTTGATTGGAATGTCCAAGTATGATCATGGAGCCAAATACACATGTGTTATGCATTGGTTTTCCCCACACTTGGTCACCGAAGTGATTATTATCTCGTCAACTTAATTTCTCAAGGGATGCATTGACATTTTGAGAAATTTAGTTGATCCTAACATCTCACCCCATATCTAGCAAACAAAAACGTTTTGTTAAACCTTATAGTTTGTGTGAGATGTCCCCAAAGATGCCCAATTATTTCCTGTAACGCCCGCTTTTTTTTTCATAAAGCGGCGTTACGCTAAACATACATGTGCATATAAAACCTCTTAATGCAACAGAATCATAAATTCTTTTTCACATGCTTTTAACCATACAATTAGTGCTTAAATCATATACACATATCTAGCATCATGATATCAACTTTTCGTAACACATTCATAAGCTTTCATGAGCATTTCAGGTAACCTATTACCAGCATGCATAGCATCATGATTATTTACTTTCCATAATTCATTCATAAGCCTTTCAGGTAGCAAGTAGTTTTATCCATAACTTCATAAGTAGTAGGTTGTTTCATAGGCATAGCTATCATAAGTAGAGCATAACCAACATAAGTATTGTAAGATAACAAAACATGCAATCAGTGAAATGAGAGGGACTCTTGGCCATGTCACTACCACACACACATAGTCTTGCCTCTCCTGCTGCTTCCTTTGAAATCTCTTGCTTAATCTGCGGTATAAGAAAATAAAACTATAAGCACGGAGGCTTAGTAAAACCCTTTTCCTACTCACAAAATCCATACGTCGTATAAACATGAACATAGATATCATCATGGCATCAGCATGAACATAGATATCATCATGGCATCATAGTCTAACGTGAACATGAATAAAATCAAGGCATTAAAATTTGGCATGAATATAAATTAAATCATGGCATCATAAATTTGCATGAACATAAATAAAATCATGACATTATAATCTGGCATGTACATAAATAAAATCATGGCACTATAATTTGGCATGAACATAATTAAAATCATGGCATCATAAATTAGCATGAACGTAAATAAAATCATGGCATCCTAACTTAGCATAAACATAAATAAATCATGGCATCATAAATTAGCATGAACAATAAACATAATCATGACATCATAATTAACGTGAACAATAACAATAATCATGGCATCATAATTAACATGAACATATAAACATAATCATGGCATCCTAATTAACATGAACAATAAACATAATCATGGCATCATAATTAACATGAACAATAAACATTATCATGGCATCCTAATTAACATGAACATACTTTGCATTATCATACTTTGCATCAACCTACCTTGCATAGACATACTTTTCATAAACATACTTTTCATAAACATAATGCATATCATGGATCGATGCATGTAGCAGATGCATGTATCATAAGGATGCTTAGTTTTAAATCGTACTTTTAAATACTTAAACATAATTATAACATTCATTGCGCCCTGGCTTGTACCACATTCATACATCATATGCGCGCATCCCTAAGTAAATACGAGGTAGCTAATCTCGACCTACTAGGGTAAGGACAGCTTCATCGGTAGTCCCGAACCGTAAGGACAGCTTCATCGGTAGTCCCGAACCGTGGATAGCTTCATCGGTAGTCTAGAACCATGGACCTTACTTAGGTCCGGTACAAGTCCATTCATAAAATAAATACTTTCACATGCTTCTTCCTTCATAATCATTCATAGCATATTCATTCATTCATCATACTTAACTTCATCATTATGCCTTGAAGGCATGAACTTTAACTTCTTCCTTCATTTTCATTCCATATCATCATTATGCCTCGAAGGCATGAACTTTAACTTCCTTCATCATTTTCATTCTTAAACATGGCATACGTACATATATTCATGAGCATGGCATACATACAAATTATTCATAAAGCATGGCATACATACATATCATTCATAAATCATGGCATACATACAAATTATTCATAAAGCATGGCATACATACATATCATTCATAAATCATGGCATACATACCTATCATTCATAAATCATGGCACATGTCTCAACATTTATGAGTTATCACCACAAGTGACCTAACATATAATTCATGACATATAAACTAAGGGTTTGGTTAACATAGAAATTCTTCCATCATACTTAAACATACATCTTAGTAACCTATAAACAAGCATCTTTGTAGTTTTAACCCAACCCTAGCCCTAGGATATGTCCTTGGCCGAAAGCTCCAAGGAACCCTAGGTCCATGAAAACTTTGCATAAATCCCCAAACAACATCTCATACATACATACTAGGCCATAGAAAACATTTGATTCCGTACTTAAGGCCAACCCTAATCCTTTAACCCTAGTTCTTGCCCTTGGCCGAAACATAAAGGGTCCCTAAAGTTCATAAAAAATTCCTATAAAACATAATTTCTACCCATCATGCCATAGGGAACCAAACTTATATGTTGAATGGTTAGATCAAGGTCCAACCATGGGTTAGGGTTCTTGGCCGAAATTCATTAGGCCTTATAATCATGTAAAATTTCATGTAAATCACCACCAACATCACTTACATCATAATAAATCATAAGAACCATCATTTTAGAGTTAGAAACTAAACCTAGCCATGAAACTTGCAAGTGGCCGAAACCTTTGGTAGCCCTACCTTTGGTGTTTCTTCATATATGGTTCAAACAATTTCTTGTATCATGAAAATAACTCAAAAACTATTATACCACAGGTGAGGGAGTTTTACCTTGGGTTATCTTGGTTTTTAGACCTTAAAAAGGGAAGATGATGAAGACTTTGGTTGCCCCTTGATCACCCTTTGCCCTTGTAACCTTGTAGATGACCCTTAACACTTGAAGATTAAGCCCTCTTGTGAAGTTTTCTCAAGGAAAACCTTCCTTGAAGTTTCAGCCAGCTTGAGGGAGGAGGAAGAAGAGAGGTGGAATTGATGGAAGGAAGAAAGAAACTCCCAAACCCCCCTCTTTATAACACATTAAGGAGGCAAATGAAGAGTCATGGTTGATGACTCTTCATTTTTCCTAAGCCTTAACTATAATCCACATCATTTCCTCATAGCACTCCCTTGCTAGGTGAATTGGTTAGAGCATGCATGGTTGAACAAGAGGTCCAAGGTTCAATCCTTGGTGCATGCACTATTTTTTTTTGTATTTTATTATTATTATTTTTTTAATATTTCGAAAATCCTCTAAAAATTTCTCCATAATTATGTTAATATTTCCCATCAAAATCCCTTTATATTTCTATAAATTTTTACCTAAAATTTACCAATAATCATGGTGCTAGAAAGCCCATATAAGGCCCATTAGGGCCTTTTCCCCCCAATTTAAATGGAAAAACATGGATTTCTAGCCTAAAATTCGTGTTAATATTTCTAGTTCCCTCGGAAAATTATCTAGACATGCTTAATATTTTAAAGAAATATTAAGAGAATTTTCTGAGTCGTTACAATCCCCCATACCTCGTGAAAGTTCGTCCTCAAACTTAGAATAGCTCCGGGTACTTGCGCCTCATCTCGTCCTTGCGTTCCCAGGTAGCTTCTTCGAACCGCTGACTTTGACATAGAACCTTGACTAAGGGTACCTCCTTACTCCTTAGCTTCTTGACTTCCCGATCCAAGATCTGGATAGGTCTGCTTTCATAGCTTAGGTCCTCCTGCCCTTGCACTGTTTGTGGCTCGATCACTTGGTCCGTATTTGGGATACACTTTTTAAGCGTTGACACATGGAACACATTATGGATGGCCGACATCTCGGAAGGCAGCTCCAGCTCATATGCCACCTTACCAACTCTTTTCAGGATCAGGTACGGCCCCACATAACGCGGACTTAGTTTTCCTTTCCTCCCAAATCTTGTCACCCCTTTCATCGGAGCCACTTTGAGGAACACCAAGTCTCCAACATTAAATTCCAGTGGTCTACGCCGGACATCGGCATAACTCTTCTGCCGGCTCTGAGCAGTTTCTATCCGTTGTTGAATATTCCGTATAGCTCGGGTGGTGATGTCGATGACATCTGTTGTGAGCCCCATTTCCTTCTTTTCACCACCCTCGTACCAACAGATCGGAGATCTACATCTCCTCCCGTACAACACTTCATAAGGTGCCATTCCGATAGTAGCTTGGTAGCTATTGTTGTAAGCGAATTCCGCTAAGCATAGATATCGACACCAGCTCCCTTTGAAATCCAAGGCACAAGCTCGCAACATGTCTTCTAGTACTTGATTCACCTGTTCGGTTTGCCCATCAGTCTAAGGGTGAAACGCGGTGCTAAATCGCAATTTAGTACCGAGAGACTTCTGAACACACTCCCAGAAGTGCGAAGTAAAGCGACCATCCCTATCTGAGATGATGGTCTTGGGAACTCCATGAAGTCTGATTATCTCCTTAACATATAATTGAGCCAGTTGCTCAATCGAATAAGTCATCTTGATTGCTAAGAAGTGAGCAGACTTAGTCAACCTGTCCACAATTACCCATATCGCATCATATCCATTTGTAGTCCGGGGAAGTCCTGAAATGAAATCCATTGAGATATCTTCCCATTTCCATTCCGGAATTGGAAGTGGCTGCAGAACTCCTCCGGGTCGCTGGTGTTCTGCTTTTACTTGTTGGCAAGTCATGCAAGTATTGACATGCTGAGCCACATCTCTCTTCATACCAGACCACCAGAACTTCTCTTTCAAATCTTGATACATCTTGGTGGATCCTGGATGCATCGAATAAGGGGTTCCGTGAGCTTCCGCTAGTATTTTCCTTCAAAGCTCCGGATCATTAGGAATACATAGACGATCCCTAAGGTATAGTTCCCCCCTTTTGCGATATGAAAACCATCGCCTTTTCCTTCTAAGATCTCCTGTTTTATTTTCTGAAGACTCAGATCACTATTCTATTTTTCCAATATATCCCCAAATAGAGTGGGTGATATTGTTATGATGGAAAGTCGTCCGGAGATGACCTTGACCCCAAAATTTACCATTTCTCTTTCGAGTGGTCGGGGTAATCTAGATATAGACATCAGGGTGGTACTTGCCTTCCGACTGAGTGCATCGGCCACTTTGTTTGCCTTCCCTGGATGGTAGAAGATCTCGCAGTCATAGTCCTTCACCAACTCAAGCCATCGGCGTTGTCTCATATTCAGGTCCTTCTGAGTGAAGAAATATCGCAGACTCTGGTGGTCTGTATAAATTCGACACTGCGCTCCGTACAGATAATGCCTCCATATCTTAAGAGCGAATACCACCACGGCCAGTTCCAGGTCATGAGTGTGGTAATTCTGTTCGTACTCCTTGAGTTGTCTAGAGGCGTAGGCAATAACCTTTCCATTCTGCATAAGTACAGCTCCAAGTCCTAGTTTTGAGGCATCGCTATACATGTCGAAGCTCTGATTGCATTATGGAAGGGTAAGGATTGGAGCACTTGTGAGTCTCCTTTTTAGTTCGCACTCTCATAGCATTATCATTTACTTTATGTAATTTGATACTATTGTGTGATATGATAGGTCACTCATTGCTAATATTAGGTTCATGAACATAAGATTGAACCACACTCTCGACAAATTGTATTATGACTAACTTAGACCTTATTGGTTTACAAAACTAACCGAACTCAATGAAATAGATGGGCTGCCATCATGCCCATAACAAAGAACATCTATTTCATTGAGTACCTGATCAAGTTTAGGTACTAGTTCCCAGACTTGGTTTCTTTTAAATTGGGCTAACTCCTCTTGCATAGTTATGATCCAATCAGGGTCAGGTAGGGCTTCCTCTATAGTCATAGGTTCAATTTTTGAAATGAATGCTATCTGACTAAGATTTCTATAGGAGGACCTTGTTCTGACTCCTAAGGTTGGATCACCCATAATTTGATCAGAAGGATGATTGAGTCTGGGTTTCTTTGTCCTTCTAGAACTAGGTTCAGCCTCAGGTTCGGCTGGATGGTTCGTTTCAGTGTTTGGTTCAACTACTTGGTTTGGTTTAGTTATTGGTTCAGTTGATACCTCAGTAGTTGGTTCATGTGTTAGTTCATTTAGTGGTTCAATTAGTGGTTCACTGTCTTCTTGATCAGGATTTGATTGGTTTAAATTTTGATTATCTTTTGGTTCAACTTCTTCATCAAAAATTAAATTAGTAGTTTCTTCTATTTTGTGGGTTTGTTGATTATAAACCCTATAGGCTCTACTATTTGTTTAATATCCTAAGAAGATCCCTGGGGTTGACTTAGATTGAAACTTACTTAGGTAGTCCTTAGTGTTCAAGATATGGACTTTGCACCCAAAGACCCTTAGGTAGTGTAGGTTAGGCAATCTATGATAATATAGTTCATAAGGGGTTTTATTGTGCCTTTTATTAATTAGGACCCTATTTTGAATATAGCATGTCGTACTTACCGCTTCTGCCCAAAATTGGTTAGCTAGACTATATTTATTGAGCATCGTTCTAGCGGCTTCCTGAAGGGTTCTATTTTTTCTCTCTACTATCCCATTTTGTTGGGGGGTTCTAGGACAGGAAAATTCATGAATATACCCATTGATTTTGCAGAATTCCTCAATCCTTTGATTTTCAAACTCTCCCCCATGATCACTCCTAAATCTTTTAATTTTAGTATCATTTTGATTTTCAATCATTTTGCATAAGTCAATAAATAAGTTTAGGGTTTCATCCTTAGTTTTCAGGAACCTAACCCAGGTAAACCTAGAGTAATCGTCGATAATTACTAAGCAGTACCGAATCCCGCTTAGTGACTTAGCTCTATCTGAATCAAATAGGTCAAGGTGCAGGAGCTCAAGTGTGGTTTGAGTTAAGTCTGATTGAGTTGGTTTGTGAGTAGACTTAGTTTGTTTACCTTGTTTACATGAGTTACATATTGTGTTCTCAAAATTCTTGATTTTAGGTACACCTTTAATTAAACTAAGTTGGGTAATTTTCGAGATTAGTTTGAAATGAGTGTGACATAATCTCCTATGCCAAAGGTTAGATTCTTCTAATTGCATCAGAAAGCATTTTGGTACTAAGGGTAGATTAATAGTATAAACATTATTTTTCCTAGTACCCTTAAGCATTATTTCTGAGTCATGGTGGTTTCTAATAAGGTAGTCAGAGTTGGTGAAGGTAACCATGTAACCAGTATCACAGAGTTGACTGACCCAATGACTTAAAATTGAACTTAAAATACTAAGCAAATTGAACTTAAAATTTTCAACCAAGTGAACTTTCTTAATAATAAAATCAGGTTTAAGTTTAATGTTACCTAACCCAATGACTTTGAGTGTAGCATTGTTGTCAAATGCTACTGAGCCTAGGTTCCTGAACTTGATTTTGCTGAATTTCAATTTGTCTCCAATCATGTGTCTGGAGCATCCACTATCCAACATCCACTGGTCCAAATCTTTATGCTCCTACACATAAAGTATTTGTTGATTTGGATCCATTAGAGTTAGGGATAGCTTGAATTGAATTTCATAGCCTAGTCTGTCTCACCCAATCTAGTGTTATCAAACATGTTAACCTTATGGGTTTTGTGAGACAGGTTTTCAAAATAAAATTTTAATTTTGAAAAATGGTTAATTTTGAAAATAAATTGAATCCAAGATTAATTGAAATTTGCGTTAGATTCAAATTTAAGAAACAATATATTGAATTTGATTTTCAGTAATTGGCTTCCAGGTCTTGGCGAGGCACAAGGCCTTCTTTGGCTGTAACCTTATTAGAGCAACAACCCTTTCCTTGACAAAGTCTTTTACTGAAAATTCATCTTCAAGTTACTTCTTGAATGATTTTGGTCTAACTAGTTTGGGTCTTGGATCGGTAGCTTCGGCTAGTTCCACCAAACTAAATAGACCAAGTAGGATATACTTGACCTTATTAGAAGGGCTTCCCTAATGTACTATCATCTCACCTCCACCCAAACTATGTTGTTCAAATTTCAACTCAATCATTTGTCCTTAATCTAACCAATCCTAAATCTAAGCATGATAATTAAAATTGCAAAAAGAAATAGACAAGCAAGCAAGCAATTCAGTAAAATTATCTAACTATAAATATGATTTTTTATATTGACTCCCCTTGGACTATAGCCTCGATAAGGGTTAGGCAAGATATGAATCTTGTCCTTGGGGATCCAATACTGGTTTGGTCCAGCCTATTTATTTAAACACTGCTTGGGGACCCATGCTTGGACTTGGAGTCTAGGTTAGTTCAATACAGAATAATATGAACTTTGTCTCGACTTGGTTCGATAACCTAATGCGGATCGATTGAGAACGGACTTCTATTTTCCAAGAATCATGTCAAGACCCTTGGAACTTGAAGTGAACCGTTCTAAGGAAACTCTGAGCTCCTTGACTTGAGTTTTCAAGGAGGAATTCTCTTTCTCAAGCTTTTGGACTTGAGTTGAGTTTCCTTCATGACTTGACTCAGTCAAGGACCTCGAGTTGACTTCCTCATTCAGGAGTTTTACTTCCTGCCGGAGGGACTCAAACCGGATTTTTGCTTTTGCCAAGTTTCAAGACAAATAAGAAATTAACTTAGATAACTCATATTCTAAATAACCTCTTACAGTGATTTGTCCGTTCTCCGAGATCGTGAGTCTTCCGGTGTCAACGTCCTTGTCTTGTTCCGATTCTGATCAGGAGTCGACGTTTTCTGAGGCGGTTAAGGCGAGTAGATTTGCGTACAGAACTTCTTCATCTTCTTTGGAAGATGACTCGTCCCAGGTAGCTTGAAGAGTCTTCTTTCTGCGTGCCTTCTTGGTTTCCTTTAGGTTGGGGCACTCTGACTTGAAGTGTCCCTTTTAGTTGCATTCATAGCAGGTGACGTTGTTTTTGCTCTTCGAGCTCGTTGAAGGTTCTGCTGGATCTTCCTTTCTTCGGCTTGATTTCTTCTTGTTCGTTTGGTACTTGAGTTCTTTGTAGTAATCACGATCTAGCCGGACCAATTTGGGTCGATCCCCTTCGTTGTCTTCTGATTCCGAGTCTGAGTCGGACTTGGGTGTTGATTGAGGCTTCTTCTTAGAAACTTTTCCTTGAGATTTACGTGCAACAAAAGCTATACCTTTCTCGAACAAGGTAGCATTAGTCTATTCGTGCAGTTCTAGCTCAGAAAATAACTCATCCAATTTAATTTCGGATAAATTTCTTGAAACTGTGTAGGCATCCACAATAGATGCCCATAGTGAGTTTCTAGGAAATGAATTTATAGTATACCTTATTAGGTCACGGTTTTCAACCTTGTGACCTATCGTGTGCAGTCCATTCATCAGCTCCTAGATTCTAGCGTGGAGTTGAACTGTAGTCTCACCATCATGCATCTTTATTGTATAGAGTCTGTTGAGCAACAAATCTCTTTTGCTGATCCTGGTGTCGGAAGTGCCTTCGTGCAGCTCGATCAGCTTGTTCCAGAGCTCCTTCGCGCTGTTGAAGGGTCCTACATGGTTCAACTCTTCTTTTGTTAGACCGCACTGCAAGGTTTGGGTCGCTTTTGCATCGGCCTCGATCTTCTTCTTTAGTGGGTCGTCCCACTCGGTATAGTGTTGCACCACGCCTTGTGCATTCTTTGGAATTTCTAGTACAGACTGGATAATTATCCACATGTCCACATTAGTTTTCAGGTGGACTTCCATCCTATTTTTCCAGTAGATGAAATCTTCTCCATTGAAAAGGGGGGGTCTGGCGGTGCAGTATCCTTCTTGCATGGCCATTAAAATTTTTCTGAAAAAGAATTAAAAAAAACTCGTTCCAAGACTGAGTCTTCGATTAGTAGTGCTAGAAGAATATTAATAATGAAAGAAAATCGAGTGGTGTTGCACCAACCTCGATTAACGAGAAAGATTCGAGCGAAGAAAAAAAACAAAAAAAATTAAAATTTGAAAATCTGAAAAAAAAATTCTCAAACTGGTGGTTGCACCAAGTTTGAGCCACCCGTTCTGATACCACTTGTGGGATCGGATTGAATCAATAGAGGGGGGGTGAATATCGATCGTTAAAAATTTTCAGACAATGAGAGTAATTGCGCAGCGGAAATAGCAAAAACAATTGCTAACACGGTTTGTTTTTACTTGGTTCGGAGTTGCGGTCGGCTCCTACTCCAAGGCCCATGGTCCTTGACCGTTTACGATGGGCAATTCTATATTTTCGTATAAGATTACAAGTTGGGGTACAAATATAGAATTTAAAACGAAATTACAGCACTTAAAAAAAACTTTTACCGACGACCGGAGATGTTGGATGTTCAGAGCAGCGGGTCGTCGTCAGCGCTTGAATCGCGAGTACGGAGCTTGTCGGAGAGTAGCGCTTGAATGAGTGTGTAGAGAGCAAGTTGTTCTGAAGCCTTGGGGGTGAACTCCTATTTATATCAGTCACTGGGGCGCCTGTGTTTAAGGGGGCGCCTGACACGTGGCCTATCCTGCGAGAACTCCAATCCACAGACTTGGCCACCGCTTATCCCTTTAACTGGGGCGCCTGAGCTGACTGGGGCACCTGTGTTAACACAGGTTCCTCATTTGACTTGGGCCAGAGGCTTTCGTGGCAGTTTGCTTGGATTGCTTTGGAGTAACTCTTCATTGGGGCGCCTGTCTCAACACAGGCGCCTAGCCCAGTGAGGCGCCTGGCAGCAGAAATCTTCTTTCCTTTATTCCTGCAACCAGAGTTAGTTCCAAAATACAAGAAACATATAAATGATATAAAATAAAGCTTGATTTACAGCCTTAGCTGTCTTGGTTCTGACTTTGGGCTTCCCAAGTGGAACCCTAGGTCGAACCGACGCCTAATGTTTCGTCCTACGGGGAACGTGTCCTCACCTACTCCTCTCTGGAGAATTTACCTTTTTGCCAACCGGCTCCTCTAGTTGGACTTTTTCCCAGCTTCACTCACCATGTCTTCGTGCCCAATCCGTGACCAGGTCTTAGTGCCCATCTTTACTCACTAGGTCTTTGGTGCTCAGTCCTTAACTAGGTCTTAGTGCCCAACTTCACTCACCAGGTCATAGTGTCCAGCTTCAATCACCAGGTCTTAGTGCCCAACCTTACGTCAGGACTTAGTTGTCCTGCCCGCGGCCAGGACTTAGTGCCCAATTCATAGAACCAGGACTTAGTGCCTAGTATACCTAGGACTTTTCTTGCACACTTAATCCGCATTGTTAGATCACAACAACACCTTAACTTCTGAACCCTTTATTATTATCAAAATATAGGTTCGACTTTGGTGCTTGCGGCACCAACAGTATCCTCCTTGTAATGAGTAGATTCTCTGTATCTAGGATATAGGGAGTAGTTATTATGTAATGTTGGTGTATAAACTATGGATTAGTTCATTTCTTTATTCAATGAAATGTTTGTTGTCTTGTTGTATATATATTGTGCCTTGTATATGTTTGATGAAATGTATATGTGATAAATACATATAGTTATGAAGGTTTGGCCACCACGTAGAAAGAATGCTCGAGATCGTATGGCTAAGGAGCCCTTAATGACAGAGGTTGCCTTTAATTGGACATCTATGGCATTGCCTCAAAATGGAGGTCAATTCTCTACAAGAGATTAGCTATCAATACTTAATGGGTTTCTCTCTATTCCGAGTTAGAAAATATTTTGTGTAATCTAGAGTATTATGATTAGAGGGCCTTAGTGTCAAAGGATTACCTTTAATCGGACACTCTAGATTACCTTCTCCACTTAACGACATTGGATGCCCAAGGGGGAAGCGTTCCGGTGCACTTCTGCTGGGTTAACATCGGTACCTAGTTAAGATATTTATTAGTGTATTAACATTGAGAGTAGGATATAAACAACCCATGGAGCATCAACTAACATTGTAGTGAAACCGAAATCCTAAATTCCACCCATCCAACCTTTCTCCAAAGATTAACTCTCTATCTCTCCATTTCTCTTTTCTCTCTTTCTCACAAGCTCTCACAAACCAACCCTATAATCGTCCAGATAGCTTATGTTTGTAGACTCGACTAGTGCTTAATCAATAGTACCTTGGGATATGATAATATTTTATATTACTTAATGATGGTTATCGTGCACTTGTGGGCACACATCAAGTTTTTGGCACCGTTACTGGGGACTATTCGCATTAACATTAGTCGATAAGTAATTTAGGTAGTTTAGAGACTTTTTCTTTATTTTTGTGTATAACTTGCCCATTCATTTCTGCATCTCTTATCTTATTCTAAATTCTACATTTTCCTTTCGTGTATATCTTGCATTTTCATTTTCTTTCTTTCATTCCTACATTTCTTTACTTCCTTTTATTTTTGTATTTTGTCATTTTACTTTTCTTATGTGATCCCTTGAGCTTAAATATGAGTAACAAACCTTTGAGTGATTTCTTTAAACTCGTACCTTCAAGATTTTTATCACCCATTATGCAACCTAAGATTAATGCTGACAACTTCCAACTTGACCAGGAGCTAATTACTATGACTCAAGGCCACAAGTTTGGAGGAGAAACTTCTGAAAACCCTTACATTCACCTGGAAACTTTACTGGAATAATACAATATGGTGAATTGTGAAGGGGTCTCAGCTTGCATTGTTCGCTTGATGACGTTCTCCTTCAATATCAAAGACAAAGCAAAGACTTGGTTTTATTCTCTTTGCCCTCAGTGCAATACAAGTTGGTGGCAATTAGAGCAAAGGTTTCTGACAATTTTTTCCTCCAAGTAGGTACTATACATGTGGGGCCTAATCACTAATTTTGCTCAAGAAGAAGAACCAATCTTTGAAGCATGGGACAAATTCAAGGGTTTACAACACCAGTGTCCTCATCATGGTTTGGAAAGATAGTTGACAGTGCACATATTTTATGGGGGGAATTACTTTTGCAAGTAATTCACTTTTAGATTTAGTTGCAGGGGATTCTTTGATGAACAAGAGTTTGGATGAAGCACTGAAATTAATTGAGCTAGTGATATTGAACCTCTAAAAGTGGGCAGCTAAAAATGAGATGACATCTTCCCCAAAATTCCAAGAAGTACAAACCATCAATGCAAGTGCGAAGATCGAACAAAATCTTTTGTAACCGCCCAAGATGTTTGAAAATCAAGAAGAGCCCATCATCAAGTCACAGAATGAGAGGTTCACACAATTAGAAGCTAAGATAGATAGATTAACTTCACAATGCCTCCTTCTCACTTAACCAAGACCTAGTGAGCAATATAGTGCCTTCAAGCTAAGAGGTGGTCAAAGCTCCAAAGCACTTCTAGAGAGAGAAGAATATAGTGAATCAAAAAATCTAATTCATATCCCTCTAGTGAAGATACCCAAACCATTCCCTCAACAGTTGGCGGAGTCAAGTCTAGAGGAGAAAGTTGAACTTTCGTCACTTAGTCAAGAAGGAATTGTGGGAAGGAATAAAAAAAATACTGATGTATCAATAGAAGGCTTTTGTACCACCAGTTCCTTCACCACCAAGGCAAGTGGCAACTATGAGCGAATAAAAATTTAGTCAATTCTATGACAATAATACATGCATATTTGTTAATTCAATCCAAGATGATGAATTTTTTTATATTGAAAAATTAGCACATACAATTTTGTTGGAATATTCAATGATAAAGAGTTTTCTGATAAGGACAATCAATTTAAAATTTCTAATGAGGTTGTCGAACCTTCAGTTAATGATATTGATGTTAGTTGGCTCTTCACCACTTGTGATGAGATTAAATTAGTGGATATGAGTGTAAGGACACATGATATAGAAGAAAAGTTTCGAGAATCACCATTGTCAAAGACATCACCACTTGAACCCAAACTAGAGCCACTATAAAACCACAAGGAAGTCACATCCAAGTGTTTGGAACTTTTAGGTAACTCTCAGCAATGCAAGGTTAGCATTTCTAGTGAACATCTGGAAACTTTCATAGAGTTATTCATGATTGATTTTGTTGGATATGACTTATTTTATAGTACATGCTCAAATAAACTTAATATGGTTCTAACTCTTCCATCCAAAAATTTCTGCCTTCCCATGGGATGTAAGATTTTTACAAGGCTGAAAATTGGATCCTCCATCTAAATCATCTCCGACCACCTAAAAGAACTCTCAAGGAGACAATAAAGGAGAGAGCTTTGTTTCATCTTTTTCTTAAAACTCTCTCCCAACCTTGAGGATTTGTAAAGAAAGCCCGGAAGTATCTGTAGGACCGGTGCCATCGATAGAGGGGGGGTGAATATCAACCGTTAAAAATCTTCTTGCGGAACCTCGTAAAACTTTCGTTCGTACTTAAGAGTAATCGTTCTGGATAGAGCGTTAGTAGCACAACGGAAAATAAAATAGAAAGAATAAAAGACAACACAGTGCACGTGAGATTTTTTACTTGGTTCCCAACCCCCCAGGGTCAGTAGATCCAAGGCCTAAGTGCAACGCCCGCTTTTTTTTTTCCATAAGCGGCGTTACGTTAACATGCTTAGGGCATGTAGACATCATAAGGCAGCGGAATAACTTTAACCTATACATGCCCTGTTACCATTCTTAACTTAATGACATGGGAACCTTAGCATATTAACTTTAAACTTAAGCATCATATCATGTCATACATATCATCATATCATAAGGTTCTAGAAGTCATTATTCAAACATATAAGTAACCAAGGTGAAGTTCTAGCATAAACAGTAAACATATAGTTTCCTGGGCCAAGTCACTACTACACACATGCGTTCTTGCCCTCCTGCTGCTTCCATCATTGTCCCCTTGAATGATCTGCGGTATAAGGAAATAAGACAATAAGCACACAGGCTTAGTAAGACTCTTTCCTACTCACAAAACCATTCATCATTCATCATCTCATAATGAGCACATGAAAACATTAACATACTTAGTGCTCTACTTAGAACATAACATCTTAACTCACTTATCGTATACATAGCATGACATGAATATAAACATAGTAAACATTCTAAGCATGGCATGATACATGGCATAAACATAAACATAGTGAACATTCTGAGCATGTCATAATACTTGGCATGAACATAAACATAGGAAACCTTCTAAACATGGCATGATACATGGCATAAACATAAACATAGGGAACATAGACATGGTGAACATAATACTTGGCATGAACATAAACATAGTGAACGTTCTTCCTATCATAACATATGAACATTTTCTTAACATCATCATGGCATAGATTATTTATTCTCATGCAGATTTCTTAACATGAAGCGTAAGCATAAAAATCTTATCATCATAGCATAATGCATAACATGAATGGATGCATGAGTGGAATGCATATACATAAGGGATGCTTAACTTTTAAAACATACTTTTAAATGCTTCAACATATTAATCATAACATCATTTGGGGTCCCCGGCTTGTACCACATACATACATCATAGCGCGCATCCCTAGTAAGTCCGAGGTCGTGAGCCCCAACCTACTAGGGTAAGGACAGCATAGTCGGTAGTCCCCGAACCGAGGCGTTCTTAAGGTGCCCATCCCTGTTGCACAGCTCCGGTAGTGCCAGAACCGTGGACAGCTTCGGTAGTCCAAAACCGGGGCGTTCTTAAGGTACCCATCCCTTAGACCCATACTTCGGTCCGGTACAAGCCTATACATAAAGTAAAATACTTTTCATGTTTCATCATTCATCAGACATTCATAGCATAACCATGTTACATAAAGCATGACTTAACACATGCTTGTCCTTTCATTGTTCATTCTTATTGCATAACATCATGATGCCTGTAAGGCATGAGCATTATCTTCATTCATAAACATGGTATGCATCTTCTTTCATAAGCATGACATGCATCTTTATTCATACATCATGGCATGCATCATTCTTATCATGAACATGAACATTACATACTTATCATGACATCGTCCTTATCATGAACTTAACATATCATACCTATCATAGCGTCATTCTTATTGTGAACATAACCCTATCATACTTATCATGTCATCATTCATATCTTGACCATAAACCTATCATACTTGTCAGGGCATCATTCATATCATGAACATACACAATAACTCAGCATGGTTCCTAACATGACATGAGCATATAACTTAGCAGGGTTCTCTACATCACATAAGCATACATAGGTAGGATTTCCATAACATTCTACCTACCATTCACATACATGGCCTAGAACATAAACATTCATGATAACCCTATTAAACATGGCATCCAATCATAAACATAAACATAAAGGCATAAAACATGATGCTTAAGCATTAGGGTTATAGTTAACATGATTTCTACCACATGCTTGATCCTATACATATAAATACTTTATGGTAAGCATGAACAATCATTCTTTGAACCCTAACTCCACCCCAAACCCTAAATCCAAGGCTTGGTCGAAACTTCAAGGTGGAGTTCCATCAATTCCATGAACATGTAATATAGCATAAGGTAAAGGGGCAACCATACATCATTTATGAGACCATAGGAAGTCATTGGGCTCATGATTAGGATTAACCCTAACCTTTAGGCCACTTCCCTAGGGCTGGTCGAAACTTATAAGGCCATGGGGAGTATGGAAAAATTCCATTAAAATCTCCAATAATTCATGAAACACTAATCACATCTTACCATAGAGCCATTGGAGCCCTTACTTGAAATAAATCTTAACTTTTACCCCATTAACCCTTTTTGGCCGAAACTTGTAGAGTCCCAAGGCCATGTGAAAATTCACATAATCACCTTCCATCACCCTTATATCATGGCAACACATAAAACATATGCTTGAAGTTAAAGACTCAACCCTAACCCTTGGGTCCTTGGGGTTGGCCGAAACATATAGGGCCTCTAGGGTACCCCAAAAATTCTCAAAAATTGTATTTAACAACTAAACATACTGAGAAAGAATTAAACAACATTTTGGAGATTTTTAGCATCATTAAGGACCCTTAAACATTGTGGCCGAAACCCTAGGGTATCCTAGGGTGCTTACTTTGTTTCTTTCATGTTGGCCGAAACCCTAGGGTGTCCTAGGGTACTCCAAAAATTACCAAAAATTATACTTAACCTCTAAACATCATAAGGGAACATTACATAGCATTATACAGATTTTTAGCATAATTATAAACCTGAAAATCATGGTGGCCGAAACCCTTAAGCATAAGGTTCTTGGTTTTCTTTCCTTTCAACATCAAATCCAAAAACCAACCACTATATCATACTAAAAATCATGAAAATCATAAGGAACTATTATACCACAGGTGAGGGAGTCTTACCTTGGGATTTCTTGATTTTTAGACTTTAAAAGAGAAAGAACTTGTAGAACTCTTGACCCTTGATCCCTCCTTGCCCTTGTTGTCTTGGAAGGAACCTAGATCTTGGAGATGTGGAGTTTTTCCAAGGGGAAAACCCTCTAAGAGTGGTCGGCTAGAGTGAGGGAGGAAGAGAGGAGGAAATGCAATTGAAGGAAGAGAAAAAGAAACTCCCAAACCCCCCTATTTATCATCCATTAAAGAGGTAAATGAAGAGTCTCTCCATGACCCTTCATCTTCTTCTTAATCTTAACCTATATCCACTTCATTTCCTCATAGAAATCCCTTGATATGTGAGTTGGTTAAGGCTTACATGGTTGTACAAGAGGTCCAAGGTTCAATCCTTGGCTCATGCACCTTTATTTTTATTTTATTTTTATTTCATTTATTTTATTATTTTTATTTCCTAAATTCCGAAAATCACCCTAAAATCATCCATAATTATGCTAATATTCCTAAATAAAATTATTTTATATTTATATTAATTTTACCTAATTTATATTAATTTTACCTAATTAATAGCCATTTTTGGAGCCCATTTAAAGCTCATTAGTACTTAGTTTTCTCAATTTAAATGAGAAAACATGGATTTTCTAGGCCAAAGTTCTCCTTAATATTTCTAGGTCCCTTGGAAAATTATTTAAACATGCTCAATATTTTAAGAAAATATTAAGAGAATTTTTCGGGTCGTTACACTAAGCACGGGAATGCCCGTCCAATCACTACAAGAAATTTTGGATTCAACAACACCCAATAGACAACGGTTTTTAAAAAAATCGTTGTCTTTTTTTATTTAACAACGGTTTTTTCAAAAACCGTTGATGTTGAAAAAATTTTTGCGGAAAAAGATAACGGTTGTTAAAAAATCATTGTCTTATGTATGTCAAAGACAACAATTTTTTAAAAATTGATGTCTATTTGGTTGGTTACGACAACGGGTTTTAAATAATCGTTGTCTAACTGTGTTGCATATGTGGTAATACACAACAGCGAACAAGTGCGAAAACGAAAACGCCCGCGTCTTCCTATTTGAGCCGTAGCTACCGCTGGAAAGGTTAGCCGTCAACAACTCCTTTTGCTCAAACCCAAAGGTTTCTACTCCCAAATGTTGCCTCGATTCCTTTTCTTCTCACGTGCCCTAGCCGCAGCCGAGCGCCCGTTCTTCCCATCCGCTCTCTACGCCCTCTTCTCCTTCCACTCGCAGCTCCTTCCACCCGCAGCCAAAGCCGACCTCTTCCTCAAAAACCGCAACAGGCTGAAGATCCCCTCGTGGAAGAAGAGGAAGAAGCGTTCGGAAACCACCGCATCCGCCGACGCCTCAGACCACGTTGCAGCTTTGGCGGCACCGACCTGGGGGCATGCCGACGCAGTCTCGACGATCCGCCGGAAGAATACGGGGTTCGGGATTGCGTCCGGGACGCTTTTGATCGTGGCGGCGGTGATGGCGGTGATGGCTATCGAAAGGAACAAACTTGTCGGAGGGATCATGCTCTCTGCCGTCGTCCTGTGGCTACTCGATTCGCTAGGGTTTCAGCATCTCAAATCGAGGAAGTTGCGCTCAGATGCATCGAGTACCGCCTCCGGAATGTGGAATTTGCAAGGCAGAGGATTCGTCTCCCCCATCCGAGAGATTGGAATCGATGGCTGCTCAGATTCGGCAGGATCAAACAGCAATTCACTGGATTCAATTGACGAGCACCAAAAAAGGCAGTTTTTGTTGGGAAAAAGAGATTTTTCTGCGATTAGAAAGGTCCAAAACACCAAAAAACTTCTCAGCAAACTTGTTCCAAAGAAGTTCGATGCTCAAAGGAGAAATACCTACCAAAACGATCTTTCTTCAGCTCTAAGTGGAAAAGATGACTTCAATGGCGTCACTGAAATAGAAGAGGAAGAATCAACAAATACAAGCGATGATTCTGATGATTCATCAGCCCAAAACCAAAAAAAGGTGGATCCGCCACCTCAGCGGCCCCCGCCAGCCCGCCCCAGGACCAACACGGAGGAGGTAAATCACGGTTATGTCTGGTGTGGTGAGGCGCCTGGGGTCGAGGGAATTAATGCCAGCAGACCAGGGTTTTATCCCCGTGCGCAACTGGCGACCCTCGAACCTGTGACCTCGACCAAATCGACCAGGCGCCTTACCATCCGATCCAGCCCGTGGGGGCTAACTGATGTTCTAAGGATCAATCGATTGAAGAGCATGGCAGTGGAACTAAAGCAAGGAGTTCTAGGCAATTCGTGTTCTGTGCAGTTGTTCTTCTGGGGCTTTGTGGCGGAAAGAGTGTGGCTCTTGTGCTATCTCTCTCGTGGTTTCTACTTCAGAAATTAGTGAAAAGGCTTTTGGAGCAGAGAAAGGTACTTGACTAAATTATTCTTGTGCTATCTCTCTCATGGTTTCTACTTCAGAAATTAGTGAAAAGGCTTTCCCACCCATGTTCTATGCTATCTCTATGGCTACTGTTGTTTACTCGACATTTCCATTTTCTTTTTTTTTCTAGACATGAAACGTATATGATATGTTTCAGGAATATGTCAGGATGCATGGTTTGACTCTGCCAGTATAATTGTCTCTGACAGTGATGACGAATTTATCAGCGTTGATGGAGGTAACATTGTAAGAAAAGTGAGTGCATCCCAGGCATCCCAAGGAGTACTGATACTTTTTAATTACTTGTAGGTAACACACCAACTGAAGAAAAGGAGGCTGAGATGTTACAATATGAAAATATTTCATGAGTTGTTGACGCACTGCGCAAGTTGGATGATTGTAGTGGTACTCCAGTGACATTGGCTGTGGAAGAATACCTGAAAAGAGAAGGTAAAATAGAGAAAATCTCCTGCAAGGATGATGAAAAAGATGACAATTCTGCAACTATCAGACCTTCAAACGCAGAAGTTTCTACATGGAATAAAGGACTTTTAGCAAATTCTTATGGTAGCTTTAAAGGTTTGAAAGAAAGTCAAGATACCGAAGAACAATCAATTGTGAACAAGATGCAGTCCCATTTGTGCAAATCTTTGATATATAGTCTTCAGTCCCCAAACTGAATTATCTATAAAATGTTCATTAACTAGTTTATAAAAATATTACTTTTCTTAATTGAATCATAATCAATAATAACTTTTTTGTTTTCATCATTTATGCATTTAACATTTTCTAAGTCTCTGCAATTTCGTTCTCTAGCTTTTGCAATCTGATAAATATCTTTCTTCCCATAGGTCTTCAATTATCACAAAACTTATCATGCACTTTAAACTAATAGTGATTTGTACCTTCTCAAGCCATCACCCACTGTCATATGCTTTATATCTTCTAACTATATCCTTGATCTTAATTGTCATCATGGTCCACATAAGATCAACATTGTCACAATAGTTGTTTACAATGGTAGGTCATGATTGTTGGATAATCATTTGTAATAAAATTTCTGAATGCAGGTGGAACTATATAGATACATGGCAGACTGTTTCAAAAAAGTGTCATATTTTGCTAGTTAATCAAGGCCTGAAAACATGTAAAATCAATTTAACTGCCAACTTAAATGCTATAAACTTTAGAAGAATTTCTAAGTTTATTTTGGTGGCACAATTTTTTCCTTATTTATGAGGTTTTCTGTCATGAGGATCACAAAGAAAAGTATATTTTTTTCTGTAATACGTGAATGCTAAATATTCCTCTCAAATGATGCAGTATTATAGATGGTTAGTACATAGCTTCTTTTTGTTCTGTTCAGGTTATCTTAATTGTTTATTTTGTAGCACTTACAGTTTTGGGTCAAATGTTGGGGCTCATATGAAATATTTACTTCAGGCATATGTACTGTAGTTTCATGTCAAAATTTATTATTTGCATGTGTTAAAAAAAATTCTGCTCGTGTAATCTCTCTTGTTTGTCTAGTGTGTAGGGATAAGAAAAAATATCCTGCTCCAAACTACGCACCATATTATCCAATCGGTGTTGACCTGTTCATGTGCCCAAGCAAAGTAAATCATATTGCTCAACATAATGAACTTCCCCAAGTCAAGACGCATGCAAAACTTCCTTCACTTTTGATTGTTAATATTCAGGTATGAGTAACTAGGGATGCTTTTCACGAACCAGATTATTCAGTTACAAGTAAAGAATAATTTGATGTTTTTCTACAGATGCCTACATATCCTGCTGCAATGTTTCTTGGTGATAGTGATGGGGAAGGGATGAGCTTAGATAACTTATTTCCACTCTTTTAACTTTTCCAATTTCATTTTATCTATCATTTCCAGTTTAGCACCATCCACAGAATGCACAAACTCTTAGATTTTGTAACTGATACAGTGCAGCATACATACTGTGCAGATACAATAAAGTCCATGGTTGGACTAACTCATTTTATCCTCTATGATAAACTATATCCTCAAGGCAGTAATCGTTACTATAAATTCTTAGAATGACATTAGAATAAAGAATCTAAAAGTTTAGAAAATGAAGAAAAATAACTACCGATAGATACGTAACAATAGTGTTATTGTCTTCTTACATGTTAGCTATCATGATAGCTAACATGATTGCTGTTAGCTATTAATGCATATCTAAATGCTGTCGATAAGGTATCACTTGTTGTACGTTTACAAAAGAACTCTTCTGTTTGCTTGTTTTATTTCATACCAATTTCATATGACAACATTACATCTCTGTCATACTATAATATAGTTGTATCATAATTATCTTCTAGAATCTTTTGTTTTACTATTCTTAGTTGTGAATGCTCATTTTATATTTCTATTTGTTGTGACATTCCCAAGGGAAGGAATCAGCTTATGGTATAAAGCTAAGGAGCGCAACTGTCTTCATTTGGTTTACTGCACTTGGATGAAGCTAGCTGCTGGTGATATTTTAATGATGTAATTATCTTAGTTTCTGGTACTTCTTGATGTATATGATATTTTGATGATGTTATCTCAATTTGGACTAATACTGGGGATATATTAATTTATGATATTTGCGGAGTATGATGTATAATATTTGATGATATTTTAATGTATATATGATAGTTTGAAGTGTGTTTGCTCAATATTATTTAATTATTTAAATAATTTAATTTTTAAATGGTATTTGTTGTAAATTGTTGGCTGCCTCAACCAAAAGACAACGATTTATATTTGTTGACAAACTATTATTTAAATCACACACAAACAACGGTTTAATACTATTGTTAACCTATTGTCGATCACATTAAAAGACAACGGTGAAAACCCATTGCTATACTATTGTTATTGACTATAAACGACAACGGTTTGTAACTGTTGATGTAGACCACCCCTTTTAACAACATAGCCTTTAACAACAGTGATTTTCGCCTACGACAACGGTGAACGCCCGTGGTTAATAAGCATTTTTCTACTAGTGAATAATGGTCTCCTTTCCGGACTTTCCGGAGGCAGAGAAACTCGTCTTACAGTGTAGAAGTTACAATCAAACAGAGTTAAAGAAATTAAAAATTGAATGTAAATCAAACCAAAAAGAATCGAAGCCTCAGCTGATCTGGATCTCCGAAGTGCCGCGCACTTCCTCCCGGAGCCTCCTTGGTTTCAGAGCTTCGTCATTAGCGCGTTTCTTCTATTTGGAGTGCTCAGAATGATTCTCGAAGTTGTGTTCTGAGCCTTGGGGTCGAAGCCCCTTTTATAGGCTTCATTCGGCTGCCTGTGTTGATGGGGGTGCCTACACATGGCCTCTCCTGCGCGATCTCTTATCCGTAGGCTCGGTCAGTGCTTATCCATCTCATAGGGGCGCCTGAGCTGATTGGGGCTCCCGTATAGTCCCGGGCGCCTAAATGGATGCCTGTTCTACCTTCTTTTAATGCCACTATTTTTCTTCTTTGACTGGGGCGCCCCTATTGATGGGGGCGCCTGATTCCATTGGGGTGCCCCCATTGATGGGGGCGCCTAGGGCCTCCTCTTTCCAGCCTTTTGCCTACTTTGTCTCCACTTTTAGGTACCTGCATGATACATGAAAATAAGGCAAATACACATACAATCATAACCTTAATGACTTGGTTCTGACTTCAGATTTTTGCAAAACCCTAGGTCGAACTGACGGAAGTTCCCACCCCAGAGAACGCGCCTTTCCCCTACTCCTATCAGGAGACAGTTGCCAGCCAGTCCTTCGGGTGGATTTTTGCTTAGCCTCCGATACTCTCGGATCTCGAGACGTCCGAACACTGACTCGTCTCTACTTCTGTCCTTAGTCATCGCTCAGCTAAGTTGCTTAGTCCCTCGGTCCAAGACTTCGTGTCCAAACCCTAAGTCCAGGACTTCGGTGCCCAACCCTCGGCTAGGTCTTCGTGCCCAATTCCTCGAACCAGGTCTTCGGTGCCCAACCCTCGGTCATGACTTCTTGCCCAGTCCTCGACCAAGACTTCGTGCCCAACTTCCGGTCAGATCTTCGGTGCCCAGACCTATGCCAGGACTTAGTGCCCAATCCATGATCAGGACTTAGTGCCCAATTCTTCGAACCAGGACTTATTGCCTAGGTTTACTAGGACTTTCTTTCACTTTGGTTACTCCTCTCTTAACTCCCCTTCCCTTGTTCAATGTATCACTGACTTAAGTATATTGTCAAACATTAAAACACTTAGAGGAGGACATCACTGATGCAACTTGTACCAACAATCTCCCCCTTTTTGATGTTTGACAATATCTTAAGTTAGATTGGTTGAGAGGGCTTAATTTTAAGTATTGGGATCAAATAAAAAAAATGATCTAAGTTTTGAAAATCCATTTTGATCCTCTAGGGAAAAATAGGAAAAAAAATTCTAACTTTCAATGTCCCTCTTTTCATTTAGATCCTTTTTAAAATATTTCTCTAACTTAACTCTCTCCCCCTTTGTCATACATCAAAAATTACCAAAAACACTTGCATCAACAATGAAAACATTTTTTTTCTTATGAGAATACTTAGTATAAATTTTTGAAAGCATAGTAAAACTAAGTACTTAACTTTGCAGAGAAAAATCCACTTTGAAGAGTATTGTGGAATTTCTGAAGGCAAAAAAAATGTTGTGAAAATGATCTTTAAGAGATACTTTGAAAAAAGATTGAAAAAATTGTTCTTTGAAAACAAGTTAATATTTGTAAAATTTCTGTACTTTTGAAAAATATATTGAATTTTTGAAATATACAAATACTTTTTGAAAAATTGATTGAACTTTTGAAATATATATGTACTGTTTGAAAAATATTAGCATTTGTGAAAAGTATAAGTACTTTTTTTTTGAAAAATATTAGACTTTGAAAAATATAAGTACTTTTGAAAAATATTATGTATTTTGAAAACATAATATTTTACTTGACTAGGTTTCTTTTCCAGTCTGACACAATCCTAGGAAACATTGTTAACTACAAGGATATTTTCCTAAGTGTCCTGGAAACTCTTTAAACTCAAGTAAATATTATTTTTCAAAAGTATTTTATAAAAAATTGAAAAAGATGACAGTATTTAAACAAACTCCCTTATGTTTTCAGAAGGATTTAAACAATATAGTACTTGAAAACATATTATTTTGAAATATTTAATAATTCTTTCAGTTTGACCTCCCCCTAAACTTGACCCAGTCCTAGGAAGCTTGTTGACCAAAAGTACTCTTCCTCTGAGACTTTAGGGTTGGTTTTGGCCCAAAAGAATTATAAAAAAAAATAGTTTTGAAAAATACTTGTCAGAAAATCTTCTTTTGACTTAGACTCCCCCTAAATTTGACACATCCTAGGAGTCTTTGTAGATCATTAAGTGGACCTTCCTCTGTGCCTTTAGGGTTTATCAAAATCAAAAGAGACACAAACACAATTTTAGAATGTATTTGAATTTTCGAAGCACATTTTGAAATGAAGGTAATTTGTCAGACATAGTTTTTGAAAAACATAAGTAATAGTATTTAAAGCACAGTTTTCGAAAACTATTTTAAAAGATAGTGATTTTTCAAGGACAATTTTTAAAAATCATTTTAAAAGATAGTGATTTTTCAAGCATAATTTTTGAAAGAAAATTAAAAGAATAAACCACTCCCCTGTACCCGACACTGTTTCCCTCTAAGTGCCTTAAGGAACTTTAGTTTTGTCCTAGGAGGCTTGTATCTAATTGTGTGAGTCAAACAATTTTTCAAAAAGATATAATTTTTGAAGATATATAATATATTGGCAATCAGACATGCATGAAATTCATAAAAACATTATTATGTTAAAGCACTATTTTAAAAATATATTTTTAGAAAAATATTCTAAGAATTTTGAAAACAATTTTGGAAAATATTCTTCAATTTATTAGTCTTAACATCTCACCCATTTTAGATGTCTCAATACAGCAAGCATGGTTACCTTATAGGTGTATTGTGAGATGCTTGAATCATTTTTCTTAATTCATTGTTAAATCTAAGATTTAATTGAAGCTTGCGTTAGATTCAAATTTATCAAATAGTAAAGTGAATTTGATTTTCAGTAATCGGCTTCCAGGTCTTGGCGAGGCACAAGGCCTTCTTTGGCCATAGCCTTATTGGATCATCAACCCTTTCCTTGACAAAGCATTTATCGAAAATTCATTTTCAAATTACTTCTTGAAAATTTTTGGTCTAACTAGCTTAGGTTTTGGATCGGTAGCTTCGACTAGTTTCACCAGACGACTTCCCTAATGTACTATCATCTCACCTCCACCTAATACTAGGTTGATCAAGTTTCAATTATTCTTTTTCCTATAACTGTTCTAATTTATGCATAAAATTTAACGTGAATGACATGACATATATTTTAAAGAAATAGTAGATGCGTGTTCATGGCATTAATGCATGATTCAAACAAGTCAAAGGGCATTTTAATTAAGTTTATAAAAATGTATCAAATTCCTGATTTGATACATGTCGTGTGAACTCGCGAATATGCCAACCCACTTTGACATATTTGATATTATTAAATTAATTGTTGCGGTATGGGTATGATTTTATTTAATTTGAGTTTAAGTTACATAAGAATTAATTGAATCTAAATTGAAATTGAATTTTAGAAGTAATTAATTAGGAATTAATTGAATTAATAAAGAGTTAATTTACGTTTGAATTAATTAAGGATTAATTGAATTAAAATTAATTAAGGATTAATTTGAATTAAAATTGATTAAAATTAATTGTAGATTGATCGAATTTGAATTAATTGAACTTTGAATTAATTAAAGATTAATTGAATTAAAATTAATTAAGAATTAATTATAGATTAATTGAACGTTGAATTAATTGAAGATTAATTAATTAATAATTAATTAAAGATTAATTGAATTAAATTTAATTAAGAATTAATTAAAGATTAATTGAGCTTTGAATTAATTAAAGATTATTTGATTAAAATTAATTAAGAATTAAATTAAAGATTAATTGAGCTTTGAATTAATTAAAGATTGGATAATTAAGGTTGAAATGATTAATTAATAGTTGTGGGTTTAAGTTCATAATTTTCATTATTTCGAGAATTTCTGACTCATCCACTATTTCTTCTTTATTTATCTTTTCAAGTTTTTTCAATAATTCTTGTTTATTTGAATCTTTATGATTTTTATTGACTATGGCCTTGATCTCAAAAAATTTCATCTCCTCCTCATCCTCAAAATTACACCCTTCAATACCCTCAATATAGGTGGAGTAATTTGGGTCACTAGTTAATGTATTGTAATAATCTTTAACATTATCTATAATTAAATAATCATCTAAGAGAATTTCATATCTATTATCCTCAAGAATATTTTCAACAAAATCATTCTTATCCTCAGAAATAATTTCAATAATTTCAGGATTATCTTCAGAAATGTTTTCACTAATTTCAGAGTTATCTTCAGAAATATCTTCAAGAATTTCAAAATTAATCTTAGGATTATCCATATGATTATTAGATTTGATTTCAGAATTATCTGATTTAATTTCTGAACTATCTTCAGGATTATCAGATTTTTTAGAATTCACAGAATTAATTCCAAAATTTACAGAATTAATATTATTAGAATTTGCATATTTAATTTTAGAATTTACTTTAGAAATTATTGAATTAACATTACGGATTAAAGTGTTGATTTCTGATTTTTTACATTATCGATATTTTGTAATTGGTCATGCAGAACATTAACTTGACTATTTACAAAATTTAACTTTTCAGAAAAATTATCTAAATTATTTAGATAAGCTAGTGCAGGAGTATTAAGAATTTTCGGAACGTAAGTTCTGCGTACCTTTGCCAGACACATATTTTTGTAGTATCCGTATTTTTCTCACTTGAAGCACTTGAAGTGATCTTTGTTCTTCCGGCCTCCTGGCACTAGTACGTCTTGTTGGGACCGGGTGCATGTTGACATGGATGCGGGTTCGTAATTTAAAAATTAATTACGTGCAGCGGAAGGTTTAGTATAAATATTTTCTCAAATTATTTAACCACACATCTAAGCATGCAACCTTATGTTGTGTAGACATGATCATATATTTAAAATTTTGCAGAAACGTAAACTAATTTACTTGTTACCTCGTGTAACTCGATGAAAGGGACGAGATCCAACCGTAAGCGTCCCTCGGAAGCTCCACCTCTATTCGCGTCCACGCCGAGTATCTTCGGGATGACTTCGCAAAGCAACGAGTTTCGTGTTCTCGAGAACTACTAGATTCTCTGAGAACGCGACAAAATCCAAGAGAGAAGTAATCACATCGGAAAAACTCACCACCAAGGTTGGCCGGAATCACAATTCCGGCGAGAAGGAGGAAGATGACTTGCGCCCAATCCCAAGGTGATGATGGCCGGAGAGGAAGATCGTCCCAACGGAAGAACTTCGTCGTCTCGGTGCTTCTTCTTGTGCTCATGCCAAGAAGAAAGGGGGAGAGGCTTGTGGCCGGCCAAGAGGAAGAAGGGAGGAGAGGGAGATAGCCCAAGCAAGAATACTTGGATTATTTCGAATGAATTCCAAGCCATGCTTTGGGTCCTTTATATAGTGGCCTCTCAACCGTCAAGTCTCTTTTTTCTTATGGAATAAATTTTCTTAAGAAATTTATCATATAAATTTTCTATGACTTATTCCATCATTCCAAGTCTTGATTTTATATCATGGTTAAAATCATATTTTAATTCATGATAAAAATCAACCAAGTCTTTTTTTTCTTATGGAATAAATTTTCATAAGAAATTTATCATATAAATTTCTTTATACAAATTTCTTTATCATGGTAAATCAATCCATGATTGATTTTATAAAATAAAATAAACCAATCCATGGTTCATTTTAATTTCTATGAAAAATAATTTTTTTTATATAAATTTCTTTATCATGGTAAATCAATCCATGATTGATTTTATAAAATAAAATAAACCAATCCATGGTTGATTTTAATTTCCATGAAAAATAAATTTTATATAAATTTCTTTATCATGGTAAATCAATCCATGATTGATTTTATAAAATAAAATAAACCAATCCATGGTTCATTTTAATTTCCATGAAAAATAAACCAAACCTTGGTTTATATAAAAAATTTATATCATCCATAATTTTATAAAACAAACCACACTTGATTTATTTTATAAATTGAACCAAACAATTTGGTTCCCTCCCGTTGTTGTGGCCGGCCAAGCAAAGAGGGTGGGGACCCTCTTTGGTCGGCCTATCCAGGCCACGCCCCAATGAATTAAACTCATTTAATTCATCTATTAAGTCTTCAAAAGACTTAGCCATTTTACGCTTCCGATGCGTCTCTGAAAAATTCAGATTCGACTTATCGTTTGGTTCAACCAAACCTAATCTCTCTTGATTGGAAAATCCAATTTTCAACTCATTTTAAATCCCTCGGATTACTCGTAGTGCGTGTGATTAAATAGGCTTTCGATTTATGTTGGCCGTCTATAATTAACCAATTATAGAACGATCATGAGTGGCACCTAGTAGTATATCATGATCCCCAATTAATCGAAATATCAACGGTTGACCTCTGAAACAATTCTGGAACCCTTCAGCAGCTATAATGAATCGTACCCCATTCCCTTCACCATCTTATACCCACTTGGTTCAGGACATGGTCTATGTGTGTCAGTCCCCACTAGGCTGACTACGTCACACCTATCCCAAGTAACGTTTTCTCGTCCTACGGATTCTAATTACTCTCATGTATCTAAGAGATTCATACTCTGAACATGTCATGCTCTGGCCAGAGGCTTTGAGTAACAATCCGACGATAGGCCTTGGGTATACATCTCCTCGCAAGGAGTGGTGAATCCTTTGTAGGCTGTTCAAACATCTTCGGGCACTTCGGGTTATACCTAATCACCCTGGGTCCACACCTCCTTGGAGATGCTTGTTTAAGATGTCAAAGTATAAGTCTCCATGACCAAGATGACTTGAACACCGCAAGTCAAAGGAACATCGTACTTAAGCTGCAGTATGAACTTCATTGACATATCTATATATAGACTATCATATGAAGTTTTACAGCCAGTCACTCCAATGAACTAGTTCCCTTAACTAGCATTCATGTTTATCTCCGGACATCCCAATGTCACCAGCCAGTGAGAATCAGCTGATTAGAGAATAACCCATGCTAGTCTGAATAGAATTGATAGTGTCCGTATTTATCAATTCATCGACTAGGGACAATTTCAATACTTCACAATTGCACATATAGAGATAATCACTAGTTGTGAATTTATCACAAATTCTCTCATGCTGTGAATTGTATTGCAGACATTCAGTAAATGAGTTTATGATCTCAATCAAATACATAAACATGTATACTCAAATAGTGAATATTCATTTATTAAAATAAATGATTACAATCATAAGGCAATTGCCTTAGGACACTTCTCTCATATCACTAACAAACTCCCACTTGGCCTAATGCCAATCGCTACGGTACCCAATACCACAGGCTCTAACATGACCCTCAAACTTACTTTGAGGCAAGGCCTTAGTTAAAGGATCCGCTAAATTCCTTTCAGTGAAAATTTTCTCAATTTGTTTATCATTCCTACTTATAATCTCTCTGATCAGATGATAGCGACGAAGCACATGTTTGGATCGCTGATGAGACCTTGTTTCCTTTGATTGTGCAATAGCTCCAGTGTTGTCACAGTAAACCGGCAATGGTTGGAACCACACCAAGTTCTGAGACAAACTTCTTTATCCAGACTGCTTCCTTTACTGCTTCCGAAGCTGCAATATATTCTGCTTCCGTGGTGGAATCCGCTACAGTGTCTTGCTTGGAACTCTTCCAACTTATTGCGCCTCCATTCAAAATAAATACGTATCCGGACTGAGATTTGGAGTCATCCTTATCTATCTGGAAACTGACATATGTATACCCACGTATTACCATATCACATTCTCCATATATTAGGAACACATCCTTAGTTCTTCTTAAGTACTTGAGGATTGTCTTGACAGCCGCCCAATGATCCATTCCTGGATCAAACTGGTATCTGCTTGTGACGCTCAGAGCATAAGATACATCGGGCCTAGTACATAACATAGCATACATGATAGATCCTATCGCGGATGCATAAGGAATCTTATTCATGCAAATCCTCTCGTCTCTTGTGCACGGACATATAGACTTCGAAAGGTTGATCCCATGCCTGATGGGAAGGTAACCTTTCTTGGATTCCGACATGCTAAACCTTTTTAGCACTCGGTCTATATATATAGACTGTGAAAGACCAAGCAATCGTTTTGATCTATCTCTATAGATTCTAATCCCAAGGATATAGGTTGCTTCTCCCAGGTCTTTCATGGAGAAAGTTTTGGACAACCAAATTTTAACTAACTGTAAGACTGATATATCCTTTCCTATAAGTAATATGTCATTGACATATAAAACTAGGAATACGACTGCACTCCCACTAACCTTCTTGTTCATACAAGGTTCGTCAGGATTTTGTGAGAAATCAAACTCTTTGATTGTCTCATCAAAACAGATGTTTCAGCTCCTGGATGCTTGCTTTAGTCCATATATGGATCGTCGAAGCTTGCATACTTTGGTTTTATCAACCGATGTGAAACCTTCAGGTTGTATCATGTATACATCCTCAAGCAGATTTCCATTAAGGAAAGCTGTTTTCACATCCATTTGTCATATCTCATAATCATAATGAGCTGCTATGGTCAGGAGAATCCGAATGGATTTAAGCATAGCTACTGGCGAATAGGTTTCGTCATAATCAATTCCTTGTTTCTGACGATATCCTTTTGCCACTAATCTAGTCTTAACGGTAACAACATTACCTTCTATATCGGTTTTCTTCTTGAAAACCCACTTGCACCCTATGGGCTTAATCCCTTCAGGTGGGTTAACCAAGTCCCATACTTGATTTTCGTACATGGAATCCATTTCCGACTTCATGGCTTCAAGCCATTTATCCCTTTCTGAATTTTTCAGAACATCTTCATAACTGATAGGTTCGTCATCGCTAATGAGTAACACGTCGTTCGATTCACTTATGAGAAATCCATATCTCTCTGGAATATTGTCCTGTCAGACATACGAAGAAGTGGTGTTGTTTTAGGTTCAACTGATAGCTCATCATTATGAGTTATTGGTTGTGGGTCTAGACTAGGTATCTCTGTAATGTCTATTGGAGTTCCTTGAACTTCTTCAAGTTTAATATTACTCCCACTGTTTTCTTATAAAAGAAATTCTTTTTCTAGAAATACAGCATGCATTGAAACAAACACCTTTTGTTCCAAGGGATGATAGAATTGGTAACCTTTCGTTTCCTTAGGATATCCAATAAATAGACATTTATCAGACTTAGCATCCAATTTGTCTGATACAGTCCACTTTACATAAGCAGACAACCCCATATCTTTAGGTGAGATAAATGAGGTTTCTTACTATTCCATGTCTCATATGGAGTAGCAGAGACTACCTTGGTCGGGACTCTGTTTAGCAAGTAAACAGCTGTCTTAAGCGCATAGCCCCAAAAGGATTTTGGAAGAGTTGCATGATTCATCATAGATCTAACCATGTCCATCAAGGTTCGATTTCACCTCTCAGATACACCATTATGCTGTGGTGTACAAGGCGGAGTCCATTGAGACAATATTCCATTGTCCCTAAGATAATCTTGAAACTCTTGACTCAAGTATTCACCACCCCGATCGGATCGAAGTATCTTAATACTTTTACCAAGCTGTTTCTCTACTTAACTTCTGAATTCTTGGAATTTCTCAAAAGCTTCAGATTTGTGTTTCATTAAGAACACATACCCGAATCGTGAGTGATCATCGATAAAGGTAATGAAGTAGCTATAGCCTCCTTGTGCAAGAGTTGACATTGGTCCACATACATCAGTATGTATTGTTGGATCAAGAATTGCGAGAGACGGGGGGTGAATGTCGCAAATCGTTCGGATTTAAAAAAGAGTAAGTGCGCAGCGGAAATAAGACACACAAACAATGCTAACACGGTCGTTTTACTTGGTTCGGAGCCTGTGTCGACTCCTACTCCAAGGCCCACGGTCGTTGACCGTTTTCTGCGGGCAATTCTATAAGTTCGTAAACCAGTTTACAATTATTGAATACAGAATAAGTGCAGTAAACTTATATAATAAGAATTATGCTCTTCTTTTACCGACGTCCAGAGTAGATCATTGATTTCGGGGCAGCGAGACGTCGTCGGCTCGAGTTGGGCAGTATCTGGAGCAAAGCACGAGAGCAGAAGAGCGTGGAAGTGTCTGAAGAATTGATTCTTGAAGAAGAGGGTCGAGGGTCCTTTATATAGGGCTGGGGGCGCCCGGGATGCTCGGGGCGCCCCCCACGTGGCTTTCGATCCGGCGAGCCCTCTGGTCAAGGCTTATCTCTGCTTCTTCGGGATCACCTTTGACTGGGGCGCCCGACACGCGCGGGGCGCCCGGGTTGACCTGTCAAGGCTTCATCTTCTTCGCGAGGGTGAGCTGCTGCAGCTGCCAGTGGCGTGGCACAGTGGGCGCCCGCGACTCACGGGGCGCCCGACGCGCGCGGGGCACCCGAAACATCCGGGGCGCCCCCAAATGTGCTGCTGTCGGGGCGTTTACTTGCTCTGCTGACTTTGGGTTGACTCTGGGGCGCCCGAAACATCCGGGGCGCCCTGCTCAGCTACTGCCTCACTCCTTTGAGGCTCTCTGAGCTGCAGAAACACAGTCCTTCGGTCTTGCATCCAGGGTTAGTCCAAAACAGCAATTAATAAGTTAATTTTACACAGCCTTGGCTGTCTTGGTTCTGACTTTGGTCTCCAAAATGGAGCCCTAGGTCGAACCGACGCCTAATGTTCCCTCAAGGGGAACGCGTCCTCACCTACTCCTCTCGGGAGAATTTACCTGGTGCCAACCGGATCCTCCAGTTGGACTTTTGCCCGGCAGCCCTTCGCCAGGTCTTGGTTTTCGCCTAGCAGCCCTTCGCCAGGACTTGGTTTTCGCCTAGCAGCCCTTCGCCAGGACTTGGTTTTCGCCCACAACCCTTCGCCAGGACTTGGTTTTCGCCTAGCAGCCCTTCGCCAGGACTTGGTTTTCGCCTAGCAGCCCTTCGCCAGGACTTGGTTTTCGCCTAGCAGCCCTTCGCCAGGACTTGGTTTTCGCCCAGCAACCCTTCGCCAGGACTTGGTTTTCGCCTAGCAGCCCTTCGCCAGGACTTGGTTTTCGCCTAGCAGCCCTTCGCCAGGACTTGGTTTTCGCCCAGCAACCCTTCGCCAGGACTTGGTTTCTTGACAGCCCATCGTCAGGTGCCTAGCATCCCTTTGCTAGGACTTGGTTTCCTGACAGCCCATCGTCAGGTGCCTAGAAGCCCTTCGCTAGGACTTTGTTTCCTGCACTCTCAAGCAGTATTGTTAGATACCAAACAACCCTTAACTTTGAATCCTTTGCCAATATCAAAACAAGGTTCGATCTGGTGCTTCCTGCACCAACATGTATTAGACCAAGCAATTCTCCCACTGGTTTACCTTTTCCAGAAAAGGGTAATTTGGCCATCTTGCCTTTTAAGCATGATTCACATGTATCAAATGAATCAGGTTCAAATGATTCTAGAATTCCACATTGGTGTAATTTGGTCATGCGTTTCTTACTTACATGGCCAAGACGACAATGCCACGTATAGGAGTCTATTTGATTATCTATTCGAGCACGTTTGTTGCTAACTTCGATATTGAAAACGTCACCGGATAAATCTAACGTGTAGATACCATTGCATAAAGTTCCGGATCCATAAAAAACACCATTTAAAGTTATGTAACAGCAATTGTTACTAAAAGTTAAATGATAACCCTTTTCATTCAAGCATGAAATAGATACAATGTTCTTTATTAACGAATGAACAAAATAACAATTATCCAATTCTAAGACAAATCAAGTAGGGAGCTTTAGCAAATATGTTCCGATGGCAACAGCAGCAATCTTTGCTCCATTTCCAACTCGTAAATTCGCTTCTCCCTTGACGAGTCTTCTTCTATTCCTTAGCCCTTGTATGTCATTACATATATGTGAGCTACACCCAGTATCAAGTACCCAGGTGGTCGAGGAAATAGAGTGACATTCAATAACGAAGATGCTTGAAGAGGATGGGGCATCGGATGCCTTCTTCTTCAAGGACTCAAGATAAACCTTGCAGTTTCTTCGCCAGTGGCCCTCCTTGCCACAATGATGGCAAGTGCCTTTTGGTGCTTTTTCAATCCTTTTGTCCTTAGTTAACTTATTGGTGTCCAAAATGGAACGCAAATTCAGAGAAGACATGATCAAGTGATTATCCTAGAAATACAAATTGAGGTTATGTGATGAGAATGATAAAGAATGCATCAATATACATTCATTAAATCCTATTTATTTTTCGAATTGAATAACCCTTTTTATCAATTCGGGAGATCGTAGGAACATCTACAAATAGGTTGATATCCATTCATAGATAAGAACAACCATGGCTGGGGCCATTAAGTTATTCTTAGCTATGAAGGTAGGTAATTTTACCGATTACATATTTCATATATGTAACTATCACATTATGCTATCAACTAATTGAATGTTTGCATAAATCATTGGGTTGTTAACTCATTAACAAGTATGCAACAATTTCATAGCACCCAACTGCACCTCTCTTTACATCGACCTTGGCTGTGGCACAACAAATCGATGCTCCAAGCTTAAGGCTGACCCATTAATCAAGAAATAGTTTTAATATGGTTGGAGCTCATTCAACCGTTTAGTCAGGCTTGGATGTGTCCAACAACCAAAACTAAGGATTGACCTCTGACTCCAACTATATTAATCATAAACTAATTCCATGGTTTGAACATATCGTGGTTCAAGCCGGGCATGGATGTGTCCATCAACCCAAACGAGAAGCAAAACTCCAGTTCTAACCATATTAATGGAAGGTGTTGGCCTTAATATTTTGTAAGGGGTTTTGGGTCTCATCCTTTTCTTTTAAGCACATTCATGGCATATAATTATGTAATGTTCTAACGATTTCCTTAATAAAGTATGTATGTGACTTAATTTATCAAGTCTCATTAATTGAATTAGGAACCGGATTTCCTAATTCTAATTTCACATTTTATTCAAGGAATTGTTTTGGGAAATAATTTCCTAAATTGTCATAATCAATTTCGGAAATAATATGTTTAAGACTTTGATTTCTCTAAATCAAATCTTATTAAATTAAGAGACAGATTCCCTTAATTCAACCACATATTATTTTCATGAAAATCTTATTTAAGGAAATATACTCTATAGGAAACAATTTTCCTAATTAATTTTGGAGACAATAATATGTAAGAGCATCACCTCATAAATCAAATAATGAAATTATCGTTTGAGAATCACCTTAAAAATTTCCAAGATTTGATCACATATTTTATTTATGAAAAATTAATATCAATAAATAACTTAATTTGGACGGCTCCCCGAGGCTCAATCCAAAATAAGAATTTATTGATAATATAATTTGGATGGCTCCCCGAGGCTCAATCCAAATTAAACATTTGACAATTTAAATTCATTTTAGGAAATTTAATTATAACAACTAACTTTAAATTGGACGGCTCTCTGAGGCTCAATCCAAAATAAAAAATTTTATAAATAATTTAATTTCCAATTATGAATTTAAATGCCAATTAATATTCCCATAATTTGTCTAGACTTTCTTGAAAAAATGTGCCCAAAATTGCGAGCTTTTCATAAATGGAAAGTTTCCAAAAATAAAAAATTTTCAGATTAATTGTAAGTTTCTGGTACAAAGAAAATTTACGTATTTCCAAAATTGGAAAATTTCCAAAATAAGAAATTTCTAAAATTGGAAAGTTTCCAAAAATGGAAAGTTTTCACAATTATCATAAAATTTCAGAAACAGGGATATTTCAAAAGTTTGCAAAATTTCATGAGGATTTCCAAACTTTGAAATTCCTAAATCTAAAATGTATCATAATTGGAAAGTTTCCGTAATTGAAAAATTTTCCAAAATTGAGATCATGAAGTTTTCCGCAAAACAATTATATGATTATGTCGAAAACTAACCGGCTCTGATACCACTGTTGGGACCGGGTGCATGTTGACATGGATGCAGGTTCGTAATTTTAAAATTAATTACGTGCAGCGGAAGGTTTTGCATAAATAATTTCTCAAATTATTTAACCACACATCTAAGCATGTAATCTTATGTTGTGTAGACATGATCATATATTTAAAATTTTACAGAAACGTAAACTAATTTACTTGTTACCTCGCGTAACCCGAAGAAAGGGATGAGATCCAACCGTAAGCGTCCCTCGGAAGCTCCGCCTCTATCGTGTCCACGCCGAGTATCTTCGGGATGACTTCGCAAAGCCACGAGTTTCATGTTCTCGAGAACTACTAGATTCTCCGAGAACGCGACAAAAACCAAGAGAGAAGTAATCACATCGGAAAAACTGACCACCAAGGTTGGCCGGAATCACAATTCCGGCAAGAAAGAGGAAGATGACTTGCGCCCAATCCCAAGGTGATGATGGCCGGAGAGGAAGATCGTCGCAACGGAAGAACTTTGTCGCCTCGGTGCTTCTCCTTGTGCTCACGCCAAGAAGAAAGGGGGAGAGGCTTGTGGTCGGCCAAGAGGAAGAAGGGAGGAGAGGGAGAGTGCCCAAGCAAAAATACTTGGATTATTTCGAATGAATTCCAAGTCTTGCCTTGGGTCCTTTATATAGTGGCCTCTCAACCGCCAAGTCTCTTTTTTCTTATGGAATAAATTTTCATAAGAAATTTATCATATAAATTTTCTATGACTTATTCAATCATGCCAAGTCTTGATTTTATATCATGGTTAAAATCATATTTTAATTCATGATAAAAATCAACCAAGTCTCTTTTTTCTTATGGAATAAATTTTCATAAGAAATTTATCATATAAATTTCTTTATATAAATTTATTTATCATGGTAAATCAATCCATGATTGATTTTATAAAATAAAATAAATCAATCCATGATTCATTTTAATTTCCATGAAAAATAAATTTCTTTATATAAATTTCTTTATCATGGTATATCAATCCATGATTGATTTTATAAAATAAAATAAACCAATCCATGGTTCATTTTAATTTCCATGAAAAATAAATTTTATATAAATTTCTTTATATAAATTTCTTTATCATGGTAAATCAATCCATGATTGATTTTATAAAATAAAATAAACCACTCCATGGTTCATTTTAATTTTCATGAAAAATAAACCAAACCTTGGTTTATATAAAAAATTTATATCATCCATACTTTTATAAAACAAACCATACTTGATTTATTTTATAAATTGAACCAAACAATTTGGTTCCCTCCCTTTGTTGTGGCCGGCCAAGCAAAGAGGGTGGGGACCCTCTTTGGCCGACCTATCCAGGCCACGCCCCAATGAATTAAACTCATTTAATTCATCTATTAAGTCTTCAAAAGACTTATCCATTTTACGCTTCCGATGCGTCTCTGAAAAATTCAGATTCGACTTATCCTTTGACTTAACCAAACCTAATCTCTCTTGATTGGAAAATCTAATTTTCAACTCGTTTTAAATCCCTCGGATTACTCGTAGTGCATGTGACTAAATAGGCTTTCGATTTATGTTGGCCGTCTATAATTAACCAATTATAGAACGATCATGAGTGGCACCTAGTAGTAGATCATGATCCCCAATTAATCGAAATATCAACGGTTGACCTCTGAAACAATTCTGGAACCCTTCATCAGCTATAATGAATCGTGCCCCATTCCCTTCACATCTTATACCCACTTGGTTCAGGACATGGTCTATGTGTGTCAGTCCCCACTAGGCTAACTACGTCACACCTAGCCCAAGTAACGTTTTCTAGTCCTACGGATTCTAATTACTCTCATGTATTTAAGAGATTCGTACTCTGAACATATCATGTTCTGGCCAGAGGCTTTGAGTAACAATCCGACGATAGGCCTTAGGTATACATCTCCTCTCAAGGAGTGGTGAATCCTTTGTAGGCTGTTCAAACATCTTCGGGCACTTCGGCTTATACCCAATCACCCCGGGTCCACACCTCCTTGGAGATGCTTGCTTAAGATGTCAAAGTATAAGTCTCCATGACCAAGATGACTTGAACACCGCAAGTCAAAGGAACATCGCACTTAATCTGCAGCAAGAACATCATTGACATATCTATATATAGACTACCATATGAAGTTTTATAGCCAGTCACTCCAATGAACTAGTTCCCTTAACTAGTATTCATGTTTATCTCCGGACATCCCAATGTCACCAGCCAGTGAGAATCAGCTGATTAGAGAATAACCCATGCTAGTCTGAATAGAATTGATAGTGTCCGTATTTATCAATTCATCGACTAGGGACAATTTCAATACTTCACAATTGCACATATAGAGATAATCACTAGTTGTGAATTTATCACAAATTCTCTCATGCTGTGAATTGTATTGCGGAAATTCAGTAAATGAGTTTATGATCTCAGTCAAATACATAAACATGTATACTCAAATAGTGAATATTCATTTATTAAAATAAATGATTACAATCATAAGGCGATTGCCTTAGGACACTTCTCTCATATCACTAACACGTCTATTGTCGCCGGTGAAGAATGAGTCTTACGAGTAGGACACTGATTTTTGTAGTGTCCTCTCTCCCCGCACGTGAAGCATATAATATGGAATTTAAAAACAGACATTAAGAAAATCTACCTGATTCACCGCTGGGCTCCCCATCAATTCCTTGCGTCTTTACTCCATCGACGGTTAGTCCGGTGAAGAGCGGTCTGTCTCTGATACCAATTGTAGGACCGGTGCCGTCGATAGAGGCGGGGGGGGGGGGAATATTGACCGTTAAAAATCTTCTTGCGGAGCCTCGTAAAACATTCGTTCGTACTTAAGAGTAATCGTTCTGGATAGAGCGTTAGTAGCACAGCGGCAAATAAAATAGAAAGATTAAAAGACAACACAGAGGACGCGGGATTTTTTACTTGGTTCCCAACCCCCCAGGGTCAGTACATCCAAGGCCTAAGCACGGGAACGCCCATCCACTAATGGTCTCCTTTCCGGACTTTCCGGAGGCGGAGAAACCCGTCTTACAGTGC
Source organism: Boesenbergia rotunda (assembly GCA_024364735.1). NCBI lineage: Eukaryota > Viridiplantae > Streptophyta > Magnoliopsida > Zingiberales > Zingiberaceae > Boesenbergia > Boesenbergia rotunda. Next base: position 36,861 of record JAGFNQ010006226.1, on the reverse strand, counting down.
AGAAGTTACAATCAAACAGAGTTAAAGAAATTAAAAACTGAATGTAAATCAAACCAAAAAGAATTGAAGCCTCGGCCGATCTGGATCTCCGAAGTGTCGCGCACTTCCTCCCGGAGCCTCCTTGGTCGCAGAGCTTTGTCGTGAGCACGTTTCTTCTATTTGGAGTGTTCAGAATGATTCTGGAAGTTGTGTTCTGAGCCTTGGGGTCGAAGCCCCTTTTATAGGCTTCATTTGGGCGCCTGTGTTAATGGGGGCGCCTACACGTGGCCTCTCCTGCGTGATCTCTTATCCGCAGGCTCGGTCAGCGCTTATCCATCTCACAGGGGTGCCTGAGCTGATGGGGGCGTCCGTATGGTCCCGGGCGCCTGAATGGATGCCTGTTCTGCCTTCTTTTAATGACACTATTTTTCTTCTTTGACTGGGGCGCCCCTATTGATGGGGGTGCCTGATTCCATTGGGGCACCTCGATTGATGCCCCGCATAGGGCCTCCTCTTTCTAGCCTTTTGCCTGCTTTGTCTCTACTTTTAGGTAGCTGCAAGATACATGAAAACAAGGCAAATACACATACAATCATAACCTTAAAGACTTGGTTATGACTTTGGATTTCTGCGAAACCCTATGTCGAACCGACCCAAGTTCCCATCCCCGAGAACGCGCCTTTCACCTACTCCTTTCAGGAGACGGTTGCCACACAGTCCTTCGGGTGGACTTTTGCTTAGCCTCCGATATTCTCGGTTCTCGAGACGTCCGAACCTTGACCCATCTCTACTTCTGTCCTTAGTCATCGCTCAGTTAAGTTGCTCAGTCCCTCGGAGCAAGACATCATGCCCAAACCCTAAGTCTAGGACTTCGGTGATGGATCGTCTTGGCGTGCTAGAGGGGGGGGGGGTGAATGGCACGTTTTCGATTTCGATCTCTACAATTGTCGTTAGCGCAGTGGAACAATAATATGCAAAAGAAACAGAGTACAATGCTAACAACAAGAGTTACTTGGTATCCACCCAGATGGGTGACTAATCTAAGGATCCACGCCATGAGCACCACTTTCACTATGAAAACCTCCTTCAGGTGGAGAAACCTTTACAGTGGTGATCTTCCTCTTTACAGAATGCAGTAATATGAGAGAGGAAGTAGAAGACACTCTTCAGACGAGCAGCACTTCGATATTGTACCGAACCGTACCGCTCACATGCAAAAAGGTGCTCCTTTTATAGGCGAACAGGACAAACTCGCAGTCTGTCCATGTAACGACCCGAAAAATTTTCTCAATATTTTCTTTAAACGATTGATCATGTCTAGATAATTTTTCGAGGAATCTAGAAATACTAGTATGAACCTTAGCGTAATTATCTAGGATTTTCCCATATAAATTAAGAAGCTAAGTACTAATGGGCCTTACAAGGGTTTTTCTAGTACCATGGTTATTAGGGGATTTTAGGTAGAATTTAATATAAATAGAAAGGGGTTTCAATTAGGAATATTAGCATAGTTATGGGTGGATCTTAGGGGGGCATTGCTGAAAATAATAATAAAAATAAATAAATAAAATAAAATAAAAATAAAGTACATGCACCAAGGATTGAACTTTGGACCTAGTGTACCACCATGCATGTACTAACCAATTCACCTAGCAAGGGAGTGCTAGTGGAAAAGGGAGGCTAAAGGAAGTGAAGAGTCATTGCATCATGTCTCTTCACTTGCCTCCTTCATCTAGTATATAAGAGAGGGGAATGGAAGAGACAACATAGCACTTAAGCATTTGTCTCTTCTTCCACCAAAAACCTCCTTCTTCCTTCTTCTTTCTCCTCCTAGCCGAAACCTACAAAGTGGGTTATCCCTTGGAAAAGTTTCACAAAGAGACCTCTTCTTCAAGATCTAAGGGCTTTCTACAAGGCTACAAGGGCTAGGGGTAGTCTATGGTCAAGGAAGTTTTCTTTTGGCTTCTCTATTCAAGGTGATAATCAAGATAACCCAAGGTAAGACCTCCTCACCTGTGGTATAATAGTTTTCAAGTTGTTTTCCATGATATAAGAACTTGGTTGAATTATATGTTGAGAAAACTAGGGTTTGGGGCTTGTAAAGGTTTCGGCCAAAGCATATGGTAGGGTTGGGGTTACAACAAAACATTTCATATGGCTCCTAATGTTTCCTTATGATGAATAATGAATGAATCATGATTGGTGAAATTTTTGTAGTACCCCAAAGAGGCCCATGAAGTTTTAGCCACCCCCCCTTAGTTTTAGGGATTATGTTTAGATCTAACCTCCAAGCATGTTACTAAGAACCCTATGATGTAATGAAGGTTAATTGTAAATTTTATGGATTTTTCATGGACTCATTTTCCCTTATAGGGTTTCGGCCATGATCAAGAATAGGGTTGGAACTTAGGGTTAGTTCCATTTATGGGTTCCAATAGCTTCCTATGATATTGTATGCATTGTATTGGATGTAATTGTGAATTATATGAATTTTTTTATGGACACTTTTCCCTTCTAGGGTTTCGGCCAAGACAAGAATTAGGGCTAGGACTTAGGGTCAACTCCAATCAAGGGTTCTAATGGCTTTCTATGGTAGTGTATGTATGGTATGTGAATAGGTTCAAGGATATTGTAGGGTTTTTGATAATGTCCAAACCCTAAGTTTATATGTTATGCATGATGACCCTGTATGTTATGTTATGTATCATGTTTTAGTAGGATTTATTTATGAATGTCCTTTGTAATATGTTAGGAACACATGTGTCATGAGGTAGGAAGAAGTAGGCAGGCGTTAGGATTAACACGTTGGACATATGTATAAAATTGTTATGTAAACTTATTCATGCTTATGTTGATTCTTATGAACCTAAGTGATATGTATCATGTTCATATGTATCTTATCCATGCAAGTTCCATGATGGATACTATGATTATGCATGCTAGATGAAATGTACCATGTATGAAATGCATGTTTATCTTATGTACCATGATCATGCAAGCTTTATGGACTAGGATGATGCTCATATCTTAGGATATAATTATGTATATATGCCATGTTTTATGAATGAAAATGATGATATGGAATGGAAATGATGAATGAAGTTAAAGTTCATGCCTTCGAGGCATAATGATGATATGGAATGGAAATGATGAATGAAGATGAGGTTCATGCCTATAAGGCATAATGATGATGTTAAGCATTAAGAATGAAAGATTATGCCATGTATGTTTTATGAATGAAGAAGCATGTGAAATTATTTTGTTTTATGAATGGGCTTGTACCGGACCTAAGTAAGGTCCATGGTTTTGGACTACTGATGAAGCTGTCCACGGTTCTGGACTACCGATGAAGTTGTCCACGATTTTGGACTACCGATGAAGCTGTTCACGGTTCTGGGACTACCGATGAAGCTGTCCTTACCCTAGTAGGTCGAGATTAGCTATCTCATATTTACTTAGGGATGCGCGCATATGATCTATGAATGTGGTACAAATCGGGGATCCCCATGTTGTTATGATTATGTTTAAGTATTTATAATTATGGTTTCCAAATTAAGCATCCTTATGATATATGCATTTGACTCATGCATCCATACATGTTATGCATTACGCCATGATAAGTATGTTTATGTTTATGTTCATGTAAGAATGATGCCATGATAAGTATGTTTATATTTATGTTTATGTTCATGTTAAGAATGATGTCATGATAAGTATGTTTATGTTTATGTTCATGTAAGAATGATGCCATGATAAGTATGTTTATGTTTATGTTCATGTCAAGAATTATGCCATGATAAGTATGGTTTAAGCATTATGTGTATGTTTATGTGACGTATGGATTTTCGTGAGTAGGAAAGGGTCTTACTAAGCCTATGTGCTTATAGTCTTATTTTTCTTATACCGCAGATCAAGCAAGAGGTTACTAAGGGAAGCCGCAGGAGGGGCAATGGCATGTGTGTTGCAGTGACATGGCAAAGGATTCTTCTATTTACACTTATCGCATGTCTTGTGTTTGAAATGCCACCTTTGGTTCTATGTTATACTTATGATAGTTATGTCTAAGAAATAACTTACTACCTATGATGCCTATGGATAAGTTACTTGCTACTTATGGTGCTTATGAATAAGTTATGGAATATTTATATCATGATGCTATGTATGCCAGTAATATGCTAAGTTACTATGTCACCATGTTCATGAATGATAATGTAGGCATATATGTATGATTCATGTAGTAAGTTTAAAGGAAAAAAAATTATTCCGCTGCATTAAGGTGTTCATATGCCTATGTATGTTAGCGTAACGCCGCCTCTCGCCACACCGTAAGGTGGGGGAAAAAGGCGGGCGTTACAGTCCAGCCCCGCACCAGTCGACTACCCCTGGGGCAGTCGACTGGTCTAACATTAATTACTAGCCAACGACTAGTTTTTCGAGGTATACCAGTCGACTACCCCAAGGGCAGTCGACTGGTCCGAGGTTGAAAACTCTCTGTGAGTTTTGGCAGTCGACTGCCCCTGGGGCAATCGACTGCCCTGCCTCTCAGCTTAGTCCCAAGCTTAGTTCCAGCCACTCCGGACCTTCTCCTTCACGTATGTCTTTAGGTCTGCTCCCTTGGCTTGCCTCTTGAAGTCCTCTTCCTCTGGCTATCGTCCCTCGGATGCGCACGCAAGCCTTCCCTTGGCTTGCCTCCATGCCACCCTTCACGTGTGCTCTTGAAGTCCACTTCCCGGCTTGCCCTTGGAGCTCTCCTCCCTCGGCTCTCGTCCCTCGGATATGTCCACCATGTGTAATTCTCCAAATCCTGCAAACTCAATCACACACATCAAATACAACATAACAGTCTAACCTTAAACATATTCACACACACACATCAAAACCATAATCTTCCAATCATTTAAGGGCCGATTGCCTCAACAATCTCCCCCTTTTTTATGTGTGGCAATATGTTTAAGTTTAGAGATAAATAACAGCCACAATAGCAATAGCAATAAATAGCAATTGAAAAAGCATAAGACATAGTAACCCTAAGAGGTAACCTCCCCCTTAATCCATGTCTTCTCCCCATTTTCAATTCTAATCATAATCCTAGTTAAGTTTCCACTTAACACTAAACATCATTAAAAATATAAGGCATATTAAAACGTAAGAGGTAACCTCCCCCTTAATCCATGTCTTCTCTCCATTTTTAATCATTTAAGGTCTAAGTGAGAAAGAAAACCTTAAACCATCCATTCCAAGTTAAAATTCTAACTTAAACCACCCATTCTCCCCCTTTGACACCATCAAAATGATTTCCTCAAGCAACCCAACCCTATGACATCAAAAGAAAGAGATTTTGATTTCTGAAAGAAAATTTTAGAATCTGAAACCAAGTGTGTCAGTCGACTGCCCATGGGGCAGTCGACTGATACGCTATTAGTCTGAATTTTCAGCTTTTCTGTCGAATTTCAAGAACTTTCAAAAAATTCCAAAAAATTCCAAAAATTGTAAAATTTTGCAAACATGTTTGAATTGATATACTATATCTAGGAAAAATATTAGTCCATATAAAATTTCAAACATGCATGACTTTTGATAAAAATCCAAAAACCTTGAAAACCACTACATTTTGTATCAAACTTACAATCTAATTTTGCAATTATATAACTTTCAAAAGCATGACAAATTATATAAAGCATAAAATGATTTTCAAAAGTTTAAAATATCTAACTATGATCTTTGGGCAAAGTGTCCATTGATTACACACTTGTCTTCCCCATAGTTGGTCTAGTTTTCATATGTTGATACTTCTAATGGTTCAACAATGTGCCACAAGCACAAGTGAGCCAAATGTGTCACCCTAATGGATCAAGCACCCTTTTTCAAAGCTAATATCTCCAAGTTCATCTTATACTTCCACAAAACACATTCCAAGACCTTTTCTTAAGGATGTAAACTCCGACTTAGGAAGAGGCTTGGTAAAGATGTCTGCTAGGTTCGACTTTGACTCAACATAGTGTAATTCTATGTCTCCCCTTGCCACATGGTCTCTAATGAAGTGATATTTCACTTCAATGTGTTTTGTCCTAGAGTGGTGAACCGGATTTTTGGTCAAGTTGATTGTACATACATTATCACACAAAACTTTGACCTTGGTGTAATGTAACTCATAATCCTCTTAGGTGTGCATGTTCCAAAGGAGTTGAGAAACACACCCACCCATTGCCACATATTCCGCCTCTGTTGTTGATAGGGCAACGCATGGTTGTTTCCTACTACTCCAACTAACTAAAGAAGACCCAAGGAAATGGCACCCTCCACTAGCACTCTTCCTATCTAGCTTACAACCCACATAGTCCTAGTCGGTGTATCCAATTAGATCAACACTAGGGGTTCTACGATACCAAAGTCCAACATTAAGGGTACCTCTTGTAACGCCCGCTTTTTTTTTCCTTCCATAAAGCGGAGTTACGTTAACATACTTAGGGCATGTAGACATCATAAGACAGCGGAATAACTTAAGACATACACATATATGCCCTACTACCATTCCTAACATAATGACATGGGTTCTTGGCATATTAACTTCATACTTTGCATCATATCATGTCATGCTTAACATCATGTCATAGAGTCACATAAGCCATTATTCAACCACATAAGTAGCAAACATAAACATAAACATAAACAAATATTGTTTTCGTGACCAAGTCACTACCACACACACACATTCTTGTCCTCCTGCTGCTTCCTTATTGTCCCCTTGCGTGGTCTGCGGTATGAGGAAAGTAAGACTATAAGCACATCGGCTTAGTAAGACTCTTTCCTACTCACTAAAACCATTCATCACTTAATCATAAGCACATGAAACATAAACATAACTTTATGCTTGAACAAAACTATAAATAAACTTACATGGTATGATACGTGACATAACATGAACATAATTCAACCTAGCATAGCATAATACACGGCATAGACGTAACACAAATAAACATTCTTATCATGCATGATACATGGCATAAACATAAACATAAAGAAACACTCTTAACATGCTTGATACATGGCATAAACAAAAACATAAAGAAACATTCTTAAAATGCTAGATACTTGGCATACATATAAGCATAAAAGCATAACTAACATGGCATGATTTCTATCATAGCATATGACCAACTTCATACCCTAAACATAAACACAAGAATTTTATCATCATGCTTAATTCTCAACAATGAAACATAAGCATAAAACATTACTATCTTGGCATAATGCATAGCATGGATGAATGCATGAGTCAAATGCATGTACATAAGGATGCTTACTTTTAAAACCATAATTTTAAATATTTAACATAATCATAACATCATTGGGGGTCCCCGTCTTGTACCACATACATACATCATAAGCGCGCATCCCTAAGTAAATACGAGGTAGCGAGCCCCGACCTACTAGGGTAAGGACAACATAGTCGGTAGTCCCAGAACCGGGGCGTTCTTAAGGTGCCCATCCCTGTTGCACAGCTTCGGTAGTGCCAGAACCGTGGACAGCATAGTCGGTAGTCCAAAACTGGGGCATTCTTAAGGTACCCATCCCTTGGACCTATACTTCGGTCCGGTACAAGCCCATTCATAAAGTAAAATACTCTACATGCTTCATCATTCATAAGACATGGCATACATTTCATTCATAAAACATGGCATCTGTAACGACCCGGCCCGTCTACCGGCCCATTTATCGGTCCTCATGACCGTCGTACCGTCGACCATCGACCGTGCCGTCATTCATAAACATGGCATGCATCTCTATTCTTAAAACATAGCATGCACTTTCATTCATAAACATAACATGCATCTTCATTTATAAATATAACATGCATCTTTATTCATACAACATGACCTACTTACATAAACATCATTCTTATTCCTAGTGCTTGCATGATCATGGCATACGAGGTAAGCATTGCATTATATTCATTGAACATGACATGTTTGCATAGACAATTATCCTAATCCATAGAGTTTGCATGATCATGATATCTAAGGTAAACATTACATTTCATACATAAGCATGGTATTCATCCCAAGCATACATAAGTAGGACTTCCATAAACATACTACCTACCATTCAAGTGCATGACATATAACACAAGACATTCATGAATAAACCCTATTAAGCATGACATCTAATCATAAACATATAAACATGAAACATGGTACTTAAGGTTAGGGTTATTTGTAACATAACTTCTACCACATGCTTGAACCTATATATATATATATATATATATATATATATATATATATATATATATATATATAATATATATATATATACACTTCATAATGAGCCATAAACCATCATTCTTCAAACCCTAACTCCTCCCATACCCTATTTATCTTGCTTGGCCGAAACTTACAAGGAAGGGTTCCTTCATTCAATTAACATGTAAGATAGCATAAGGTAGAGAAACAACCATACATTACCTATAAGACCATGGGAAGCCATTAGGGCTCATGATTAGGGTTATCCCTAACCTTTAGCCCTCTTTTCTTAGGGCTGGCCGAAACCCCACATGGGCCATGGGTCCATGGAAAAATTCCTAAAATTCCAATTAAACATTTAACACCATCCATATCATACCCTAGGAGCCATTGGGACCCTTACTTGGGGTAAGCCATAACTTGTTGCCCTATTATCCATCTTGGCCGAAACTTGGAGGGTCTCTAGGCCATGTGAAAATTCACATAAAACATCCTCAACCTCCCTTGTATCATGAGGACACACAAGCCTTACATTTGAAGGATTAGATCTAACCCCAACCATGGGATCATGGTGGTGGCCGAAAACCCTAGGGGCACTAGGGTACTCCCAATATTCTCCAAATCATATTTTTATCCTATATTCATCATGAGAAAGCATTAGAAAACATGGGAGATATTTTTAACATTATTTTTGAACTTAAACAAGTGGTGGCCGAAAGTATCAAACAAGGAACATAGGTTTTTCTCAAAATAAAACTTATACGAAACTTCATCATAGGATAAACATCAAAGAGAACTATCATACCACAGGTAAGGGAGTCTTACCTTAGGGTACCTTGGTTTTAGACATTAGGTTTGGGAGAAGGATGAAGACTTTTGTGCTTTTTAACCACCTCTAGCCTTTGTAACCTTGAACAAGAATCTTGGATCTTGAAGGAGTGGACTTCTTGTGGACTTTTTCCCAAGGAAAACCCCTCCTATGGGGTTCGGCTAGATCGAGGAAGAAGGAGAAGAAATGTGGCTTGGTGGATGAGGAGAAGAGAAATGAACTTAATGGTTAAGTTATCTCTTATTTATGCACCATGAAGAGGGGTAAGTGAAGAGACATGGTGTCTTCTCTCTTGTGACTCCTCACTTTCCTCTAGCCTTAACAAGAATTCACTTCATTCCCTCATAGCACTCCCTTGCTAGGTGAATTGGTTAGTGCATGCATGGTTGTAGACTAGGTCCAAGGTTCAATCCTTGGTGCATGCACTTTATTTTTTTATTTTCTTTTTATTTCATTTTTCCTTATTTTCGAAAATTCCCTAAAATTCCCCCATAATCATGCTAAAATTCCAAATTACAATTCTTTTATATTTATATTAATTTCTACCTAATTAAAACTCATTTTTGAAGCCCATATAAGGCCCATTAGTACTTAACTTCTCCATTTAAATGAGAAAGTCATGGATCTCCAGCCTAGAGTCCGTACTAATATCTCTAGGTTCCTCGGAAAATTATCTAGACATGATCAATATTTTAAGGAAAATATTAAGATAATTTTCTGGGTCGTTACAATCCTCCATACCTCGTGAAAGTTCGTCCTCGAACTTAGAATAATTCCGGGTACTTGCGCCTCATCTCGTCCTCGCGTTCCCAAGTAGCTTCCTCGAACCGTTGGTTTTGCCACAGGACCTTGACTAAGGGTACCTCCTTGTTCCTTAGCTTCTTGACTTCCCGATCCAAAATCTAGATAGGTCGGCTTTCATAGCTTAGGTCCTCCTGAACTTGTACTGTCTGTGGCTCGATCACTTGGTCCATATTGGAAACACACTTCTTCAGCATTGACACATGGAATACATTATGAATAGCTGTCATCTCCTGAGGCAGCTCCAGCTCATATGCCACCTTGCCAACTCTTTTCAGAATCATGTACGGTCCTACGTATCGTGGGCTCAGTTTTCCTTTCCTCCCAAATCTTGTCACACGTTTCATCGGAGCCACTTTGAGGAATACCAGATCTCCAACATTGAATTCCAATGGCCGACGCCGAACATCCGCATAACTCTTCTGCTGACTCTGCGCAGTTTCTATCCGTCATCGAATGTTCTGTATCGCTCGGGTGGTGTCGTTGATGAGGTCCATAGTGAGCCCCATCGCCTTCTTTTCACCACCTTCATACCAACAGATTGGAGACCTACATCTCCTCCCATACAAAGCTTCGTAAGGTGTCATTCCGATAGTAGCTTGGTAGCTATTATTGTAAGCAAATTCTGCTAAACATAGATATCAGCATCAACTTCCTTTGAAATCCAGGGCACAAGCTCTCAACATATCCTCCAATACTTGATTCACTCGCTCCGTTTGCCCGTCAGTCTGAGGGTGAAAAGCGGTGCTGAACCGAAGTTTAGTGCCAAGAGACTTCTGGATGCATTCCCAAAAATGTGAGGTAAAGCGACCATCCCTATCAGAGGTGATAGTCTTGGGAACCCCATGGAGTCTAATTATCTCCCTAGCATATACTTGAGCTAGTTGCTCAATCGAGTAAGTCATCTTGACTGCTAGGAAATAAGCAGACTTTGTCAACCTGTCCACAATTACCCATATCGCGTCATATCATTCGTAGTCATGGGAAGTCCTGAAATTAAATCCATAGAAATATCTTCCCATTTCCACTCCGGAATCGGGAGTGGCTGTAGAACTCCGCCGGGTCGCTGGTGTTCTGCTTTCACTCTTTGACAAGTCAGGCAAGTACTCACATGCTGAGCCACATCCCTCTTCATGCCGGACCACCAAAATTTCTCTTTCAGATCCTGATACATTTTGGTGGATCCTAGATGCATCGAATAAGGGGTTTCGTGGGCTTCCACTAATATCTTTCTCCGCAACTCCAGATCATTAGGGATACATAGACGATCCCTAAGGTATATTACCCCCCCCCCCCCCCCCCGTCGGCGATACGGAAACCATCGCCCTTCCCTTCTAAGATCTCATGTTTGATTCTCTGAAGACCCGAATCACAATTTTGCTTTTTCAATATGTCCTCAAACAGCACCGGTGCGAGTGTCATAGTGGAAAGCCGTCCGGAAATGACCTCGACTCCAAAATTAACTATTTCCCTTCCGAGTAGCCGGGGTAATATGGATACGGACGCCAAGGTGGCACTTGACTTCCTGCTGAGTGCATCGGCCACTCTGTTTGCCTTCCCTGGATGGTAGAAGATCTCGCAGTCATAGTCCTTCACCAACTCAAGCCATCGGCGTTGTCTCATATTCAGGTCTTTCTGAGTGAAGAAATATCACAGACTCTGGTGGTCTGTATAAATTCGACACTGCACTCCGTACAGATAATGCCTCCATATCTTAAGAGCGAAGACCACCGCGGCCAGTTCCAGATCATGAGTGGGGTAATTTTGTTCATGTTCCTTAAGTTGCCTAGAGACATAAGCAATGACCTTACCACTCTGCATAAGTACAGCTCCAAGTCCTAGTTTGGAGGCATCACTGTACATATCGAAGCTCTGATTACTTTCCGGACGGGTAAGAATTTTGGAGCACTTATAAGCCTCCTTTTTAGCTCCAAGAAACTTCTCTGGGTCATTGCATACAATCCTGGCCTCTTCTAGCTTCTGGTCCTTGGTTTGACTTGCGTCGACCACATGTGCTAGAAATTCAGTGTATCCCTTGTCTAACATCTTCTGTGCTTTGAGAGTCGATAAGAATTTCCCGGTTCTTATCCTTGACTCTCCGATAAATTCAAACATAGTATCTGCCTCGGGTTGGAAGACCACCTTTCGCTTACGGCACTCGATAGAAGCACCGTATTTGCTCAGGAAATTCCATACCCAATATAACATCATAATTCTGCATGTCGAGTACTAGCAGATCGCAGTAGAGTTCTCTTTCTGCAATTCTGACTGGCACAGCACGCAGCATGTGGGATGTCATTATTTCTCCCGAAGGCAGGGTCATTAAGAATTTGCAGTCTAGAACTTGTGGAGGCATATCTATCTTCTTAGTATATGGCATCAGGCTAGTATGTGTTATTGTTATTCCTACCCCCCCCCCCCCATATTAAATTCTAAATTATTTAATTCATAAAAATATCATTCATAGTTACATATCCTAAAGAAATTTTTCATCATAAACATCATTCATACTTGCATATTCTAGAATCATAGGTATCATCTATACTGGCAATTTCTAGAATCATTAGAGAACATAAGGTATGCATAGAGGTACTTACTTGGAAGCGGCAGGAAAAGGACTTGATGTGTGTGTAGTGAGATGGTAACTGCTCTGATACCAACCTGTAACGCCCGCTTTTTTTTCCTTCCATAAAGCGGCGTTACGTTAACATACTTAGGGCATGTAGACATCATAAGGTAGCGGAATAATTTAAGACTTACACATATATGCCCTACTACCATTCCTAACATAATGACATGGGTACTTGGCATATTAACTTCATACTTTGCATCATATCATGTCATGCTTAACATCATGTCTTAGAGTCACATAAGCCATTATTCAACCACATAAGTAGCAAACATAAACATAAACATAAACATAAACATATATTGTTTTCGTGACCAAGTCACTACCACACACACACATTCTTTGTCCTCATGCTGCTTCCTTATTATCCCCTTGCGTGGTCTGCGGTATGAGGAAAGTAAGACTATAAGCACATCGGCTTAGTAAGACTCTTTCCTACTCATTAAAACCATTCATCACTTAATCATAAGCACATGAAACATAAACATAACTTTATGCTTGAACAAAACTATAAATAAACTTACATGGTATGATACGTGACATAACATGAACATAATTCAACCTAGCATAGCATAATACATGGCATAGACGTAACACAAATAAACATTCTTATCATGCATGATACATGGCATAAACATAAACATAAAGAAACACTCTTAACATGCTTGATACATGGCATAAACAAAAACATAAAGAAACATTCTTAACATGCTTGATACTTGGCATACATATAAGCATAAAAGCATAACTAACATGGCATGATTTCTATCATAGCATATGACCAACTTCATACCCTAAACATAAACACAAGAATTTTATCATCATGCTTAATTCTCAACCATGAAACATAAGCATAAAACATTACTATCTTGGCATAATGCATAGCATGGATGAATGCATGAGTCAAATGCATGTACATAAGGATGCTTACTTTTAAAAACATACTTTTAAATATTTAACATAATCATAACATCATTGGGGGTCCCCGGTTTGTACCACATACATACATCATAAGCACGCATCCCTAAGTAAATACGAGGTAGTGAGCCCCGACCTACTAGGGTAAGGACAGCATAGTCGGTAGTCCCAGAACCGGGGCGTTCTTAAGGTGCCCATCCCTGTTGCACAGCTTTAGTAGTGCCAGAACCGTGGACAGCATAGTCGGTAGTCCAAAACTGTAACGCCCGCCCTTATATCTACTCTCGGGGCGGGGTTACGTCCATTCAATCATATAGTAATATTTTTTTTTCTATTTCTATCTCCTAGCATGACATTAAAACAATAAAGCAAGGGCTAAGGACTAAGCATGCTTGTTTAACTATCAAAGTCATTCTACAACATGATAAATTCACCAGTAATGTAACTCATAACATAATCAAGTATAAGAGACCTCCAAGGTAAACACTATCATGCCATGTCAATCCTAATCACTAACACTTATTGTCAAGGAGCATAACATAAGCATATGTAGATATAGAAGTCTTTTCTTCCCGAGCCACCACCCCACACATCTTCAGCCTCCTGCCTCTTCCTTCCATTTAAGTGTTATCTGCAGCATTAGACAACACATAAACTAGTAAGCATAAATGCTTAGTAAGGATCCTGTCCTACTCGCAAAATCCGTACGAAAGAACATAACATGTACACATAATGAGTTCATCAAAGCATGTTAAACATCCAAGTTTCTAACATGCAGTATCAAGTACCTCAAGCATACTCTTCACATATTACAAATATTTTCAAAGAATGTTTTCAAAACATTTCCATAATGGTATTACTTAAAAATACATCCATATCATATCGGGCCCTGTTGTGTACCAACTATCGCGCGGAAACTATTGCGCGTTCCCTAATGAATTGGGGTAGCAAGCCACCAAGTCATTAGAGCAGGACCCTTCCGTCCTACCGGAGCCACGTTAACATGCACCCCGGATTTGTTTAACGACCCCCTTCCGAGTCGGGTACACAACTTAAAAGTAAAATACTTATCATGTTGTTACATATATGCTAAGGAATACTCCATATTTACTCTTATGGGACACACCACTCTTCAAGGGTGCTCTTGATCCCCTAGGGATACACCACACATTCGGGTGCTCTTGATCCCATACTATTTGAGTATCCCTTCAAGCATTTTAACATATCACATGCAATTTCATAAGTGTGCCCCATGGGCTATAAGGCATGCTCATACATACATCATATTTCATGCATGTCCATACATACATCATATTTCATACTTGTTCATACATGCATCATACATGTTTATACATACATCATATTTCATACTTGTTCATACATATATCATATTCCATACATGTTCATACATACTTCATCATGCATCATATTTCAACCACTTAACCTACCTTAGACCTGACAAGCTTTGGTCACATAGGTCATACTCATATCGTAGGAAGTGGTAGCATGCTATCAATTAAGATTTCAATCAGACATCTCATTTAAACACCTCATACATAAACATATCAAAGCATGCTAACAATTAAGGTTTCCTTATCAACCATTCCATTTAACACCACATACATACACATATGATCATCCCCAACCATAAACATATATCATAGGGTAGTTTGACCTTTACAAACCCTAGTCCTAGTGGGTTGGCCGAAACATCAAGAGTAGGGAAACATCAGGACTTTTGCATTAATCATTCACACATACATTTATTCAAACACCTCATACATAAACATATCATAGCATGCTAACAATTTAAGGTTTACATATCAACCCTTCCATTTAACACCACATACATATACATATGATTATCCCCAACCATAAACATATATTATAGGATAATTAATGTTCACAAACCCTAAAGTCTATGCCTTGGCCGAAAGTCCTATGATAGGGCAAGTTCAATTTTTTTGGCAATGAAATATTCACACAACCATCTATACAACACCTTGTATACACTATCATACAATATATTAAGCATGGATACATTATGTGATAATTCAATCCTCACTAACCCTAATTCCTAGGTCTTGGCCGAAACCCATCTAAACCCTAACCCTAGTTTCATAGGGTAGGAGTATCAAATATTCATACAAACATATATTCAAACACTTGATCTACATTCCTAAGCATGAATCCATTATAGAAAATCATAAAATCCCCAAACCCTAATTTCTATCATGCTTGGCCGAAAGTTGTAGGGCACTAAAACCCTAATTCTTGTTATCACACATGATGAAAAAATAACATAAATTCATACCCTAAGTTCCTAGGGATATCCTCATGCATCAAGAAGCAACCAAAGCCCATAAGTGGGTGGTGGCCGAAACTTTGTAGGGTACCAAACCCTAACTTTTGTTTTTCCAAAAATTTGGAAACATCACATATGAGTATAAAGTTCCTAGGGGTACTAGCATGCATCAAAGTATGATCAAAAGCCTTCTCTTGGACCCCCTTACAAGGAGTGGCCGAAACTTCCACTAGGGAAGTTCTTGTGAATTTTCCAAAGAACAAAACAAGCAAACATTCAATAGCGATTATGCCACAGGCGAGAGGATACTTACATCCTTTCGCTTGGATTTCTCTTTCTCTTACTCCGTAGGGTACCCTAGATTTGTAGGGCAAGTGAAAATCCTTTCCGAATCTTCTCTAGGGCTCCTTAGACTTAGTAGTGGCAAGAACCTTCAAAGGTCTTCTTCCTTCCAACTTTTCTAGGGCTAGAACCCTAGACTTGATTTTCGAAAATGAGAAGGAGAGGGGGAGAGGGTCTCGGTGGGGAAGAGTGAAGAGGAAGAAGAAAAGAAGAGAAGGAAGTTACTCCAACTTCCCCTTATTTATACTTTTCTCATGAAAAGACATGTCTCTTCACTCTTACACACTTAACAAGCATGTTTCTCATCCTCTCAACAAGAAACAATGCTTGGTGTAGTGGTTAAGACATGGAGAGTGCAACTAGGAGGTTCAAGGTTCAATCCTTGCCCCCTCCTTTTTATCACCTTTTGCACTAATCCATATCAAAGCCCATTAAGCCAAGCCCATCATGAAATTTCATAATATTTCATGTTTATGAATTCATAATATTTTCTAATATTTTTCCTGAATTCATAACATTATTTACATAATATTTTATAAATATTATTCACATAATATTTCATGATAATAATATTTCATGAATTCAATAATATTGCATATTTATGAATTCATAATATTTCATAACATTTCATGATACTATTTCATGAATTCCATAATATTTCATATTTATGAATTCATAATATTTCATAATATTTCATGATACTATTTCATGAATTCCATAATATTTCATATTTATGAATTCATAATATTTCATAATATTTTATGATACTATTTCATGAATTCCATAATATTTCATATTTATGAATTCATAATATTTCATAATATTTCATGATACTATTTCATGAATTCCATAATATTTCATATTTATGAATTCATAATATTTCATAATATTTCATGATACTATTTCATGAATTCCATAATATTTCATATTTATGAATTCATAATATTTCATATTTATGAATTCATAATATTTCCTAATATTTCATATAGGAAATTTCGGGGTGTTACAAAAACCGGGGCGTTCTTAAGGTACCCATCCCTTGGACCCATACTTCGGTCCGGTACAAGCCCATTCATAAAGTAAAATACTCTACATGCTTCATCATTCATAAGACATGGCATACATCTTCATTCATAAAACATGGCATGTGTAACGACCCGGCCCGTCTACCGGCCCATTTACCGGTCCTCATGACCGTCGTACCGTCGTACCGTGGACCATCGACCGTGCCATCATTCATAAACATGGCATGCATCTCTATTCTTAAAACATAGCATGCACTTTCATTCATAAACATAACATGCATCTTCATTTATAAACATAACATGCATCTTCATTCATAGAACATGACCTACTTACATAAACATCATTCTTATTCCTAGTGCTTGCATGATCATGGCATACGAGGTAAGCATTTCATTATATTCATTGAACATGACATGTTTGCATAGACAATTATCCTAATCTATAGAGTTTGCATGATCATGATATCTAAGGTAAACATTACATTTCATACATAAGCATGGTATTCATCCCAAGCATACATAAGTAGGACTTCCATAAACATACTACCTACCATTCAAGTGCATGGCATATAACACAAGACATTCATGAATAAACCCTATTAAGCATGACATCTAATCATAAACATATAAACATGAAACATAGTACTTAAGGTTAGGGTTATTTGTAACATAACTTCTACCACATGCTTGAACCTATATATATATATATATATATATATATATATATATAATAATATATATATATATATATATATATATATACTTCATAATGAGCCATAAACCATCATTCTTCAATCGCTAACCCCTCCCAAACCCTATTTATCTTGCTTGGCCGAAACTTACAAGGAAGGGTTCCTTCATTCAATTAACATGTAAGATAGCATAAGGTAGAGAAACAACCATACATTATCTACAAGACCATGGGAAGCCATTAGGGCTCATGATTAGGGTTATCCCTAACCTTTAGCCCTCTTTTCTTAGGGCTGGCGGAAACCCCACATGGGCCATGGGTCCATGGAAAAATTCCTAAAATTCCAATTAAACATTTAACACCTTCCATACCATACCCTAGGAGCCCTTGGGACCCTTACTTGGGGTAAGCCCTAACTTGTTGCCCTATTATCCATCTTGGCCGAAACTTGGAGGGTCTCTAGGCCATGTGAAAATTCACATAAAACATCCTCAACCACCCTTGTATCATGAGGACACACAAGCCCTACATTTGAAGGATTAGATCTAACCCCAACCATGGGATCATGGTGGTGGCCGAAAACTCTAGGTGCACTAGGGTACTCCCAAAATTCTCCAAATCATATTTTTATCCTATATTCATCATGAGAAAGCATTAGAAAACATGGGAGATATTTTTAACATTATTTTTGAACTTAAACAAGTGGTGGCCGAAAGTTTCAAACAAGGAGCATAGGTTTTTCTCAACATAAAACTTATACGAAACTTCATCATAGGATAAACATCAAAGAGAACTATCATACCACAAGTGAGGGAGTCTTACCTTAGGGTACCTTGGTTTTAGACCTTAGGTTTGGGAGAAGGATGAAGACCTTTGTGCTTTTTAACCACCTCTAGCCTTTGTAACCTTGAACAAGAATCTTGGATCTTGAAGGAGTGGACTTCTTGTGGACTTTTTCCCAAGGAAAACCCCTCCTATGGGGTTCGGCTAGATCGAGGAAGAAGGAGAAGAAATGTGGCTTGGTGGATGAGGAGAAGAGAAATGAACTTAATGGTTAAGTTATCTCTTATTTATGCACCATGAAGAGGGGTAAGTGAAGAGACATGGTGCCTTCTCTCTTGTGACTCCTCACTTTCCTCTAGCCTTAACAAGAATTCACTTCATTCCCTCATAGCACTCCCTTGCTAGGTGAATTAGTTAGTGCATGCATGGTTGTAGACTAGGTCCAAGGTTCAATCCTTGGTGCATGCACTTTATTTTTTTATTTTCTTTTTATTTCATTTTTCCTTATTTTCGAAAATTTCCTAAAATTCCCCCATAATCATGCTAAAATTCCAAATTACAATTCTTTTATATTTATATTAATTTCTACCTAATTAAAACTCATTTTTGAAGCCCATATAAGGCCCATTAGTACTTAACTTCTCCATTTAAATGAGAAAGTCATGGATCTCCAGCCTAGAGTCCGTACTAATATCTCTAGGTTCCTCGGAAAATTATCTAGACATGATCAATATTTTAAGGAAAATATTATGATAATTTTCCGGGTCGTTACACCTCTGACATACCTTAGGATCCTCTTAACTACAACCAAATGAGACTCTTTTGCACAAGATTGGTACCTAGCACACATACCTACCGTAAAAAATATATCGGGTCTACTAGCGGTTAGGTATAGCAAGCTACCAATCATGCTCCTATATTGTTTAGAGTCTACCATTTTCCCTTCAAGGTCGCTATCCATTTTCACATTGGTTCCTATGGGTGTAGATGCTACCTTAGCATTTTCTAAGCTAAATTTCTTTAACATTTCATTAGCATACTTAGTTTGAAAGACATGTGTTCTTTCATTAGTTTGCTTAACTTGAAGGCCTAAAAAGAAGGTTAGCTCTCCTACAAGACTCATCTCAAATTCATCTTCCATACACTTGATGAATTCTTGTAAGAAGTCATTGTTTGTTCCAAAGATGATATCGTCTACATAGACTTGGGCAACAAATATGTCATTATCTTTTGATTTTAGGAACAAAGTAGGGTCAATTATTCCTCTCCTAAACCCCTTAGACACTAGAAATGAAGAAAGTCTTTCATACCAAGCCCGGGGAGCTTGTTTCAATCCATATAAGGCTTTTCTTAATTTGTAAACGTGTCTTGGATAGTTAGGGTCCTCAAACCCAGGGGGTTGTTCTACATAGACCTCTTCATTCCATTTGGTGAAGTGTGAAACCCATGTGAGCGGCATATGCTAGTAGAATTCTAATAGATTATAATCTAGCTACGGGGGCATAAGTCTCATCATAATCTAATCCCTCAACTTGGTTAAACCCCCTAGCTACCAATCTAGCCTTGTTCCTAGTTATTTTGCCTTGGTCATCTAGTTTGTTCTTAAAGACCCATCTTATGGTTACACTGGTGCAATCATTGGGCCTAGGAACCAACTCCCAAACCTCACTTCTCTCAAACTGATTTAGCTCTTCTTGCATGGCTAGAACACAATCAACATCTCCTAATGCTTCATCAATGGACTTGGGTTCTAATTGAGAAATTAGAGCTATTTGACTAGTTTGATCCCTAAAATAGGACCTAGTCCTTACTCCTTGAGTTACATCACCCACTACTTGGTCAATAGGGTGATCTTGGTGATGTCTCAAGGGCCTAGAGGTTGTGGGTTCATATACTCCTTCTTACTCATCCTCTAGGGTACTTCTAGCTCCCCCTTAATCATTGCCCTCCAAATGTAGGTCTTGGATGCTTTGGGCAAGGGGTTGGACTTCTTCTATATCCTTATCAATTGAGGCTTTTCTAGGGTAGGTACTTGTTGTTTCATCAAACTTAACATTTGAGGACTCCTCAATCACTTTTGTCCTCTTGTTGTAAACTCTATAGCCCCTACTAGTGGATGAGTACCCTACTAGAATCCCTTCATCGGCTTTTGACTCAAACTTCCTTAGGTCATCTTTGGTATTTAAGATGTAGACTTTACATCCAAAGACCCTAAAGTAATGGACTTGTGGTACTCTCCCATTCCATAATTCAAAAGGTGTTCTTCCTAGAAACCTATGTACCAACACCCGGTTTTGAATATACAAGTGGTGTTAACCGCTTCGGCCCAAAAATAGCTATGAAGGGAATATGCATTAAGCATAGTCCTAGCAGCTTCATGTAGGGCTCGGTTTTTCCTCTCAACTACCCCATTTTGTTGAGGAGTCCTTGAGCATGAAAATTCATGCTTGTATCCATTTTCAACACAAAATTGTGTGAAACTTACATTTTGGAACTCCCCACCGTGGTTACTCCTAATTCGATTTATTTTGATATATTTTTCAATTTCTACCCTTTTACTAAATCCTATAAAAATCTCTAGGGTATCATCCTTATGTTTCAAAAAGTAAACCCATGTAAACCTAGAAAAATCATCTACTATGACTAGACAATATTTACTCCCTATAAGTGAGGGAGTACTATGGTAATCAAATAGATCTATATGTAAAAGCTCTAATGTTAAAGAGGTAGTGGTTAGGGTTTTAACTTTGTGTGATGATCTTGATTGCTTACCCTCTTGGCATGCATCACACAATTTGGTCTTCTCATATTTGATCATTGGTAGCCCCTTCACCAACTCTTCCTTAGCCACTCTTGCAATGCTTCTCATGTTGACATGTCCAAGTCTCCAGTGCCATAACTGTTGATGCAGTCTGGCCCTGATTGTTGTTTTGGTGTTGACAACGATTTTAGTTTAGGAGGATGATTATGATATGTAAAATCCTAATCTGGGAGGTTAGGTGGATTATGATTAAGTCCTGATCGAGGATTAGGCATGATTTGGAAAATCCTAACCTGGGAGGTTAGGTGTGATGAATTGTGATGATTATGATGATTATGATTAAGTCCTGATCGAGGATTAGGCATGATATGGAAAATCCTAACCTGGGAGGTTAGGTGTGGTAAATCCTAGCTTGGAGGGCTAGGTGTTGGAAAATCCTAACCTGGGAGGTTAGGTGTGGAAAATCCTAGCTTGGAGGGCTAGGTGTTGGAAAATCCTAACCTGGGAGGTTAGGTGTTGGAAAAGTCCTAATTCGGAAGGGTTGGGTGAAAAGTCCTAGCTTGGAGGGCTAGGTGAAAAGTCCTAACCTGGAGGGTTAGGTGCAAATTCCCATCCTGGAGAATTAGGTGAAAAAGTCCTGGCTTGGAGGGTCAGGTGCCTAGCTTGGAGGGCTAGGTTGGATGATGTTCTAACTCGGAAGTGTTGGGTGAAAAGTCCTAGCTTGGAGGGCTAGGTGAAATGTCCTAGCTTGGAGGGCTAGGTGAAAAGTCCTAACTTGGAGGGATAGGTGCAAATTCCCAACTTGGAGAGTTAGATGGAAAAATCCTTAGCTTGGAGGGCTAAGGTGGATGAATTCCTAGCTTGGAGGGCTAGGGGTGAGTCACTGGATCGGTCTGGTGACCGATCAGGGACATTGGCACGCTGCTCCTTAGTGGATCGGTCTGGTGACCGATCCAGCTATGTCTTATCGGACTGGTGACCGATCAGGGAGCGCACAGTGAGATTGGGAATCTACTGTGTGGCTCCTGATCGGACCGGTGACCGATCAGGGAGCAGGCTGCTTCCTTGCTGTCTTGCTCCTGATCGGTCTGGTGACCGATCAGGGAGCAAACGGTGAGTGAGTTCCCTTGCTGATCAAAGTCTTGGATCGGTCCGGTGACCGATCAGGAATCTTGGGTTTGATTAAAAAGTAACTGTTCATCTGCTCTGATCGGTCTGGGTGACCGATCAGGATCCAATCTGATCGGTCTGGTGACCGATCAGGATTCACCCTGATCGATCTGGTGACCGATCAGGCGTATATAGCTGCGAGAGCTGGGAATCCCAGCAAAGCAGTGGATCGATCTGGTGATCGATCAACACACCCTGGATCGGTCCGGTGATCGATCACTTTAATTCAAATTTCACTGTCAGACGCGGTCAGAGCGTCTGATCGTATCGGATTTGCTGATGTATGTTTCTGATATGTGATATGCTGCGTGATCTTCTGCTCTAATGCTCTGATTGAGTTTCAGGTGACAGGGGAGGATTCAAACACTCAAGGAGAAGTCAAAGCGCGCTTTCCTTGGAGCAGGTTTGTCCCTTTTCCCATCTCAGGTTGCAATGGCGAGCTGCAGACTGGAGCTGAGACTGGAGCTCGACTGAGGAGCTCAGTGAGTCCAGAGATAGCTCAGTAGAAGCTGGCGTTGGCAGATGAGTAGCTGGGTGTAACACCCGCTTTTTTTTTCTCTTTGACCACCATAAAGCGGCGTTACGTTAACATACTTAGGGCATGTTGACATCATAATGCAGCGGAAAACTTTAAACTTACACCTACATGCACTTTCTACCATTCCTAGCATCATAACATACTTAGCATCATGTCATATTTTAGCATCATGTCATACTTAGCATCATGTCATACTTTAGCATTCTGTCATACTTTAGCATCATGTCATAGAGTCATAGTCATATTCAAGTACTTAGTAGTAAAGGTAAAGTTCTATCATAAGACAAGCAAACATATGGTCTCTTGGCCAAGTCACTATCACACACATTCTGCAATGCCCTCCTGCTGCTTCCTTACTGTTCCCTTGCATGATCTGCGGTATAAGAAAATAAGACTATAAGCACACAGGCTTAGTAAGACTCTTTCCTACTCACTAAAACCATCCGTCACTTAATCATAAACATATGAAACATTAGCGCACTTAGCGCTTTACTTAGAACATCATCCTTATCATCACTTAGCATTCATTTGACATGTCATGGACATAGCTTCATCCCATTCATAGCATGGCATAAACATAACCATAAACATTCAGGTATGGCATAATACTTAACATGACATAAACATCGTAAACATTCATAGCATGACATAATACTTGATATAGACATAAACATCGTAAACATTCATGGCGTGAAAAATCTAATTACAATCATGGCATCCCCTACTAGCATGAACAGGAATAAAATAATGGCATTCTAACATAACATAAACATAATTAAACCATGGCATCCTAAACTAACATAAACATCAATAAACTCATGGCATCTTAACTTAGCATAAACATAATTAAAGCATGACATTCTAACCTAGCATAAAATCATGGCATCCTAAACTAACATGTACATAAATAAAATCATGGCATCCTAAACTAACATAAACATCAATAAACTCATGGCGTCCTAACTTAGCATAAACATAATTAAAGCATGACATTCTAACCTAGCATAAAATCATGACATAATCACCAATAACATCATGGCATAAACATAAATAATATCATGGCATAAACATAAATAATATCATGGCATAAACATAAATAATATCATGGCATAAACATAAATAAAATCATGGCATAAACATAAATAATATCATGGCATAAACATAAATAAAATCATGGCATAATCATAAATGAAATCATGGCATGAACATACCTTCATAACATACTTTTCGTAAACATACTTTTCATAACATAATGCATAACATGAATGGATGCATGTGGCAATCGTGCATATATATATATATAAGGATGCTTAATCTTGAAAACATGCTTTTAACATAATCATAACTTTCATTGGGCCCTGGCTTGTACCACATTCATTCATCATATGCGCGCATCCCTAAGTAAATACAAGGTAGCTAATCTCGACCTACTAGGGTAAGGACAGCTTCATCGGTAGTCCCGAACCGTAAGGACAGCATCATCGGTAGTCCCGAACCGTGGACAGCATCATCGGTAGTCCAGAACCGTGGACCTTACTTAGGTCCGGTACAAGCCCATAAAATAAAATAAATGCTTTCATATGCTTCTTCATTCATCATCATTCATAGCATATTCATTCGTTCATCATTCTTTCATCATCATTATGCCTTAAAGGCATCATCATGCATAGCATATTCATTCATTCATCATACTTTACCTTCATTCATCATTTCCATTATTAGACATGGCATAGGTACACATCATTCATATAGCATGGCATACACACACAAGCATGACATACATTCATATCATTCATAAGACATGGCATACATACATATCATTCATACATCATGGCATACATACATATCATTCCTAAATCATGGCACATGTCTAAACATTCTATGGACTAACATATATTTCATGACATATAAGCTAAAGGTTTAATTAACATGATATTCTTCCACCTTACTTAAGTATACCTCCTAATAACCTATAGCCAAGCATCTTGGTAGGTTTAACCCAACTCTAGTCCTAGATTAGATCCTTGGCCGAAACCTATAGGGTATCTATCCCATGTGAAACATTCACATAAACACCCTTCATCTCCCCTATATCATGATAAAACATAAAAACATATACTTAGGGTTTAAAACCAACCTTACACATGGGTCCTTCATGTTGGCCGAAACCCTAGGGTACTCTAGGGTACCCCAAAAATTCCCAAAAATTATATTTACTTACTACACATCATAAGGGAACATTAATCAACATTATCAAGATTTTTGGCATAATTATATACCCCAAAATCATGGTGGCCGAAATCTACAAACCTAGGGTTCTTGGTTTTCTTTTTCTTGTTGTTGGCCGAAACCCATAGGGTCTCTAGGGTACTCCAAAAATTCCCAAAAATTATATTTACTTACTAAAAATCATAAGGGAACATTAAACAACATTATCAAGATTTTTGGCATAATTATAGACCCCAAAATCAGGGTGGCCGAAACCCACAAACCTAGGGTCCTGGATTTTCTTTCCTTGTTGTTGGCCGAAACCCATAGGGTCTCTAGGGTACTCCAAAAATTTCCAAAAATTATATTTACTAACTAAACATCATAAGGGAACCTTAAACAACTTTATCAGGATTTTTGGCATAATTATAGACCCCAAAATCATGGTGGCCGAAACCCACAAACCTAGGGTCTTGGATTTTCTTTCCTTGTTGTTGGCCAAAACCCATATGGTCTCTAGGGTACTCCAAAAATTTCCAAAAATTATATTTAAATCCTAAAAATCATAAGGGAACATCAAATAACATTATAAAGATTTTTAGCATATTTATAGACTTTTAAATCATGCTGGCCGAAATCCATAAACTTAAGGACCTTGGTTTTTCTTTCCTTTCAACATAACATCCAAGAACTAACCCATATATCCTGCTAAAAATCATGGAAATCATAGATAACTATTATACCATAGGTGAGGGAGTCTTACCTTGGGGTTTCTAAATTTTTAGACCTTGGATGGAGAGAAGGAAGAAGACTTGATGTCTCTTGACCACACCTAGTCCTTGAATCCTTGTAAGAACTTTAGATCTTGGGTGATGGAGCCTTGGTGGAAGCTTTTCCAAGGGGGAACTCTTCCTTAGAGTTTTGTCTAGAATGAGGAGGGAGGAGGGGAGCAAATGCACTTGATGATGAAGAGAAGTAACCCCCCAAACCCCCTCTTTATAGCTCCTTTAAAGAGGCAAATGAAGAGTTTTCCATGGCCCTTCATCTTCTTCTACTACTTAACCATCATCCACTTCCTTTCCTCATAAGAATTCCTTGCTAGGTTAGTTAGTTAAAGAATTCATGGTTGTACAAGAGGTCCAAGGTTCAATCCTTGGCCCATGCACCTTTATTTTTATTTTATTTAAACCCCTTTTTCTTATTTTCGAAAATTCCCTTTTATTTCGAAAATTCCCCTAAAATCCCCCATAATTATGCTAATATTCCTAAATAAAATTCTTTTATATTTATATAAAATTCACCTAATTAATACCCATTTTTAGAGCCCATTTAAAGCCCATTAGTACCTAATTTCTCGATTTAAGTAGGAAAATTAAGCTAAGACTTACCCCTAATCATGCTAATATGTCTAATTAAATCCTATTTATATTTATACTAATTTTTCCTAAACTATTTATATTTATACTATTTTTTCCCTAAAATTCAACAATAATTATGGTGCTAGAAAGGCCCATATAAGGCCCATTAGTACTTAGTTTTCTCAATTTAAATGAGAAAACACAGATTTTCTAGCCCAAAGTTCGTATCAATACTTCTAGATCCTTCGAAAATTATCTAAACATGCTTAATATTTTCATAGAATATTAAGAGAATTTTCCGGGTCGTTACACTGGGAGCTACAGAGATGTTGTCACTTGTCGCTTGGCGGAGAAACAAAAAGGAACGCGAGAGTTTAGTTCAGCACGACTTACAGTTTGAAGTTCTTCGAGTTTTTCATGCTCTTGAGTTCCTGTGCTAGAAGCTTGCCGTTCTTGAGTTCTTCAACCATTCTAAGCAAGCTATTGAGGAGCAATCATCATACTTGAGCGCTTGAAGGAGAAAACAAGAAGCTTGGAGTCCGACAGTGGGAAGACACGAAGCAGACAGGGGTCTGCGTGAGATCGCCACTGGGTGGAGCTCAGGGAAGCTTGCTGTGTTTTGTCCTTGCTAAGAGTTTGAGTAAGATCCTTCTTGTTGTTGTTTCATTGTGCTCATTATATATCATTGTGTGAAACACGTTGTGGAGAGGTTTCTCCACCGAGAAGGAGGTTGCTTCATATCCGGTGTTAACCGGGGCTTGATCTGCCGACGATCAAGGGATCGCCCACCTCAAGGGCACGCCAAGGAGTAGGGGCAAGTTATCCCCGAACCTTGTAAATCCTCCTTGTTAGCGATCTTGCTAGTTGTGTTTGTTTCGCTCTCGTTTAGTTTTTCTGCATACTCTGTTTTCCACTCTTTCCGTTGTGCTACTGATATTTGAGTTGCAGAAATCGTGATAAGTTTTCAAGGGGCAAGCGATTGTCTATATTCACCCCCCCCCTCTATAGCCATCTCGTTCCCAACAAGTGGTATCAGAGTAGGTTGCTCTGTTTACGGCTTAACAACCGAGAGTTCTCAACAAGATGGCTTTGAGAGAAGGCTTCTCCACCACCCGACCTCCATTCTTTGATGGCGCCGACTTCCAATATTGGAGATCAAAAATGGAATACTATTTGAAGATGGATATCCATACGTGGTTCGCGGTGAAGGAAGGATTCATCCCTCCTAAGGATGATGAAGGTAAGGAACTCGAATCTTCGCGGTGGACTGCCGAACAAACAAAGAAAAGTGAAGCCGACGCTAAGGCGGTTGTCACTCTACAATGCGGCATGAACAAAGACCAACTTATCAAGGTTGGTCCCTTCACGAGTGCAAAAGATTTGTGGAACAAACTCATAGAGCTCCATGAAGGCACCCAAGACTCGAGGATTGCAAAGAGGGACTTGTTCCTCAATCAACTTCAAAACCTCTCCATGAAGGAGAATGAGTCGGTAAGTGAGCTTCATAGCCGGTTCAAGGAAGTTCTTAATGGACTTCATTCAATTGATGAAAAGGTCGAGAATCGCGACCTTGTGAGGTATGTCTTGAAAGCATTTCCAAGGAATGCTTTGTGGTCATCCATGGTGGATGCCTACAAAGTATCCAAGGATTTATCTATTGTAAAATTAGATGACTTATTTTGTGAGATGGAATTGCATGAAATGGCTAACAAAGGCCCCAAGGAGAAGGGGATTGCCTTAGTTGCAGGGGACCGGACCACTAAGAAGAAGAAGGAGAAGAAGAAGGAGAAAGAGATATCATCATCTTCATCCTCCTCCGAATCCGAGTCAAACTCAGAGGAAGATGGCAGTGGCTCCTCTTCATCCGAGATGGCGAACTTCGTGCGAAGGATGATGCGAAGAGACCGACGATTCAAAAGGAAAGGTAACACTAGTGAATTCAAGCTTGATAAGAATAATGCATCTTGCTTTGAGTGTGGTAGGAGAGGACATTTCAAGAATGAATGTCCGAAGCTTAAAAAGGAGGAGAAACCTAAAAGAAAAGAAGAGAAATCCAAGAAGAAGAAGAAAGCCTTGAAGGCTTCTTGGGATGAGTCATCTTCTAGTTCATCCGATGATGAGAAGGAGGAGAAGAGCACAAGGCAAGTGGCTCTCATGGATTTTGGAGAGGAGAGCAGTGAAGAAACTTCAAGCTCCTCAAACGCGGCTTCGTCATCTTCGGATGATGAAGAGGTAACTTCTCCCGAGCTTGAAAAATGTTATAGACCAATTGCATGTTTAACTAGTATGCTTAAGAAATCCAAAAACAAAGTTAAAGTATTGCAATTAGAGATTGATCAATTGAAAGCTTCTAGGGATGATAACATTGATGACTTGCATGTTGAATTACTAGAAGATGAAATTAAATCTTTGAAACATGAGATTGTAAGCCTGAAATCCTCTAAGGTTGAGGAAATCAGTGATTTGCATAATAATGAGTTAGTGGAGGAAAACCAAGCATTGAAGAGTGAAGTTGAGAAGCTCAAGAATATTCTTGGGAAATTCTCAAATAGCTCTAAGACCTTAGATATGATTTTGAATGCCCAAAGAGCGGTCTACAATAGGGCCGGTATTGGTTACCGCCCTAAGGAACCCTCTTTTGTATCTCTCATGTCTAGGACTGACATGAGACAATCTAGGACACCCAAAATCCAAAAGAAAGTTGTCAAGGCATGGGTGTCGAAGTCATGTTTAGTTGATGCATTAGGTCCCAAGGTTTGGGTACCTAAGACTTCTATTTTTCGAATTGTGTAGGTTATGATTGAGGGGTAGCATCTATCAACTTGGTTTGTTGATAGTGGATGCTCCAAACACATGACCGGGGATAGATCATTGTTTACCACATTTCACAAGAAGAGTAGAGGTAATGTATCATTTGGTAACAATGGTAGTCTTAGGGTCATAGGAATAGGAGACATTCAAATATCCGAATGTCTTAGAATCTCAAATGTCCTTCTAGTCAAGGGGATGAAGTTTAATCTCCTATGTGTCAGTCAATTGTGTGACACGGGTTACACAATTGACTTCCAACCAAGTCAATGTCTAGTTAGACAAAATGACACCTTGGACACGGTACTAGTAGGAGCAAGAGTAGACAATATTTATCAAGTTTCATTTAAAAGTGCTACTAATGCTTTCGCTAAGTGTTTCATGTCAAAAGAAGAAGAGTCCACACTTTGGCACCGGAGGCTAGCACATGTGAACATGAAGAACATCCGGAAGTTGGCCAACAAGGGACTAGTTCGAGGCTTACCAAGCATCAAGTATGGAAAAGATAAATTATGTGATGTGTGTCAAATGGGTAAGCAAACAAAATCTGCACATAAAGGTAAAAGCACTGTAAGTACTTCCAATGCTTTAGATTTACTTCACATGGATCTATTTGATTGTAGTACTATCATATCATTGAATGGAAGTA
The DNA here is from genome assembly GCA_024364735.1 of Boesenbergia rotunda. Classification (NCBI taxonomy): domain Eukaryota; kingdom Viridiplantae; phylum Streptophyta; class Magnoliopsida; order Zingiberales; family Zingiberaceae; genus Boesenbergia; species Boesenbergia rotunda. The sequence continues at coordinate 6,824 of JAGFNQ010006226.1, read as the reverse complement.
GATACTGCTTTGTTATCATTGATGATTTTACTAGATATACTTGGACTTACTTTTTAAAACATAAGGATCAAACCTTAGATATTTTCATTTCTTTTTGTAGAAGGGTTGAAAATGAGAAATCATCAATAATTAAGACAATAAGAAGTGATCATGGAGGTGAATTTCAAAACCAAAGGTTTCTAGAATTTTGTCAAGATAAGGGTTATAGACATGAGTTCTCTACTCCTAGAACACCACAACAAAATGGTGTTGTAGAGAGGAAGAACCGTGCACTTCAAGAGGCTGCACGAAGCATGCTTAATGAGTACTCACTCCCGAGTTACTTATGGGCTGAAGCTGTAAATACAGCTTGCTATGTGCAAAATCGAGTTCTCATCCATAGATTTTTAGAAAAGACTCCCCATGAACTTTGGTTTGGAAAACCACCTACGGTTAAACACCTTAGGGTGTTTGGGTGTAAGGTGTTCATCCTAAACACCAAGGATCATCTTGGAAAGTTCACGGCAAAAGCTGATGAAGGGATACTAGTCGGGTACTCCCTCGTTAGTAAAGCTTACCGAGTCTACAACAAGAGAACTAGACTAGTTGAAGAGTCTTCTGATGTGGTTTTTGAGGAATTTCCAAAATCAATTGACCAATCAGATAATGTAGAAGGAGTTCAAATCGAACTAAGGAGACTTAGTTTGAATGAAAATCCGAGTATTGTTGATGGTGATGAGTCTGATGACGGTGAGCCTAGACAACTCATTGATCAGCCGGATCCTGAGGCTGAACTTGTGACTAGTGAACTTGTTCAAGAAGCACCACCAACACCAAGACAAACGAGATTAGCCTCTAGTCATCCCCAAGACCAAATTGTTGGAGACATCCATCAAGGGGTTAGGACTAGATCATTCTTCCGGAATGAGGCTAATGAAGTTGCTCTAATTTCCGAAATTGAACCTAGAAAAATTGATGAAGCATTAAATGATCCCGATTGGATTATTGCAATGCAAGATGAACTAGGTCAATTTGAGAGGAGTCAAGTTTGGGACTTAGTCCCTAGGCCCAAGAAGACCACTATTATTGGAACTAAATGGGTCTTCAAAAACAAATTAAACCACAAGGGAGAAATCATTAGAAACAAGGCACGCTTGGTAGCCAAGGGCTACAGTCAAGTTGAAGGTCTTGATTATGATGAGACTTATGCTCCCGTGGCACGATTAGAGTCCATCCGATTGATGCTTGCATTTGCAGCACATCGAGGCTTCAAACTATTTCAAATGGACGTCAAATCGGTATTCCTAAATGGTTTGATTAGGGAAGAAGTCTATGTCGAACAACCTCCAAGGTTTGAGAGTACCGAATATCCAAACCACGTGTTCAAGCTCAAAAAGGCACTCTATGGCCTTAAACAAGCACCCCGGGCTTGGTATGAGCGGTTGTCGACATTCTTGATTGAAAAGGGCTTTGCTAGAGGTCAAATAGACCCTACACTATTCCTACGAAGAGATGGTGATAATATATTTGTAGCCCAAGTATATGTCGATGACATAATTTGTGGCTCAAACAACAATGGCTATTTACGTGAATTTATCGGACATATGGAGAGTGAGTTTGAAATGAGTCTAGTGGGAGAGTTGACTTTCTTCCTCGGACTTGAAATCAAGCAATCTCGTGATGGTATTCATGTGCACCAATCAAAGTACACACATGAAATGCTTCGAAAATTCAATATGAGTGATTCCAAAGAGGTAACCACTCCCATGGCCACAAACACAAGATTAGACAATGATGAGAGTGGTAAACCCGTTGATCTAACTCAGTATCGAAGCATGATAGGTAGTTTGCTATACCTTACAGCTAGTCGACCAGATATACTATTTGCTGTAGGGATGTGCGCTAGGTATCAAGTCTGTGCTAAGGAATCTCACCTAATTGCTGTTAAGCGAATTTTGAGATATCTCAAGGGCACAATTGGTGTAGGTCTTTGGTATCCCCGTACCGAATCTTTTGATTTGATGGGCTATACGGATTCCAACTACGCTGGATGTAAGTTGGACCGGAAAAGCACTAGTGGGGGCTGCCAATTCCTAGGTTCGTCTTTAGTAAGTTGGTCGAGTCAGAAGCAACATTGTGTTGCTCTTTCCACTACCGAGGCAGAATATATCGCCATGGGAGAGTGTATATCACAATTGTTGTGGATGATCCACACCTTAGAGGACTATGGATTGGGTTACAAGGGTGTGCAAGTGTTGTGTGATAATATTAGCACAATTAACTTAACAAAGAATCCGGTCCATCATTCTAGGACAAAACATATTGAGGTAAGACACCACTTCATTAGAGATCATGTAGCTAGGGGGAACATCATACTCTCACATGTAGAGTCAAAGTCAAACCTAGCTGACATTTTTACTAAACCACTTCCCGAGAGTGAATTTAGTTTCCTTAGACGGGAGTTGGGAATGTGTCGCGCTTCATGATGTTCAAATTGTGGTCAAAACCCTTCATGATTATTTCAAATTGTTAGGGAACAATTGGGTAACTTTGGGAATATCTCACACAAACTATAAGGGTTACCAAAACGTTTTTGATTGCTAGATATGGGGTGAGATGTTAGGTTCAACTCAATTTCTCAAAATGTCATTGCATCAATTGAGAAATTAAGTTGACGAGATAATAATCACGATGGTGACCAAGTATGGGGAAAACCATTGCATAACATATGTGTATATGGCTCCATGATCATACTTGGACATTCCAATCAAGGCAACTTGATTGGAAACTTGAAGGTGGAGTAGAAACTTGTTTGAATTTGCTTGATTGATTGATGGTTGAGTTTGACTCCATTAAGATGGGTCAAAGTGTGTGATGAACCTATAAGGACTTTGGATTCTTGTTCAAGAATCAATTTTAGTCAGAAGTACCTATCCAAATTAGACAAAATCATCAGAGTTCGTTTGAAATTTCAGAAATTCTGAAACTGAACATTTCAGGACGTATCAGGAACCCTGATCGGTCACCGGACCGATCAGGAATAGGACTGATCGGTCCCTAGACCGATCTGACTCCTTCCTGTGTCGGATCTCCCGAAATCTGACTAAGTGTTCTGAGCTAGCTTGGATCGGTCTCCCGACCGATCTGGCACCCTGTGGGGATCGGTCCGCAGACCGATCAGGGAGCTCAGAGTTTTCTCTTCGGACCCTACTGATCGAATCCTGATCGGTCACCCGATCGATCAGGATCGCGTCTGATCGGTCATCCGACCGATCAGGACCATTCCAGTCCGATCAGGATGTATCCTGATCGGTCCGGACGCGATCTGATCGAACGGTGATCCGATCAACCGCATTAAATTTTGGTTGGTGGACCGATCCACCAACCGATTAACTCTCTCCAAACCTTCGTTTTCCCGAACCCTAGCGCCGAAACCACCCCGTCTGTGCAACCTTGTGTGAGTGAGAGAGTTCCTGCGTCTCCCTTCCTCACGCGCGTGCGAAGCAGAGATTTCTACTGGTATTTTCCGGCGAGATCTCCTCTTCCTCTCTGCGTCCGAGAGTTCTCAGTGAGCAAGCCTCTCTCAATCGTGAGGAACCGACTTCTTCCTCCCTCGCTCAAACGCTTCAATGGCACCGAAGTAAGTGTTTGGCTTCATCTTTCATTTTCAAAAAGATATATATTTGTGAAGCTAACCGAATTCTGTTCTTGTTTTTTTTTGCCGTGACCCTTTCCTCATTTCTTGACCAAAACATTTTATATCTACCTTTTGATTGGGTCTATCTTATGATCAATTCTTGTGCTTCAATCTATGTGTCATGATCCATTCAAACTCTTAGAAAATCATCTAAAGGAAAAGAGAGCATGGAGGGAAATCTGAGGGGGAAGACTCCTTCCTCCTCTTCCAGAAGGCCACAGCCTTCCTCTAGCTCCAGGTTCCCAAATGCGGCCTGTGAGCAGGCTTTCAAGCTAGGACATTCAAACTTTTACCCTGCAGATCCATTGACATTCCTTTCCTAACAGAATACTGCCCTTCTGTTATGGAGATTGTTACTTATTACAATCTGGGGTTTCTTCTTTCTTTGGAAAGAACCATAAATTACGACCTCGTCTCCGAATTTTACAACAACCTACAACCAAGCTCTAAAGGGGGATTCGAGTTCACCACTCGAGTCGGGAAGATGAACCTTGACTTTTCATATGAGATTTTGGTGAGTACTTGGGTGGTCGACGATCACCGAATCTTTATTCGCTTTATCCTGACCTTCCTAATCCTCTGCTAGCACCCTTTGCAGACGTTACCCCTGATTCCATCCATCAGTATTTCTTTGGCTATCCGCGTCCAGACGGTCTTGATGAGCTTGGACCTAACTTTCCTACATTTGCTGCACTGCGTCTGTCTCCCACTAGTTATATACTATTCAAGATCATTACCAATTGTATTCTTCCAATCACCTCAAAACCCTTAGCTGAGATCCGACCCTATCACTGCTTGATGCTCTACGGCATGCACAGCCGTTCAGATTTCGATATTATGGAGAGCATCTTCCAGTCCATTTTGTCTTATCGAGAGGAGTCCAGCCGCCGCACTGTCTACATGCCTTTTGGTCACGTCATCACCGACTGGCTCATGTCAGTAGGTGTTGATGTTTCCAAGGGTCGGACGGTGTCTATGGTACGACAGGATTGCAGACTTGGCCGGCTTCCCTTCGCCAAGTCTGGCATCATTATTCGGGGGCCCGATCGGATGTTGATCTGGAAAGATAGTAGGGTTCTTGGGGAGTTACCACGGGGAGTTCCACAGGGTCAGGCGCCAGCCGCTGCTGCTGATGACGATGACTATGATGAGCCGGATCCGGATCTCCGATGGCAGATCTCAGAGCTAGATCAGACTGTTCAGGAGCTTATTCAGCTGGGGGTGTCAGATCGTGAGGAGTTTCGTTTGGGTTTTCGCTCTTTCGATTCCCAACTGACCAGGATCGAGACCGACCTCTCAGGGACCCGCACACTCCAGCAGACATGGTATGATGAGTGGCGCAACCACACATTTCCTGGAGGTGCACCTTCTGCGAGTTCTGCACCAGGGTCCTATGCTCCTACCAATGCTGCGATGGACGACCTCATGCGGGATGACGACCCTCCTACTGACACTTGACCTCGGATATCTGTTGTTTTATCATGATTTGCAATGTATGACTTTTGGGCTGTATGCCCTCTGACGTTGTTGTTGTGACCTCGAGTCACACATATTTTGCTATTTGCTTGGATGTTTTCATGCTTTGACTTATCTGCCATGCTTAATCTACTATTGTTGATGCCATGTTGATTATGTACCTGTTATCTAAATGATTGCCATATTCATGCTTACACTGCCATGTCTATTAGATACTTATGAATATTATGGCATGCTTTGGGAGTCTATATTTCATACTTATATGATGCATGTGATTGCTATGTCTTGCTATAATTTTTCACATGTGTTCGTATGCCAAACTCACAAACTATCACACTTTGTTGATTTGGAATACCTCTAGGATTTAGGGGGAGCTTATTCTGATCTTGACAGTCCCTCTAGTCCCTTTTCGGTGTTCGACAAAGGGGAGAGTGTGGATTGGTTAAGTTTAGCATGTTTATGTTGTAGGGGGAGGATCTGGATTTCCCTATGATTCTAAAGTTGGATTATTGATTGAGAATCCCTAAACTTAAAATCGGGTTGTCAAACAACAAAAAGGGGGAGATTGTTGATGCAGTCTGGCCCTGATTGTTGTTTTGGTGTTGACAACGATTTTAGTTTAGGAGGATGATTATGATATGGAAAATCCTAATCTGGGAGGTTAGGTGGATTATGATTAAGTCCTGATCGAGGATTAGGCATGATTTGGAAAATCCTAACCTGGGAGGTTAGGTGTGATGAATTATGATAATTATGATGATTATGATTAAGTCCTGATCGAGGATTAGGCATGATATGGAAAATCCTAACCTGGGAGGTTAGGTGTGGTAAATCCTAGCTTGGAGGGCTAGGTGTTGGAAAATCCTAACCTGGGAGGTTAGGTGTGGAAAATCCTAGCTTGGAGGGCTAGGTGTTGGAAAATCCTAACCTGGGAGGTTAAGTGTTGGAAAAGTCCTAATTCGGAAGGGTTGGGTGAAAAGTCCTAGCTTGGAGGGCTAGGTGAAAATTCCTAACCTGGAGGGTTAGGTGCAAATTCCCATCCTGGAGAATTAGGTGAAAAAGTCCTGGCTTGGAGGGTCAGGTGCCTAGCTTGGAGGGCTAGGTTGGATGATGTTCTAACTCGGAAGAGTTGGGTGAAAAGTCCTAGCTTGGAGGGCTAGGTGAAAAGTCCTAGCTTGGAGGGCTAGGTGAAAAGTCCTAACTTGGAGGGTTAGGTGCAAATTCCCAACTTGGAGAGTTAGATGGAAAAATCCTTAGCTTGGAGGGCTAAGGTGGATGAATTCCTAGCTTGGAGGGCTAGGGTGAGTCACTGGATCGGTCTGGTGACCGATCAGGGACATTGGCACGCTGCTCCTTAGTGGATCGGTCTGGTGACCGATCCAGCTATGTCTGATCGGACTGGTTACCGATCAGGGAGCGCACAGTGAGATTGGGAATCTACTGTGTGGCTCCTGATCGGACCGGTGACCGATCAGGGAGCAGGCTGCTTCCTTGCTGTCTTGCTCCTGATCGTCTGGTGACCGATCAGGGAGCAAACGGTGAGTGAGTTCCCTTGCTGATCAAAGTCTTGGATCGGTCCGGTGACCGATCAGGAATCTTGGGTTTGATTAAAAAGTAACTGTTCATCTGCTCTGATCGGTCTGGTGACCGATCAGGATCCAATCTGATCGGT